>JAPMOR010095361.1:660529-740927 GCA_026543865.1 Argiope aurantia | reverse complement strand
TTACTTGCCATCGGAAATATATTATTAGGTAAAAGAATTAAATCGATTTATTTTTCTAGTTCATCTTCCTATGGTCAATCTTTTTTAAAAAATATGTCCTTCATTTGCGAACAGTCTATTTCTCATCTTGAGCTTTCGTGTAAAGAAATCATTCTTAGAAGCATTAGGCGTAATACATTCCATACAGTCGAGTCAATTGCATATCTCTGATAAAATACTATTTTTTATTTATTGTTACAGAACTATAATAAGCTCTATGTATTATACATACACTATATAATACAGGTAAAATATTATATGGTCGAAGCTGGGATAGATATAATGCAATAGCGAAACTGGGATAGATTAATTACGGTTGGCAATAACAGAAGCTTTAAGTTACTACTTGTAATAATATTTACTATATTTCCTAAAAAATTAAACTTAAAAGTCGAAAATATCAACCTTAATTTTACATATAAAATAAATTCATATGACACAGCCATTAATCTCTAATGCTTTATGTCGGTCGAGCTGCTTTATATTGAACCTCAACTCTCCCAGAAAATTTTTAGTAGTAATTGCAGTTTGTAAATTTTAGCATCTTCCCTTAGCTAACTCAATGAATATAATTAAAAAATGTTTTATAATTTCCTGATGGGATTGAATTGGATTGGGAAGAAATTATGGATTCATGTTTCCATTCTATATATTTAAAAATAAGTTCATGGAAGATTACAATCAATGAAGATTGAGGGAAGATGTTACAAATTCATGGAAAGTATAAGCATGCTTCAAGAAAGCCAAAATAAAAGGCTAGTATAAGCTCTGTGTATTATATGCACTCTATAGAGTATTATATGGCCGAACCTGGGGTAGATTTATTGCATTAGGGGAGCTGGGCTAGATTAATTATGGTTGGCAATCACAGGAGCATTAATTGACGACTTGCACAAATATTTTCTAACTAACTTCCAAAATTAACTAACTGAAATTTGAAAATATCAACTCAAATTTTGCATTTAAAATAAAAACAAATGACATAAAGTCATGAAGACATTAATCTCAAACAATTTAAACCAGTCGAAGTGCTTTTTATTGGCCCTCAAATTCCCCTAGAATATTTTAGTACTTAAGACTACAATCTAAATGCAGTTTGTAAATATCCACTTCTAGCTCAATAACATAATTAAGAAATATGTTTTATAATTTCCTGATGGGATTGAATTGGAGTTAGGAGACAATATGGCTTCATGTTTCCGTTCCATATATTAAAAAAAAGAAAAGATTTGTTTCCTATTCATGAAAAGTACAAGTATGCTTCAAGAAAGCCAAAATCAAAAGCTAGTATTCCGGGCGAAGTGTAGTATCAGAAAACTACTCGGGTCAGCCATGATGAAAGGTTTTATAAAATGCTTTCATCACTCTTGCATTAATTCAGGCAAACACGTGTGTGTACTTAATTTCCATTCAACGATATATGTGGATGCTTCAGAGCTATCTAACCGAAATAGATGTCGAAGCAAACGACTCAGAAGAGGCCAAGGTTGGAAGCGAATTCCTCTGCGAAGGTGTGAAAGGAAGGAAATTTATCGTCTGCCGAGGGGTGCGGCACCGAAGAGAAGGGCGTCAGAAGCGAAAACTAAGAAATAAAATAATAAGAGGGCGTCCTTCTCAGAAGGGGTTCATTACCCCTTGCCCACCGCACTATTGTTAAGAGGCTTAAAAAGCTCAAGTTCCGACGTATACACATCGTTCTTTTATAGTGAAAATAAATGGTTCTTTTTTCCGATCTTTAATGGGGCGATGTGCGGAACACCTTTTCAGTATCCGAAATTTCGCCATGTTACGAGTTGATAACTGGATTTTGCTGTATCAGGTACTGGCTTATATTGTGACTCGACTGCACCTGATATTTTAATGCCTAGTACAAGAAGTAACTGATTCCCTTCCCCCCCTCCCCGCCCGGTTAGTATGTAATAAACATTTTCTATTAATAGATATTAACTTTTTATAAACTGTTTTCACCACCGGAAATGCTCATCGCCCTTACGTTATCTCACATTAAAAACTTAGACTACTTTTGGGTAAAATAGCATTTCAAAAAATGCAATTTCTTGATAAATATTTGCTTTCTTGTATATGTAGCATAAAGAAAGTATGGTGATCATCAAAAAATTCGAACTCAAGACTTTGACGGATCTCCATGTTTTAGTCCTCCTCGAGTTCGAAAAACACATTTTTGGAAATATACGTATGTCTGTCTGTGACAAAGATAATTCAAAAATATTTTCAGATAGATGGCTGGATTTTCGCATGCGGTCTTTACACCAAATTTGCAAATTTCTATCAGATGAGTAATATCTGTTCTGAAGAAGTCAGTCTGTCCGGCTGTTCGCATATAAGTTAACACGATAATTACAAAACGAAAAGAGCTAGATCGATAAAATTGTGTACACAGATTTAACATCTATAGTGAAGGCACTTTTCAAATTTTGATCCAAATCCATCAAGAGATAGACCGTCTATCGGTCTAGTCGCAAAAACATGTAAAGGCGATCATTCAAAAGCACAATGACTTAGATATATCAACTTTAGTATGGGATTTTATGACTGTAAGTGCACTTTTGCTCCTTTTTTTTTTCAATCGTTTGAGAAAAACGTGTCTAAAGTACAAATTTGATTTTTGTATACTATTGACCGCATTCCAGGAATTAATCGCCGAATAACTGGGCAAGGATGACATGATAGATTCAGTAAAAATGCTAAGTTAATATTAAAATTAAAGTTAATATTTCGTAACTGTTGTACGCCAATGCCACGCAAGACTTACTCTGACATGGCAATTTTATTAGAGAGTATGCTAGAGAGTTTAGGGGAAACCACTCCTGATGGTTTTGTTCGGAAATGACCAGCTGCCACTGCTTATATATACGTATATTTATTTATTTGTTTGTTTGATATTTTTTATTTATCTGATTATACCTAAGGTAATTTAATTCCCTCATTCTATTATTTAATCAGTTACAGTGCAGAACATCAGGCAGCTTGACATATCTATGACATAGGTCTTCGAGAATTTTCTTAAAGAGTCTTTACATTGGTTGAAGAATAAGTTATTGAATTGATTTCGAATCCGAAGATAGGAAATGACGCTCATTTGGACTGTAGACACTCTGGGTGATGCATCAATTAATCAGTGGATACTAGTTAATGGTTTTTTCCCGATGTTGGAATTTTACGACCAGAAGGAGAGTCAACTTGCCTTAAAGGAATATACAATTTTGGATGAGTACAGAATCCAATCTCATTAGGCTTGGTAATTTGTCATTCAAGTAAACAGTTCTTGTTTATTCCAAATACTTCAAGTTACATGTGAATTTCTTGCCTGTTGCTTCAAAATAACCCGTAATAATAATACATAACTACCAATCAACCACATATGATATGTTGCTTTAAAAACTTTTTTATACTATAAGACATAACTATAAACTTTTTTTGTAACTATAAGACATAATGTTTGATATATATGAAAAGAAAATAACTAGTAAAATTATCTTTTGTAAGAAAGGTAATAAAACTTATAACTATAAAAAAATTAATAATTAAATGTTTCTGATTTATAAAATATTTTATCTGTTTTGTTTTATATATACAAAACTATACCACTATTATTTTTCGAAGCCCTGCCCTAAAATAAATAAATGAATGAGAACATCATTTTTCTAAAGACATCAAAATTATCAAAAATTATTTCGCGTATATTGCATTCTCCAAAATAACATGCAATTACAAAATAAGCACATATGGGTATTTGCTTAAAAAGTATGCATCTTTTTGAAACACATTGTTTTATAAGTAAGAAAAATATATCTATTAAAATTAAGAATATTTTGTAAAAAATATCGTGCATAGAGATAAAAGGTTAATAATTAAAAATATTCTTATACATAAAATGTCTTAATTGAATTTAATTTTACGTATTGGATTCAAAACCGTATTATTATTATTCGAAATAATTCTTTAAAGAAATGAATTCGCAAATTTTTTATCATTTTTTAAAACATCAAATTTGTATTTAGAGAAAAAATTGCAAAAGATAAATTTTTATAAAATCAAATTTTATCAATATTTTTGAAGGAGAAAACCCTCTTGAAAGAGAAAATTCAACCTCTGATTATTCTTTAACTTTTGTTCCCTCAGAAACTACTCGAGCGAGAAACTGTATTCGAACTTTTTTTTTTAAGAAAATACTTTTTCCTCTTCATTTTCATTTGGATTTATTTACTCATGACAATCATTTTAAACGAATTTAGTTTATTTTAATTTTTTACACGCAGAATTTAAATGCCATTGGCAAAATGTGATAAAAAAACTTATTTGAAAATTTTCTTTTTTTTTTTAATTTTTTATTATTATTTCCATGTTTGCATCAGTATTTCATTAGCTGTAACTTCACTTGCACGTGACCGCCTGCAATGGCTTGCAGTGGAAATTCAAGTAGAGAGTTTGTTTTTCGAAAAATTAAGTGTTTGTTTTATCGTTTGCAATTTTGCTGTAGTATCGGATTCTCTAGGGAATTTTTTTTTAATATTTCTTTTTTTTGTGACTCATTTAATTATTACTGCATTATTCTGATAATAAATAAATAGTGTTGTAATTTAAAAAAATAATCATTTGTATAAACAGATAAAATTTTGTTGCTGTTAAAAATAAACAATGCTAGGGGAATTTGAGACCTAAAAAAATGGTCTAAATAAATCAATTGAATTTCTTTGTTCGTAAGAAATTTTTTTAATTATAATTATACTGACAAAAATGAGAAAAAAAATAGAAGTCTGAAATTTAATTTTTTGTCTGGTGGAACTTGTCTAATTCGATAGTGAAAGAATCGCAATTAAAATCAATTTTTTCAAAAGTTGAATTTTTTAAAACCAGCTCTAAAAATGAGTGCATGAAATAAAAACGATAATTTTTAAAATAAAATTACTTTATTTATTTTTCGTATTTAATAATTTTAATAAATAATGCATAATTAATAAATAAACAGCTAGTAATTTTAATAAATAAAAAGGAATTTAAAAAATAAGGAACTTTTAATTTAAAAAATATTTTATCAATAAATTTTCAGTTTTAATAAGCAAACGATTTCTTTTAATTCAACAGTTGTACAATAGAACTTCAAAATAAACTGCATAACTGACAACGTATTCAGAATTCTTTTAAAAAAATTGCGAAATGTTTATTGTTTTTTGCCATGGAATACATATGCAAAGCAATAATATCCTCGAGGGAATTATTCACTTATAATCACTGAAGACAAAAATAAATAAAATATAGATGCAGTTTAATATTTTTTTTTTTTGCAATTTTTAGTTTTGAATTCGTATTTATCAAAATATTTTTAAATTATGGACGATATTTTAATATGTCAATAAGGTATCAAGAGACCGCAAAAAAACATTGATTATCAATAAAATCGTGTTAAAAATGAGTTCTAACAAACTAAAAGTGGTGAATGGATCATGTTCCAGAATAATAAAACGATTTGATAAATAAATCTTGAGATTCTTTTCACATTTTCTGAAAAAATTGAAGGACAGTTTTCACAATAAACCATATATTTCTATACTTTTGTAGTGTTTCAGTTTTTTTTAGAAAGTTACATTCACAACCATTAAAGAATGCAATTGAGATCTTGTATATTAATCAGTATTGGAAAATTTTCCCAATTTAGAATTTTTTTCGATGATTTTATCTTTTTATTTGTATGTCATTAGTTTTTTTAGGTACTTTGTCTATTTTAATTTTATGTTCCTTCAAATTTATATTTTTTCTTTTTTCTTCCGTTGTATAATGTGAAATATCCTATTATTGGAAAAAGTCACAATTTTCCAAATACAAAAGCTTTAATTCCTTGTTGACTTGTTCTAATTTATCTAACCTATCGTAAAATGTTCTTACTATTCTTTATAAAAATCCAAAAGATCTTTCAGAAGTCTGAGTAATTTAAGGCCTCTCAGATAAACTTCTCCTTTATTAAATTTGAAATTAGAATCAATCTGTTGTTTTATTACAATTTTTAATGGTTTTGAACAATAAACTTTCATCGTTTTTTGTTTTCTTGTGTACGTTCCAAACAAAAACAAGAAATGCAATAGTATATAGTGAATTATTGTATGTCAACAAATATGTTAGTTATTAACATATTTGTCGACATATTGCTTTATATTAGAAATTCTAATCTTTGGTCAAAGTTCAGAACATTATAATTTGAAAATTGTATACATCTTACAATAGTCTTTTAGTTGCCATTCGTTATACAAATGTATACATGAATTTTTTTACAAATGCCTTACATAACGCTTAGTATAAACTTGAAACATTGATGAATCTTAAATACATATAATATAGTTCTTGAGCAGCGAAACTTTGAAACCACTACAGCAAATTTCTAAGCCTTGGTTTAAAAAAAAACACCGTACAGATGGACGTAGCAAAATGGCGACTGCTAATATGAACGAAGATTACAACTTTCCGTTAAGTTGCTGGCACAAGTAATGGATACCAAATATAAAACCGAGGTCGGAAAGGTTCGGTTTGCTGGTGAGGTATAATTATTACCCGAGACATCAGGTGTCTGTCGAAGCAGCTGGACTCCTGGCCATTAAAAAGAATTTTTCTACTACAAACGCCTCAGAATGGAACATGGCCTCAGAATGGAACATGCAGAATGAGGGATGTTCGTGATGAAAGCGGAAGAATTTGATGAGGGGTTTGAAGATGACTGTAGCAGCTGAAACCAACCCTAGTATTTAAAATGGACCTATGCATTTGAAAGACCTTTGTATTGGGAAGAGATCGTCATCATTTTAAAAAAAATAAAAATGACGTTAGTGGAATGTTTCTAATGGTAAAATGCTGAAAATAAGACCTAAATGAAGGATATGAAGTTTAAGGTATTGGTAGGAATTGCGAAAAATATTTTTTTACGGCTTTTCAAGTGACCATTAATTGAAACGTATAGTCCATGACTACTGGGACAACAAAATTCAAGATGATAGTCATTATTATTTAAAAAACCTTTAAGTAACTACATCTGCCAAGAATCATGTGGTATTTACATTTTCGCACTTTAAGTTTATTCAGTTGCAGATTTAGACATTTTGTGGCCCTAGGCAGTAGGCCATGTAAGGTGATACTGTTGCTTAAAGTTATTACGCGGCATTGGCGTTGATACACAATTATATATAAGCAGATACTTGGTATTTATAAATCCTGTAATGATTGCGTGACCTTAATGAAACTGGTTGGAACCTGATCAATTTTTCTGGCAGAGTATTAATATTACTCTAATATTTTATAATGCATAGAATTCATCACTTTTATAGATTCATTTATGTGGTCTCTAGGCTACTAACATTTTTAATCGACCTTATTACGGTCTCCATTGGCCCTAGATAGCTGGCTAATCTGACTTATTGGATGTCTGCCTCTGATTCTGTTATCTATTCATCCGATTAAATTGGGTAGATTGTTTAGATTTTTTAACGGGGAATAGTAAATATTAATATTTAAATACATCAATTACTGTGCTTATATATAACAATTAAATTAATAGACTCAAAGTCATGCTAAAGGTATTTTGAACTGATCTTTCTATAATAACAACAATTACATTTAATAGAGTCAGTCACGTTAAAGGCGTTTTCAACTGATCTTCCTACAGTAACAAGTGCCGCCTATCGGAATAGGAAGAAGTGTTCAACTTCCTTTTTATTTTAATAGAGAAGAGAATGACCGCTTAGAGTGAGAGAGTCACAGACGGGACCAAAAAGGATTTCTAAATTTTATGTTAGTTGAATATTAATACCTAATATTAATACCTAAAATTGTTTGTGATGTATGCAATTTAAATAAATTAACGATTTGCATTTAATGGTTTTGGCGGTTGACTGAGTTGTTTACTCATACATTACACTACATGTCATTACGATTATCTTTACTTTGTAGATGGAGGAGACTTTTTATAATTGCATTATGGGGTAGGTGAAAATAATAGACGTGTTTCAGGGACTGTTTAATTATTTTTCTTAGTTCCACACTTTACAAGACAAAACAAACACAAACAATACACGAAACTCACTTTGAATACTATCTAATAATGATCCCCAAGAAGGATCATGGGAAATATACCTTGATATTCATAAGGTAACGCCATCTATTGTATCAAAAGAGAAAATAGTAGAGTTATGTAACTGTTACAACTTTAACGTATATATTAGAGACGTATTATAGACGTATCTTTAAAAATCATTTGTAAAATTTTAATACTTTTTTCTAAATTAATTACATTATTTTCATTATTCAATTCTTTTTAACTACATCATTATGATTATTAAAATCGTATAAATCATTACCAAAGGATGGCCTTTGGTAATCGCGAGAATATGATTCTTTACCTTTAAGATGTAATAAATATTAGGCTACATCTTCTTTATTATGCAGATAACTATAATGTGTAGTTTTCTATAATGATCCACTACTATATTGCTTTCAGTTCCAAACCACATCATTCGCGTCTTCTGTTGTGTTGATTTAACCTTCATTGAAGAATATTAAAATTCAAAGTCACTGTCCTATCTTCATCAATTAAGACAAGTGGACACGTTTCATGTGGACAGATCGAAGTGGTAGTGAAAGTATTAAGACGTCTTTTCCATTCTCCTTTCCTTTCAAACGTATTAGAAGCTAGCTCCGCTTTGTTATTGCACCCCCCCCCGCCACCAGCGGGAAATCCCGCTGAGTTGTTCCGAACGAGACGGACCTCTCCAAAAGCAAACTTCATTCAGAATGTCAAGACGATGTGGAACACTTTGACATCGCACTTTTCACTCAAGAGGAGGAGGGAGCAGCTTCTGATTTTTATGTCCTCCCTCCTTGTGAAAACAATCGGAGTGGAGACCGGGTCACCTAGAATTTACTTTGGACAGGGGAGTTCGAAGAGGTGGAACGTTGCACTCAATCCTTCAATCACGCTGTTGGAGAACGTGTTGTGATATCCCTTTAATACCAATTTCTAACCTTCCAGTGTACTTTACTTGCATGACAATGATTAGTTTAGTTTCGGGAAAATCTTAAATATTTGTTTCGGTTTACCATGATTTTTTGTTTTTTTTCCTTCCTTCGCCAAATATTAAAGTTTAGAATCGTTTTCTTTAAAATTCGTTTACCTAAAAATGTTCTAGCCAGAAATTTTGGAATGGGAAAATTTTAAAACATTCGCTGTAGATCAAACACATTCTTGTAAATATCTTCCTAGGAGAGAGGGATATTCTGTTAGAGAAAATGCGAATGATTTTGACAGGCTGAAACAAATAGTTGAATTTGGATTCTCTGTTGTGATTTTTTTTATTTGGAAAAAGGATGAAAAATTTAGTTTAGAATTTTCAAATTTTTTCGAACTACATTTGTAATTACTTTTCTTGGAAATAGTTTCGAGCATTGACTGTTGCTCTCAAGAATGATAGCATGGCGTATTTTTGCCTCATCTTTATTTTGAAATATTTTAAACCCAGTTCAAAGTGATTTCGAACTTTGGGCAGATATAATTTCCAATTAATGTTATAACTGATGTCGATTGATGTAATAACTAAAATATATTTCATATTAAGGCTGAATGGTTCCAAAAGATACATTTGGAGATTATCCGTTAAGAAATTTATTCATAAGATTTGTGGCAGTTTTGTTTGATACATATCATTATTTTTATGCTAATTAATTGACATGGTATTAAAAATTAAAATAGCAAAAGAAATTATTGTACTAGGAAGTTTTTGAGATCTAATGTATCTAAACCAATTTTATTTTTTCCAAATTAAATTATTTCATTTTTAAGACTACATTCTTTTACCTCTCCCTATACAAAATACGCAAGGAGTAAATACTGTAGTCGTCCAAAATTTGTTCTTGAGAGTTTTACGAATTTCCACATTTTAGAGTTATTGGAGTTCGGAAAACATATTTTTGAAACTGCTTAACTTCGACTATAACTCGCAACCGATTTGGACTCGAGTGATGTTGCCTGAACAAATTTTTGACAAAATTTGGCTAAAATCTGTTGAAAGAAAATTTTTGTACCTGTTTGTGCGTATGTGTGAACACAGTAACTCAAAAACGTTACATAGATGAAATTCTGTATAAAGAATTATCATCAAGATTGTATATTAGATTTTACATAGCTCTGTAAAACTGAAGAGTGAAGTTTATCGGTTTGTATAGCCACGTTGATGTGAAATCGATATTTCAAACACGCAATTTTGGAAATTAACAATCCTTGTCAAATTTAGGAATCCGTCGATGTTCAAAATGCATATTCTATTCCCCCACCCCCACCCTATTAAATTCCAAAGCAAAAAAGGCGTCGAACCGCTCACTAGTTTCGGAAATCGAAAGGGGGGGGGGTGCCCTCACGCTTGAGACAGACACCTGCTTCGAAGATTTGCTAACTTCCTCCTTATACTTCCTCGCCCCCATTATATGCTCAGGGGCTGCAAAAGAGGATATTAGAAGAACAGAAAAGAAAGGGATAGATTAGAAATATATGTAAAACATTATTTGAAGAAACGCGTGAAATTCTTGAACAATGTTTATTTTTCATGATTTCAAGAAAATAGTCCATTTTGTATTTTCTGTTTAGATTTCGTCGTTAAAACCATGACGAAATCAGGGCTGCGGACCGACTAAGAAGGTAAAAAGTCTGAAAAATGAAACAGTAGAAAATATTTTGATCTTATATAGTTTCAAAAGGAGTTTTCCGACACAGTCTTTTAGTTCTAAGAGAAACTGAAAGTCTGAGGATGAAGTTATAGGAGATTAGGAAATCATATTCAGTACCTTTGCTTATAATTTTGGCCACCCTGAATTTGGACACTCTAAATTCGGTCTTTACAAATGATGACTTATAAAAATTAAATAATAAAAACTTTTAAAGCAATCTGAGTATCAAAATTGATAACAAAATGAACACATTATCAAACAGAAATCTGATGGTGTTTCTTTGAATTGATGCTTTTTGGGCGACTTATTTCCTTGTCAGTAACTTTTTATATCTGCTGTGACACGATAATACGTTCTCGTTCTCACAAGAGGGGCATCTTGAATAGTGTAAAGAATTACATTGTTAATTTTTTTTTTATATACGGCGCAGTGTCATAAGAAAAGTACTCGCCATTTTTCTTGGCGTATCACTTGCACAATTGACTCTCGACAGCTATGAATGATAAGCTTTCAAAAGAAATATAATAATAAAAAAAGTTGATTTTTCTTTGGCTTGCTCAGCGAAGAATATAAGGGAACCTATCACTGAAATTTATGTAAAATGATTTGGCATCAGCAGCCTTTAAAAATCTCGCAGAAACGGTAACAATGCTCCTACCCTTTTTTTTGCATGGGAGGAGATGAGGCGTGAAAGTTTGCCGTTCGAAAAGACGACGATCAAAATGGCAAAATTAAATAAATAAATAAGTTAAAAATAGAAAAGAAATGCATACTGGTAGAAGCAGGTGAAAAAAAAAGGGAAGCAGTGGTCGTGAGAAAAGCCAGGTGATATGACAATGGACCATATCAGAACGGGAGAGGAAAAAAAAAACATTCTCACGAAAAATATTCTAAAGGTTTCTCCTTTGGTCGTGTCACACCTTCCGAGCCAAGAATGCAAATTCGTTTTTTTTCTCTTGTGTATTTTTTTTTCTTTTGGCAAAGGTTGCTTCTTGCTCTGAAATAGATATTTCTTTTTGAATTTTTGTATTGTCCATTTTTTTAAATAGATATATGTAATTCAAAAAACAGTTGACTTGGGAGTAAAAATATTTTTTTCCTTTATTGTACTTTGTAGAATTCTTTGTTGAAGTAGAATTATAGCTCAAGCATTACAAATTATTTCCGTATTGTAAAATGAGAAATTCACGTGTGTTGAAATTGTTTTCCGCCTCATTTCTGCTTATAAACGGAAGTTGTTTTTAATAAATAAATGCGAATAAATTTAATGGTAAACTGAAAGGTCTAGTTAGGTTAATATTCTACTTGAGAACTACATTTTTGTCAAGACTTCATAATTTTAAACCTTTGTCAGACGTCTTTTGAGCTGACATTTTTCTTTCCCACTTTTTTTTTCTTAAATTACTGCCAGTCAGCCCGTTACTACAGAACTAAGCTGTGAAAACAGGTATTATTGTGACTGGCTATTATGCTCATTAAATATCCAAACTTTTGCATAAGAGGACAACGGCCAATAAACGTTCAAAAAATCTTCAAACTTCTGGTAAAAAGCTGGCTAAAGCTTTTCCATCATTATTTTAAAGTTTTTAAGTTTTCAGGGTATTGTGAAGGTTAAAGAAACCAAATGGATTACATTAAATTGGATTACGACTTACATTGGTATATGCGGAAACGAGAGAGTGCAAAAGAGGCTGTACAGAAAGACCAAATTGACATTGTAGAACTAAAACCTTTGCAAATGTTAAAGAAGGAGAAATATGTCTATGCAGTGGTAGGATAGATGGATAATGTCTTGAAAAGGATGCAAACATATGAATTCATACCGGAACCAAAAATTCTAAAAAGAATATTTCATCCGATGAAAGTGCACATTATATCGGGACATGGAAGATTTCCTGAATACTTCTACAGTTTCGGAAGGATGCAAGATAACACATGTTATTATATGGAGAAATAGACTCGGAATAGACTATATAATAGAATGTGTCGAACTCAAGGAAATTAGAGGAAGACTCAATTATGAATAGTGATAATTTTAGCTGTCATTTCTAAATGATATTTACCTGGTGGATTTAACGTGCACCAGGGCCCGTGTAAATTGGTGTAATTGAGTTTCGAGCCTGTGACCTTCCTGCACAGTTGTTCACTAGGCAAAATGAAATAGAAAAAAGTAATTATAATAGAAGCATTGAAAAAATCTAAATCTTGAGTTTATAGGTTATTTTTAATATCAACTTCAACGTTTAATTTTGTATCTTTCTATAATATTACAATAATCAATGAGTTAATGTAAGATTGTTTTCTTATATATATTTGCGTATATAGATATATTTTAAAGGGTGATATTGTGCACCTACCTTAAAGCAATTTTTTAAAATCGTTATGATTTAAAAATTAATTGAAGTTTCAACAATTTTCGGCTATAATTTCTTAAGATATTGCAGTATAAATTTAATTTTCACACAGTTATGAAATTTAAATAATTATCTTTTTAAGGATGTCGATTTAAATACCAGGGAATTTTTATAGAATGTTGATGTATTTTAAAAGCATTTTTTGTTGTTGCGCGATTTGGATTTTTTTTTTATTTCAATGAAATTCACATCGTTTTTATTATTTCGTCAAATATTTAACCAAGTACTTTTTTTCCCAATGTTGAAAACTAATGATAAAACTCCTACTAATTATATACGTAACTTACATGAAGAATCGGAAAGTAAATTTTCCGCAAAAGACAGTGTACAATACGAAATAGATTACACAAACACTTGAATTTTTAATGGCACCTGCCATGGGATTCAAAGTCCTTATGCAAACTCTTCCTTTGTTGAAATAATCATGAATATCAACTTATGCATAAAATATTTTTAATTAAATACAGCCAATATTCTAGGCAAAACAGTTGATCACCAAAGGTAGCTATTGAGTAGTTTCTTTCACCAATAAATGGTATTAAATGTAATTTACACATACATAATACAGGTAAAGAAAATACAAACGATTTTGAAAAAGAAATCGTGTTGTTTTCTGTTTAAATTCTGAAGAATTCTCTATCTAGTAAAGAAAATATTGTTGTAAGTTATTGAAGTTATTCAGAAAATATCAGAAATTTAATGAAAATATTCTTGTATTTATATGAAACGACATAATAAGTCTTTCAGGCATTTTGAATACTTCAAGAATGGGGGATTTTATTCTATGTAGCTTTTTAAGTATTTCGTATTTTATTTTCATTTGTCAAAAGACACGACGTCAATAAGACACATTACTTTCAAAAATATTTTCAGTTGGTTTAATATGAAATATCTCAATTTTTACAAGCTGTGTCTCTTCTTGTTTATTTAATAAAAATATTAAATCAGTCTTTTAGAAAATTTTGCCAAGCTAAATTCGAAGATAGTATGTTCTTCTGCTACTTATATAATAATGTCGTTTCTAGAAGCTTTATAGAATTATTTTGCTTATAGATGGAAACGTCGAGAGCACTTTACACAAAGAAAATAAATGTTTTCAGTAATCTTGTAGTTTCAACGGGTTTTTTTTTTTTGCCTTTACTTTTCGGTAGAAAGCAACAGTTGAAGCATTTTATGTCATTATTTGGTTTCGAATATAGCTTTATATTGATATTTCAAAAAGTCACTGAAGGAACTATTTATAAAATATATTTTATACCGTTTCACTGTGGAATAGAAAATATTTATTACAAATAAGTTTTGTTGTTAGAACAAATTATGTAATAAAATGTTTATAACAGGAATGATTTTATTTGAGCAACTTTTACTTTTGAATGAATATATCATTCAAAGATTATGTGGATTTAATAGTGTTTAGGCTATACAATGCATAAGCGAAAGAGGACAAATTTCTGACTATATTATTTATAGTGTATTCTAGTTAAACCAGACTAAATTGAAATTTTAAATCGCAAATACCTTTTCCAGACTTTATTTATAAAGTTTTCAAGTGATTTATTTAATAGATGCACAGTCAATCAAAACTAATAAGAGCATTCTGTTTCTGTTAGAAATTTCTTATTTCTTAGAAATACAATTCTCACACAGCATTTTTTCATTCTTAAGTTGGAGTAAGTGAAACTTAATATTTCAACTTCACAACACATTAGGGATTATTTCTGAGAAAGCGTACAAATATGATTAAAATTTGTTTTTAAATAATGAATCAAT
Organism: Argiope aurantia; assembly: GCA_026543865.1. NCBI lineage: Eukaryota > Metazoa > Arthropoda > Arachnida > Araneae > Araneidae > Argiope > Argiope aurantia. The sequence goes on along the minus strand of JAPMOR010095361.1, from coordinate 725,985 downwards.
TTTTTTTAAATTCCTAAATTCTTATAAATATTCTTTGATTGTTTCACTGGTTCATCTTCAAATTAATTGTGAAAATTTATTATTTTATATTTCCCTTTTTTTTGCATTTGAGTTATAATGCTATCAAAATAATGTTAAAACTACACACTTGGAAAAAGTGAATCATTTCATTTTGCACTAGGCATTATATAAATTTCTGTAAAACTTTCGAGAGACTGATTCACTTGTTTCGTTTGCTGACAAAATAAAATTATTGCGAAATATTGTACATGCAGGGTGATCAAGAAATAACAGGGGGTGTTCGGAGCCCTGTAGTGTGTTATGTATTGGACGAAGTAGAAAAAAACTTGGTCACTATACACATTAAAGTATGCGGTTTCGATTTATCAAGAAAAAAAAAATTAGCACTAAAAAACGCTGATGGGGGAAATCCTGTCGCTGCGATCGAAGACTTTATAATGTAATTTGCTTATGTGGGTATTTTGTAACAAGATATCGAAGATAAAAGGAAGGGTTGTGGGAATTTAAGTTATTCTGCGTTGTCACTACGTGAACGCGTCTTATTAGTCAGGTTTTTCTATCAGCGAGATGAAAATGCCAGCACTGCTCTTCGTGAATACTCGCAGTTAAAACAGTTATGTAGAGGACCGATGACCATAACTAACTTACGAAGAATGGTCGAAAGATTTGAAACAACATGAATTCTTTGTGCAACCAGGCAGAGGACGTAAATGTGTCAAACAGGAACATGTTGAAAAAGTTGCAACTGCCGTCATGGATCAGGCAATAACTAATAAGCAGGGTACCAGCATTGCACGTTCAGTATCACGACAAACAAATATCCCGTTCTCGACGCTGCAGAAGATATTGCGTATTATTCCGAAATTTTATCCTTATAAGATAACATCCATACTTTAACAACACTCATCTGAATCTTGGCGATTTCTGGTTGCGGGGCTACTTGAAAGGCGTTGTGTATCAAGAATATGTTCCTGACATTCCTACTTTAAAAACTCAGTTACATATCAGACGAATAAATGCCGATGTGCTGCGAGCCACCGTCGGAAACCTCGTGTGCCGCATACGGTTATTGTCACAAGGCTGGTGGTCACCTTGAGCCTAATTTGTAAGTTGCTATAATAAGCGTTTTTCATTGGTATTTGGTGTTTTGATTGGTGGATTGGTATAGGTGTTTACATTGTTATTTACTGTTACCATTATCAGTTATGTATTCTTTTTTTCACAGATTATCCGCTTGCAGCACCAGGATTTCCCCTATCGTCGTTTTTCGGTACTAATTTTTTTTTCTTGACAATTCTGGACCGCATACTTTAATATTTATGATGGCCAAATATTGTTATATTTCGTCCTGCACATAACACGCAACAGGGCTCCGAACACCTCCTGTTATTTCTTGATCTCCCTGTGTATTGTTGCTAATTTGTAATATTGCTCCCCTGCTCATTTAACTCACTGGTAAAGAGGAGAGTTTTTCTGCGGTAATGAATATTGAATAATTACCAGGTCAATGAACCTTGACCTTGACGACCATTTGGCGACAAATTTTAAGAAGATGAAGGACATAATATTCGAGAATCTTTGCTATAGTTCTATTAGGATTCGATTTGCAGTATTCTAGAATGAAAGCTGGATGTCCTTTCACGGGCTAAGTAAAAGGCTGAGAAACCAATAGTCAGTAGTTGAGAATGAGCTCAAGCGAGTAGCTGAGCGAATCATCTGTTTGAAGTGTTTCTTTTTATTTATATAAATTACTTTAAAATATGGTAAGATTATATTCGCGACTGTTTAACTTGGCCGATTAATATATTGAGCATTTTTCCTTGTACTACCTACACGTTTTACTTTACTAATAATGTATGTAAAATTGTAATAAATTCAATGTATCTGCACTTTTAATCTGAATTCTTTCTTAACTTCAAAGCTACGTAAATCCAAATATTAAAATGCTAATTTCGAAATGCGTAGGCTTTTGGTATTTCTCACGTTTCTCAAAATCTGATTGCCGTGATTTTAATTGTTTAATAAAAGTCTGGCTATAGAAATGGCAGCGCGGGTATCTTAAATTACTTTTCTAGAAGTTCTTTACTTTCATAAGCAACAACAACAACACAATTGAATGCTATCTTTTTGCATTACAAATAGCAGCTTGAAACCTTATTATTTTGACTACAACTAGGATTAAAGGCTAAATTCTTTTTTTCTTTTTTTATGTACTTAATATCAGCAAAACTATAATAAGAGCCTTTTTATTGCAAAATTTTGTATCACTTTAATATTTCTGAACATATTTTATGTACACGATCTAAATCTAAATTTAAAGCACAGAAATATCTGAGACGGATATTGATTCTGCAGCAAAAATCTGCCTTAAGTTCTTTTTCACTTGAGATTCTCCAGGCCTTCTTTTACAGAAAAATATTTTGGCAGTGGAAGATTCAGAATCGAAGATATGTGTTCGAGAAAATGCCGGAATATTCTGTTCCGACACTTGCATCATTTATCTATGGAATATCGTGTGGTCTGTGTTGACAAAAATCTTCAATCTGGATATTCTGTCCTGAAATGGGGTCCATCAGTATTTTTGCACATACTAAAAATGCGTTGAAACTGTATTCAAGCACTTCTTTCAAATAGTATTCCAGAGTTTTTGCAATAAAAATAAGGAGAGATGAGTAGGCATTCTGGTGCTTTAAGTTTTTTTCTAAATGTAATTCTTATTTAAAATTACTGGGGAACCCTCAAATATTGAAAATTTATATAGTATAGAATATCGAACATTTTTCAACAATCTTGGATTTTCAATAAAATTTCTATATTTTGAAATTTCAATGTAAATAATTTCTTTATATTAAAAACAAAAATATTAATATAAAAAAATTATATTTTCTTATTGATGTCAGGAAGGGGCCAAAGATTTCTTTCCTAAAAAATGGCGTAAATTAAATAAGCAAAAAAAAAAAATAAATAAATAAATAAACTTCATTTCTTTTTGTTATAGAAATTTCCAGAAAATTGAAAGTTGTTTGTGAAGAAGCAATTAATATTAGTGAGTCTCATGTTATTTTTAGTTTCTGCTCTACAGATCCTTTTCTTAACATGGAGATAATTTTTTGCTTTAAATTCTATTTTATTCCACAATTCATGTGGTGACGATTTCTTAAATAAAAATTTCAAAAGGTGAAAGAAGTTGTACTTTATAAAAGACTACAAAAAAGAATAAAAAATAAAAACTTGTCAATCTTTTTTTGCAAAGTTTTGACAAAGAAATTTGAATAAACGTATAAATCGTATGTTTGAATATACATTTTAAAAATAATTTTCTTTGATACTTGAATTCTCATAAGTCTTCTTTAGCCTCATAAAATGCAGAATTCTTTTAAAAATAAAGATAAGGGAATTTTACAAATGCATTTCTATATACTGAAATTTCCATATATCGAAATTTCTAAGTGTACATTTTTTTTTTCAGAAATCTTTATAGAGATTCGACTATATTGATTTATCTTTGATTAAATGTATTTTTATTGCAAAGCATCTATTTATAAATAATTGGCGTTCTTACTATTTTTTTTAATTAAACGCAATAGTTAAGACTATTTGAACTATTATCTCTGTGCGTAAACATTCTGGTGATTCTGGAATTTGTTTGGTGACTACTAACGGTCTTTGCTACCTAAAATGAAGAGTATTCAAGATACTTCGTACAAGAAAGCAATAAAATTTCAGTAATTTTCTTACTCTTGTAAAAATCTAAGTTATATTCGAACTAATTTTATTTATGATGTAACAATGCAAAGTTTTTCACTAAGCAATGGATTTTAGTTAGAACTGTGTTGCTGTTATCCATAATAATGAACACTCTTTTTAGAATGAACGATTTTCTCCGATCTATATTAAAAATTGTGACTTACGTTGAAAAAAAAAGGTGATGAACAAACTGTGTGACCCAAATAATAATAAATATTTCTACAGTATTATTTTAAATTCTGCTACGGATCTGATGGAACCTTTATGTTGACTGTAGTCTTACCACTTTTTTTTAACCAATTCCGTTTTTATTTTCTCGTATATGTAGTATAGAGAAAGTACAGTAATCGTCAAAAAATTCTAACTCGATATTTTGATGAATCTACATGTTTTAGACATCCCTGAATTCAAAAGGCTCATTTTTGAAAAATGTTCGTCCGTCTTTCTGTGACAAAGATTATTCAGAAACGCTTTGATATAGAAGATTAAAATTTGGTGTACGGTCTTATCACCAAATTAGCAGATTCCTATAAATTTTGAGTAAAATATCTTCATAGGAAGTCCGTCTGTCCGCCTTTTCGAATATAAGTTAAGACGATAATTACAAAACGTGGACAGCTACTTCGATAAAATTCGATGCAATAACATCTAACATGTAGACAGAAACCTGTCAAATTTTGAGCCAAATCCAACTATGGGTTGACTGTCTATCGGTCTGTACTTTCAGAAACAAGTAAACGCGATAATTCAAAAACGCAATGACTTAAGTATATCACATTTTTTATGGAATTTTGTGACTACAAGTGCAGTTTTGTGTCAAATGTTTCTTCCAATCTTTGCGAAAAACGTTCTTAAATATACATTCGATTTTTGAAAACTATTAACGGATTCCAAAATTAATCACCAAATAACTCGTCAAGGATGACACGATAGATTCAATTAAGATTCTAAATTCATGCCGAAAGTTAATACTTCGTATCTATTGACGCCAATGCTATGCAAGATATTTTATAGCATGACAAGTATATTAGAGAAAATTTTGAAGAGACCACACTGCTGATTTTAGTTGGGATGTTTATAGAAAAATAGTCCCGATTCCAAAATTGATGTTAGAGATCTTACACTTGGAGATCCATCAAAATCTCCAAGACTAAGGTGGGCGAATTTCTTGTAGATAATAATACCTATTATTTTTATACATCTCTGGCGAGAAAGAAAAAAAGAAAATTATATATAGAAGAGTCCTGTATTACTTTTTCGAGAGGAGAAACGCTTTAGTAACCATGTTCTTATTTAATATGAATCGTTCTTCATAATCTGCAAATCCCTGTGTGGTGGGCCCCATCGCGTGATTTCCGTCCCCTACAGAAGACACTTCAGAAAGAACAGGCAGGAGGGATTAAACAGGAGCGACAGAGAAGTGGATTTCCTCATGTAAAGGAAAAAAAATGAAAGAAAGGAATCGGGTGAAATCTTCTTTTTTCTGCCTCCCCATGGAGGGAGACCGAGGGAGATTGAAGAAAAGAATTATTATCGTCACGCTTAAAAAAATTATGTCCAACAGAGCAAAATGCTTCACAGACGCTGTTTATGAATACGATCATATTTTCTACGCTATGCATAAAGAATTGTTCTGCTGACTGATATATAACGGTAGCTAAAGTATCCTGGAATCAAATATGGGCAACGATGTGGTAAAGTTACGAATAAATTTTCCGCTGCCTGTTAAAGGTTACAAAAGCCTACCTTTATCTTGGCAATTAGCTCAATGTAATTATTACAAAACATTATTAGTATTTAATGCATTGCACTCAAATGGTACCTTTCATTCACCATTCCAGACGGTGTGTCATTTTGATGTTTTATTTATTTATTTTTAATTTTGATTGTTTAAAAAGTCTACATTATAAGACGTAGATGAATTTTTCAAAGAAATTCGACTTAAAATAATTATGTATATTTATTTTTCAGAGCAGTAAACATATTATAATTATTAAATGAATAATTAAGCATCGAATTACTTTTCTAAGTGCAAAGGATTAATAACAAAATACCTTTTAAATTCTGACGTTGCACTAATTTCGTTTGTAGTTATCATAATCATTTTTATTATAAAGTATGCCCTGTATAAATTCCAGAATTTTATCACTGAATCGCAGCCCCTTTTGGAGCCATAACTATTAATTTAAATGGCATTTTCCGAAATAATCTTTATGCAAACATGTTTGCTTTTTTTAAACGATGTTCAACTCTATACGCGATTTAATTGTCATATCTTTAACATGATTTTTGTTTTAAATAAATGTTATTATTTAATGCTTTGGTTTTAAATGAATTTTTTTAATGTGCGATTCGAATTTACTAAGTGTTTAACGTTTTACGATTTTTATGCCATAACATCGAACCAAAACAAAATTTACATGATCTATAATTCTGGCATTATTATTCTGAATCAAATTACTTATACTTCAGGCATCACTGGTTACTTCGTCCTGATTCATTTAGTTTCATTTTAAGCTTCAAAAAAATATTTTTTACTACATTACAAGTATTTGAAAGAGCCTTGTCTCTTCTGATAATTTAAAAATAGTGATCATTCATTTCGGTGATCAAATAAAAATTTCTATCTTAATTTTTTAAAGAAAAAGTAACTAATTCTATTAATGCTAAAGAAGACAAATGATTTTAATGTAAACAAAAAACAAAATTGTTCGAAAATCATTTTTTTTATTCCAAAAAAAAAAATTCTACAGCCTTGTAGGTATTCGAAAGTTCGTTGTCTACTGTGAACATTTAACGCTCCGATCATTCAATTTGAAGCTCAAATGAAAATGTCTGAACTCATTTTCATTTTTTATGCCATTCTAATAATGCTAACAAAGACGAATGATTCTATTGTAAACAAGAAAGGATATTAAATAAATTATACAAAATTTAAAAACTAATAAAAATATAAATTTTATTATACGAATTTAAATTATATTATCGAAGAAATCATGAAACAAAAAATAAACATTCAATTAGTAAAAGAATTATTCTTGTCATTATGAGCAGCTGCTTCCCAATTTGCAGCTGTATCAAAATTTGAAGAGACGCTATCATTTTACATTTATCATACAAACATGACTTAGTTCGTTAGTGCTCTCAGCAGTTCAATGAATTGAGAATATCTTACAATATTTTACGAAAATATGTAATTCAACTAAACCAGTTGAAATCAATCTAAAATTAAGACAAAATCAGTTATTATTTTGTAACTTAAAACAATATAAGTTTTTTGAGAGAAGATTGCAAATTTTCCTTTTTTATTTTAGTGTTTGTAACAATTGTGAAACCTTTCTGTTAATAAATGTACCCGATGTTGCGTAAAGCGGTTATATTAAATCTGTAATTTTCGATTTGTCATGGCATGTTTTGTTATAATATATGCCTCGGGGTTGCCGAACATTCAGGTGTGACTTGGGATAAACCAACCCCCTAATTTTCTCCATCTTGACTTCTCCCCTAAAGACTTCCAGTATTATTAAATAAAATATTTATAAGAGAGTTGGGTTTTTTTTTCCTTTTTTTTTTATTCCGACTCAGGATCATTTTTTTAATTCTATTTTTCTTTCCTTTTTTTTTCCCTCAAATGATTCCCTTTCCAAATGAAAAATAATTATTTGTTTAATGACATTAAATAGTAGAAAAAAAAATTTTTTTTTCAGTGTTATGAATGAAAATAGTTTGATATGTAAAAATTTACTCAGATTTTTTTCTTTATATTTATGAAGAAAAAAAAAATATAAGAAGTTTTCAAATTAATATTTGATGTTACTATTTAAAAATATGTCTCTAACAAAACAAGTTTTAGATTTCGTTTAATATTGAAACCATTAATTGCTCAGTTTCTTAAATCTTCTTTTTCCCCCCTTTTTCTTTTAAACGGAATCTATTTTTTAAAGAAAAGAAAAATTTCACAATTTTTAATCTAAAAATACTTTGTCGTCATAAAAATATTAATATTAATAGTCTCTAATAATTATTAAAGTTCATGTCATGCTTTCGATTGTATTCAGAACAGACCGTTAGACTTTTTAGAATTTCTATATTAGGCTCGCGCATATTTTGGATAGTGCACGTGTGCAATACTGAACACTCTTTTTTGTTGTTATATTTAAATTTTTAGTTAAATAGGTATAAGCAATATTTTTTCACCAAGTAACTTTTAAAAGAAATTATTGCGCAAAAATGTTTATATCTTCTTAAAATACATAGTTGTTTTCCAATAATACTAGTTTTCAGTGAAAAGAAATTTGATCGAAATTAATTATGTAACAACATGACCCATCTTAGCCTGATTGGGGCTCGAGGCAAAAACTTGTTTGGAACCCCCCCCCCCCCCTGTGCTTCACTACTTCGGTAATGAAGAACCGAACTTTATGGAGGTATTTAAATTTTTCACCTCATTATAGATATATAACAAGAAAATTCACTAGAACCTAAAATAGCTATAAAGTCCCTCCCCCTCCAATGGTCAGACGAAATATCGTTCTGTCCATTTTATTGATTCTCTCTTTTCCATCTTTCTATTCGATTTGGAGGGGGAGAGGGGGGGGCTATGATGTGGAAGCCCGGTGCAATTGCTCCGTATGCCCCTGTCTTAGTCAGGTTCTGATTAACTATTTTTTTGAATTGGTTAAATTGAGATGATTGTGGTGTTTAAGTAATATCTGCTTGCAATTAATGAATTCAATGAAATATTAATTATGGATGTTTCTTTGTTCTTCATTATTTTTATATATATATTCCCTCTTTTTCTACAAATTAAAAGGCCCTAATTTACGGTACTTGGCAATATCGTTTAAATTTTATGTATACCTTTTAAGGCTTAGTGATGTACAAGTTTTTAATGTGTTTCGTTATTTTACAATATACTAACTGAAATTTTATTTTATTTTAGGTAAGTACCCAATTCTTGAAAATCATCTATTGAAGTTAGGTGACTGAACTGAGGTTTGTATTTTTCCTCCTCTCTAGAAATTGATTTCTTTCTTTTTCTTTTCTTTTTTTTTTTTAAAAAAACTTCATCTATTAGATTAAAGTAAACTGTTCGAAATAGAGACGAACTGTTATGATGTTATTTTTTTTCGGTATTTATTTTATAACAAAAATGATATTTTAAACTATTTCTTCCCGACATTACGTCACTATAAAAGAAGAGATTTTTATTTTTCCCGAGAACAAACATGCTTTCTATGAAGTAAAAAGTTTTGTTACATTGAACCCTTAATGAAAGTTTCCGCTTAAAAAGAAAATATTTCATTATTTCTAAATATTAGTAACAAAAGCATATAACTATTTTTCCAAATGTACAAACCGTAGTTAATTATAGAAAATTAATTTTACTGTAATGAAAGAAACAAAGAAATGAAACATATACAGGAATCTTATCATAACAATTTCCCATTTTTATCAACAGAATACTGAATGCAATGCTTTGTTTCGGTTTCTTGAAAAACTCATTACTATTAAGAATTATATTTTTTCGTCATTTTGGTAATTACCAATTATATGAAGAAGTGCCATATTTTTTCACTTTTTATTTTTTATTCTGTTGTATTTTTTCTTTTTTTTTTTATGTTTAAAAAATCCATCGTACATTTTATGAACTGAAATGATTTCAAAATAATTCCTTTGCGTTCGTCATAACGACGATTAACATTCTTCTGTTATTGAGTGAGGAATAGTAGAATTTAGTTTCATTCCTTTGTCTTAATATAGTTGCTTTTAATTTTGCTCGCTTATAGCTGATAAAGCAATTTCTTATACCTCTTGTATGCGTTAATATATAATGCTGTAAGATTAAAACCGAGCTGCGGTGGCCTGGTGGTAAGGTCTAGGCTTTGGAACCGGAGGGTTTCTGGTTCGATACGCAATTCCCCCGAAAAACCGTTCTGTAAGCGGGTCTTGTGCACTTTAAATCCGTCGGGGCCAAATGTCCTCCTGCGAGGGCGATGTAAAAGTTTGGAGAGGGAGATGCCAGCTCATGTATGGTCCTCGTTATCTGACCGGTACAAAATTACGACTTCTATCGCAAAATAGCCTTAGTGTTGCTTTAAAAACGGGATGTTAATATAACTGAATTGAACTAAAGTAACTAGCTATAAGATTAAATCGTTATTACTTCATTCTCCTCACAACTGTAATTTGTATAGCCTCTATTTAATCTATACAAGGGAACTCGCAATTTAATTCAACAAATAAACAGTTAAGGAAGGTAGAGAATGAAAAGACAAGCCAAAATCATTTAAGAATGTCTAAGCGGAAATGGTTCTCCTACCCTGCAGTACCGAAGTTGTAAAATTAACGAGTTGGGATCACTTTTTTATATTCGGCGATACTTTCTTTGAACAGTACATTCCTGTATTCATGCAGACTCTGATGTAAATTCCTAAACATTTAATACCCAAACAGACGGTACAGATGCCTTTTTACGTATTGCTTTCGCATGCAGTCATTCCACTAGCTTTCCATTGCTATCAGCTGCATCATATTGTTCTGAATCGCTAATAGAGATGTCCTTCAATGTCATCAATAAAATTAGGAGTTTAGAGATATTCTTGATGAAAGCTGATTGGATGCTTAGTCATTGACTCCCAATATTGGCGAGAGAAAATGAATGTTTTAGAAAATCCAAGAATTTTGACTCTATTTTTTTAATGTCTAAGATCTATAGATTTTTTCAGAAGTTTAAATATCTTGTCAAGAGCCTGTAAAAAGTGAAGCGTTTGCACGAAGATTAATTCTCTCTTTGAAGTGTTGATCTCTTTGGAAGTGGGAGAAACCGATGTTTGATGAATGCACCGTAATTTAATTAACGTTTTCGTTGTCTACTTATGTTTTGATTGTTTCTACAAATGCTGTTCATTGTGTTCCTCTCTCCTGCCGTTTTCCAGTATGCAACATGTTGGTCTTCTTGCATCGCGCACCTACTGGACTGAATTCCGTAATAATATAAAAGATGCACATCCATCATTTCTATATTCCTAGACTATTTCATATTCTACATTAACCATTTTAAACTATTTCATTACAAATCCAACTGGCATATAGCTATTAAGAACTCGATAACCAGTGTGCAGTAAACTCAAAATTTTCGATCAAAAGGAGAAAGAATATGAGTTAAAGTATTTTTGTCTTTTAAATTGCTATCTGTGTCTGTCAAAAGAAAATCTATGGAAATCAATATATGTGCAGAATATGTTTTATCCTGACATTATATTGACAAACGTGACTTTTCCTGTGGCAGAAATGATATTTCAAAACATAAAGAATACATGTTTCAATAATATTTTTTTTTCTTCTTCTTTGACTTGGTCAACATTAGCTGAATATCCAACAATATTATTAGATATGTTATCGATGTGATACTATAGTTAAATTTCCTATTCAAATGTTACTGTTATAAAAAATGAAATATTTTCTTCTAAATCATTGTTTTAACGAAATTGCTTTTGTTATTTTTTGCTTAGTAGCTTTGATTTTTTTTAACAATTATTTGCATGTTTTCTTTTAAACATCTTTGAAATAGGAAACTTTAAGCTTTTTGAATTTTATGATCTAAGACTAGTAATTATTTATATATCTTAAATAATTTTATTCTTCCAAACAAACTGAATTTTATCTCCTGTTATTTTTTCAATTATTATTAAAAAAAATAGAACAAAAAACAAAGCATTGTTACATATTGTGTATCAGATCAATTTTTTAAAAAATTATTGAAAAAATTAGAGAAAATAAAAGAAATGTTACTGGTTTGCCAATTTTTTAAGTCCTAAGCAAAAAGTTCTTTTAAAAAATCTTTTTCTTGTAATATTTTTAAAACTTTAACTGAAAAACACTAAACAAAATTAATTTTGATGCATATTTTGTCTAACTTTTGGATTTAATAAACTTCACAATGACAACTTTCCTCTTGTCTTGAAGCGCATGTATGAAAAATTTCATTAAGATTCGACTAAAGCTTATTTATAAGACCTATAAATAAGGGTTCTTTATAATATATAATATAATATAATATGCATTCTTATCAAGCTTTTCTTGCTGCTTACACGAAAACTTGTTTCATTTTTTAAATTCTTGTTGTATATAGATTCTTATGTCAACAGCATATTTTTCAAACAATCCTACTCATGCATATTTCAATTTCTAAACACTAGTAACAAGCGACTGACAATGGTATTCTTTTCTTTCCATTTATTAAAAGATTAATATTCATATGGAAATTCCATCAGCACAAAACCCTTTACACTTGGTTCATCACATTAATTTTTGGTTTATACGAATTTCGGTGTCAAAATAAGTTGAAATGATGCTTCGCTGGGAGAATTTATGGCCGGGTCTTCGCTCTCCAGATCATTTTCCACACCACCTTAGGCTTTTCACGCTCATCAGCTTTATTTCAATACACCCTCTGGCCCATGCAGCAAGAAGAGCAGATTCCGCAGCAGTCTCCATCCAGTATTGTGGGCCACTAAAACCATCAGACGAGTCCTTACTCTGCAATTTTCCTCGGCGCTGGACGTTTTTTCCCTTCCGAGTCGATGATTAATAAAAAGGGTATCTCCTCTGCAGAGCGATAGAGCGTGACAGGGCAATAATGTGAGACATGGGTTATGAGGCCGCAAATGATATCTTCTGAAAAATGAAAGCAACAACATCCATAAAGCACCGAAAAGATACTTTCTGCCCTTTCTTTTTTATTCTTCCCACGGCGAGAAGTAGCTTTCTTTTGGCCCAGACGCTGCTGCAGGTAAACGAACACATTTTCGTTTTTTGCCAGACGGACTTCCAAACGGCCGTTGACTGTAAGGATGAATGTGTCTTCGCGATCATAAACAATACTTTTTACGTACAATCATCAGGAAACTTTTATGCTAAGTAGTATTTCTGCAGGTTTTGTGTTTTAGACCTCCTGCCTTGAGATTAGCATTTTAAAATATTAAATCACGTGTATCTGTCGCTTTCAGCCCAGTAAGGGTCGAAGAATTTCGTGGTAGCATTGACATTTAATTGCCAAGTCTAAATTACAGAAGTTTCTTTGATAATCCAACAAATATCAGATACGAGAAATGCCAGATTAAAGAGTTCCAAATTGCGGATGATTCATGTAATGGAGAATCTTATGTTTATTGCTCGAAACATACAAAAATTTTTTTAGAGATTTATGTAGTACAAGGTATCTACTCTTTTCCTGGCCTAATGACATTTCTAAACTATTAAAGTAGGCCTATACTTCAAGTTGTAAAAATGCTATGAATGTCGTGAATAATAATACTTTTACTTTGTTTTAATCAGTAAAAGTACTTTAATTTTTATATAGACACCCAGCCTTATCAATGAAATTTAGTGAAATATTCTTGACAGTTTAACATTTTAAACAAATTAAGTTGGACATTTTAACATTTTAAAGACAGTTTAACATTTCAAACATTTTAGTTGGTTTCGCTTTCAATATGATTTATTTTAGACAACTTTTAAATCGTGTAATTCAAGTAGTCGGTTTCAATCGTGGAAGAGTAAAACTTTTTGTGTTTAAAATATTAGAGCGTCAAGAATATTTCATTAAATATGATATATAATATCAAGGAAATTGATAAAATTTTTAATTTCAAATTTTCTTTACCAATGTATCAAATCGTTTCAAACAGCATAAAATATAAATTATTTAAAACATTGTTCCTATTTGTAATATACGCACAACGATTCAGAAAATTGTTATAGAGTCATGATTAGCATGAATATCCTATATATAATGAATATTACAAATTAGAATTTAAAACATAAGCAGTGACCGATTGTTTACGTCACACCAAGGTCGCTGACATCAGCTGTAGTGACTTGATTTCCTTTTTAAAGTTCTACAGAAATCGTTTCTGAAGGTCAGGGACACTGGAAGGGCAGGAGTTTTTAAGTGGTGGATTATAGATTAGCCTCTCTATTATTTTATCCATACTAATATTTTTTTCTTCTCTAACCTGTTTTGCATAAGTTTAGTAATATCTTTTTAAATACAATGAATGTTGTATTTAGAGAGAGAGTGACATTACTTAACTTATACAAATGGCAATACTTTTGCAATACAAGAGTATTCTCTTATTGGCCGATACTTTTGCAATACACGAGTATTCTCGTAATTGTCGATTTTCAAGTTAACTTTGGATTTTGAATTTCAGCATATCAATTATAATTTCATTTTACTGGTACAGTTATAATTTTATCGGGATGTTTGATAGTTTTTGAAAAATATTACGCCTAGGAAAAGCATTTGACAAAATGACAGCTATATCACACTTCTTTATATTACTTTAAAATCCTAAATATATTTGTGCATTTCATTTGAAAAGGAAAACGCCTATTAATAATTCTTGACTTTAGCGCCTAAAATTGTTTGTCCCGTATTACCTCTTCTTGTGAACAGTTTCCATTAAATACCTTTTAAAACAATTCCATTTTTAAAATCACATCCAGGAGAGCTCGTTCCCTAACTACAACATTCAACTGCCTCTGAAGAAAGCAGCCATAATCGATTAAACGCAGTTTATCTCTCGTAAACGCCTGTGGAAATTTTAACCCGGTATGAGTGATATTTTGGAGGTTAAGTTTGTTGATGAGGGTTAATTTACATATTCTGGATGCAAATTCGCCGACTTAAGGCAAGCGTACATCCATGATTAATGTCCTGCACAGTTCTAGCACTTAAGCAAACGAGTGCGGGGAATACTTTTTTAGCCCCAGAGCTCCCCAAGATATGATAATCCTGAGTCCTGCCACTGACACTCGACGCGAAATTAACTCCATTTTTTTGTGCCTTGTGGAACACGCCTCCATTGAGGGGGAAAAAATGTTGGTTTTGGAAAGTTGGGAAATGTGTAATTGCAAAATTAATTCGAGGGGAAACAAATTTCACAGGGATGGCAAATGTTGGAAGATGGAGGTAAAAATCGAAGAGACCTGGTTCTAGTGAAGCCAAAATATTCCAAACAGTGTCTGCATCCGTCTCGCTTGGTTTTGAACGTATTTTTGGATTTGTTTGGAAGAATTTGTACTAACGTTTCCAGAAATGGAGGAGCCATGGCTTCATTAATTGTTTATTGAATTCTTGAAAACAGATTTCACTTTCATATTAAGAATTTATTTTGTTTTTCAAACACTGTACATTAGTTGCTGTATACATCTCAAATTAATAAAATTTTTTTAATCGTGAAAATTTACTATTCATCCTTTTAGTACTATGATATTTTAGTACTGAATTGCGGCCAAGTACGTTGATGTATGACATGTGGAATCCTGTTGATCCTGTAGATGGGGACTTCTGTGAACCGAGGCATTAATTAGGAAACTAGTAAACAAAAGAAATTGAGGTGTAATTTAAAATTTTATTTCCAAAATGTGTATGAAAGTATCATTTTGTTAAAAACAGATACCGAGTAAATGCCAAAATATATTAAAAATTGATATATATATATCAATAATAACAGGATTTATTTTAACATTACTGTAGTTGCCAATATTTAATTTCCTTTTTGAAGAATGTGTAATACTCGTGTTAATTTACACACTGAATTTTGAATGGCTTCTGTATCCTTAAAAGATTCTATTATGTCATTTCTAATTGTTCATTTAAGAAAATAATGCTTACTGAATTCATATAATAATAATAATAATAATAATAAAAAGCAAACAAGTTTTTAGCAAAACTTCTTTACTTTATTCACCAAGTCTGGTTTGTAATCACCACTTCAATTCAAGCTATTAATTTGTCATTCCAGTGAAGTTGCCACAGTAGCTCTCTTGATTTATCTTATAAAAGAATTTTCAAATTACCTTTACTTTTTTTCTCAACAAAAAACCATAAGAAAGAATATCCAAATTGCAGTTTTTACGATATTCATCTCTCAAATGTTACGACGTTCCATCCTTTAAGGTTCCAGGCAACAAAAGTTTGGAAACAATTGAAGTTCCAGTCCTCCCCTTTCCGGAGGCATTCCTCAAGTACAAAACCGAGAAGTGCTTTGTAAATTTAGACCTCTCACCAAGTCATTCTTGGCATGCTTTTAGAGAGAGGGGGGCTTCCCTGTCTTCTTTTGTATTATATTGGGAGATAAACATGATGGGGATGGTGGGTTAGGATTTCATACTGGAACATCCAACTCTCCTCATCCTTACTGAGTCATCTAGAATTCATGGTATGGGGTATGATACCGTCCTTTTTAGACATCATCATTCTTGGAGGAGGGATTTCGAACCCCGTATTGGAGTACCCCATGGGTGCACTTCGCCTCGGTAAGCGAACTTTCTGATAAAAGATAAAGCACTACACATGTCCTTCTACGTCTGATGACCTAGTTCTGTAGAGTAGGAAAAGAAATTAATTTGGAAATTCAATAGAACATCTTCCATAAGGTCTATATGGCTTTTGTCAATATATAGATTGTTTTTTCGAAATGTAATATATCTACTTAATGATGTAACAGATGAATATTGATTGCCAATTCAGCAGAAATGTAATTTATTTTTATTAGAAACTAGATTAAAATTTGAAATGGTTGTCTTGTGTAATTAAGAACATTTGTTTTCTTGCCGACAATGAATCAATACATTCAGTGAAATTGAATGATATATAAAGAAGTATAAATAATATTTATTCATTTTTTTAAAAACTATATTATATAAGCGCTTTAGAATAGACAATATTTTTTTGTTGTTTTTCCGTCTTCAGCAAAAACAAATTTCTTGGCTATCCGACTCTTGAACATGCAATATACAACTGGCCATATAAAAAACATGAGTTTTCTAGGTTCAATATTAGATATAATGAAATTGCACTATGCCTATAACATTCGTGCAAGTGCAAAGAATAAGTTGGCAAAGTTTTATCGTCGTCGGATGAATGTTACGGCCACGCATAAAATACGAATAAACAAAAATTCAATTTTATATATGAGATACGTGTCGTGGAGAATCCATAAATGGATTATCCTTATTTACGTACAAATATCTTTACATCGATGTGATTTGATTCATATCGTTAAATCCTTTCTTTCTCAAGGTTGTTTTAAATATCAAGTAAAAAAAAAGTCGCCGTACTCTATTGAAGATCGCCAATTTTTAGGAAAAAGCATTCTTTTCGTTTCTGCGAAGAAAGTCTTAATGTATACCAGTTATCTTTGGCAACTAGTTGGTTCGCCTGGATTAATGATTGCTAAAATTTCAATAAATATTTTGCATAACTATGTTTAAATGGTTTCCATAACAAAATATTTTTAATTTCAAATTTCGAAAGACATTTAACTCATTCTACTTTAGAAGCTCTGCGCTGTTCCGTTCATTGTGCTAATTATTTCCCTATTGTCGGTTTATATCTTCATATATTCATGTATTCATTATAATTAAATTACATTACAAGAAAGAGTAGTGGTGATTAAAAATTGGCACTTTAAAAAAATTTCATTCGTCGATTCTAAAGATAAACCTCTATTGGAAGTAACAAAAAAATTCATCTATTTTATTAAAAATATACGGTATATTGAAACTTATCCAACGCAAAAAAGTAAGCCGTATCCCCGTATCTTAATTATTAAAAATGTTGAAAGCTTGGGTGAAATATTAAAATAGAAGATAAAAGCGTTTTAAGTTTCACTTCAGCAATGAAATATGTTATTGTGAAATAAAATTAAAATATTTTTAAAAATTAATTAAAAATAGACACGGAATTTTTCAACAATTAAATTGATAATAAGATAATCTTTTGAATTTTAGATAAGGTAAAAATTATTTTCTTTCATTAATGTTTTTCGGATGTAATGATGGAAAAACGTTTAATTTTTGATGAAATATATATTTTTTTTAAAAACTCGCTTTCTCTCTTATCAATTTATATCTGTTGCCAATTTGGTGGTTCTAAGATTGAACAGTCTGCTATGAAGAGACCAAAACATTCATCTTTATTATCATAGCGATAGAATTGATACCCAATATTAGCGATCCTGTACTTAAAAGAAAATTGCTTTTCATAAAGAATCATATTACTTGTATTTGTTTCATACCCATATTTTTGTTTTGAGTACGATATCTTGCTTTTGTGTGAACTACCAGTTCAGTTATATTAGGGTTTTAAAGGAACGCTAGAGCTATTTTGGGATGGACCTCACAATTGACAAGGACGACTCCTGAGTTGGCACCCCCTCTCCGAATTTCCGCACCACACCAGCAGAAGGATGTTTGGCCCCGACTGATTTAACTTGCGCCAGATCTGCTTACACGATAGTTCTCTGGTGGAATCTGATCTCGAACTGAAGCTTTCCAGTTCCGAAACCGAAACCTTACCACCAGGACACAGTTGCTGCCTGTGGGAATGTCATTCTAATAGTTATCATGCTCTATACGGCGCATGTTGCGTCACTCATTACGTCGTGATAATCTCATGATTATTTCACGCATAATATGCAAGATGAGAGTTCGGCGGTGAGACGGCAAGGCGCACCACTCACTTATATTTGCTGTTTGTTATACGATATGTTTAATGCAATGTACATAGTTTCAGGCGAGATCGATGATGTTATGTGTCGGTACTGCCAATCTAATAGTTATCAAACTCTGTACGGCACATTTACGTCATTCATTACGTCATGATAATCACATGATTGTTTCGCGACTAACTTGGGAGACGAGACTTCGACGGTAAAACGTACCACTCACACTCGTCTACCTTTTTATATTTTTGTTAGTTAGGTAATGCTTTGCCCCTGTATTAACTTGTATGTTGTTTCTTAATAAATATGTTATTAATACCCGTCATAGCATCTCTATACATTTTTAATTCTAAAATTTTATGTCATATGTTCTTCTTTCTGGTGACATCAAACATCACAATTTTCTTCGAAGTTTCAATCGCATGGAAATGACCCTCTTTCCACCGAGTGGCCTTTTTCCCACATTGTTTCAAGTATCACGTTTCGAAAGGGGAAAGCCAACTTTTAACAGCTCTTCTCGGTTTTGATAAAAATGGATGTTCTTCAGAATTTTTATTCTCCTCGGCTGGAATCCGTAAAGCCTGACAAACGAGAGAGCGCTCGCCCGGAATTTTATGAAGCTCCAAGTCGATAAATGATACTTCTTCGATTCCGTGTGGTGATGGCGCGAACACGGAATGACGAACGGCGTATTAGGATTACAAGTAAAGCTCATAAAGAAGGCTGAAAATACTCGTAAGAAAGGTTTTCCCTTGTGCTAATTCATATTTTCTTTGACATGGAGGAATATGGGTCCACAAATCTTGTGAAATCACCTGTTGGAAATGTTTATTATCAAAGCAATAATTCATAATAATCGTCTTAATGTTGTGTTGAAAAAAAATTGCGAGTTTTGTTATGATATTTTCAGATATTAAACAAATGTTCGTTCTGAATTCGATGAAAGCGATTTTGTAATTTAAATTATTTAGAAGCATTTCTTTGTCCTTTATTTGATGTTTTTAATCCTGCCGATTTTTATTTAATAAATGTTCGATTTTTTTCTGCTCTTAAAATTACCATGATAATTTTAGAAATAATTTTTAAAAAAACAATGCTAATATAATCACATATTATTAAACAATGCTTTATATTTCAATAAATGTTAGATTAAAAATAATAAGGTAACTTCTGATGCATATTCAATTTATTTTTATTATTTCATTTGTAACATGATTCTGCCTTGTGGCATCATGAGGATTTGTTTACGGCATCTAACATATTTTCGTACAAACAGATTATAGTTAACATTTTATCTTTGGAATTTTATTTCTGTTGAATGCTCCAACTACAAATTCAAGACTTTTTAGCTCCTACCCCACAAAATGAATTCTTTCAATATTGCAGAACTTTTTTTTTACAATTACAGCCAATCATTTCGTTAGCACAGAACTAAACCATAGAAACAGAGACCATTGTGACTGGCTGTTATGCTCATTAACTATCCAGAATTTTCCATTAGAAAACAAGACCCACAAAAGTTCAAAGAATCTTCAAACTGTTGGTGAAAGGCTGGAAATCTTTTCCATCACTTCTTTTAATATTTTTAAATTTCCAGGATATTGTATTAAAATGATCATTACCCGTAATGAGTCTTTCTATAATTTCATCGAGTTCGACGCATTATGTTATGTAGTGCTGGATTGAGCCTATTTCCCCACATATACATCTGTTATCTTGCATCCTTCCGAATCCGTAAAAGTACTCAGGAAATCTTCCATGCCCCGATATAATTTGCACTCTCATCGGATAAAATATACTTTTTAAAATTTTTGTTTCATGAATTCATATGCTATGCATCTTTTGCTCGGACCATCCATCTATCCTGCCACTGCATAGACATCTCTCTTCTAATTTCATTCTTTTACATTTGGTAATATTTTGGGACAACAATATCTATTTGGTCATTTTGTGCAACCTTTTTTTTTTTTTTTTTGCATATATTTTCTGTTCTTTCGTTTCCGCATATCCCGATGTGAGCCTTAATCCAGTTTAATCTAATCCATTTGTTGTATTTAACCTTTCCTCAAGTTGCAGAACTCCTTTTGGAACTTTTCTCCTTGGAATTTTATTTTTATTGATGTACTTAATAAACTGTCTCTGTCACTTGCCGTTTGTGATTGTATCTGATATTTAATTGGTTATAGATAATCATCATCCCATTTTTGAATGCAGGGTTCCCTTGATCATTTTGAAAAGCATTTTGCTTTAAAATGTTTCTATGAAGACAACAAATATAAAAAGCAATAAGATTTTCCGAAACTTGCTGCTTATTATTCACATCTCGCCCTTTGAAGCTTCATTTCTACAGAGTGCTTTTAAACACAATTTTTGAAATAGAATTTCCACATCATCTACTTTTCTGCAAAAGTGGCGTGACTCTTCTGCGTAACTGATGATTCAGTTTTTGACATTTAGACAACTTCCTCTTATCAACATGAGACTTATATTCCATCGCGTGCAGTACGTAGGGGTGCGATGGGCAGAAAATGTTAACTGTGTTCAGGCGTGCGCATATGCGTGGCTTCATCTTGTGCCCTCATGAAAAGCAATCGAACGGATCTATTATCAATAATCAGCCTCACATGTAAACGGAGAAGCCGTATGAAGTTTCATCGCCCCCCTGAAGCCCCTGCACCACTAGGGGTCTTTTCTTCCCCTCTCCCCTATTCTGAAACCCTCTCGAAAAAATCAATTCTGGCCATACGATCGATGCTTGTTCCGATTCCATACAGTGGCTCTTCGTCTGCCTTAATGGGTGTTTCCAGGTGGCACGTGCCCCCACCCCACTACAAATAGGGGTCGCCCGGTAGTATCGTCTGCATTCGATAATGGCCTCAGTCTCTGTTTTCTAGTAAAGGTTTTCCCCCTAGCGCACCTCTTTTTTATAATACCTATAACCTTGTTCTCTTTTTTTCCCCCGGTCATTGCAAATTGTCTGGCATTTCTTTTTTTCCCCCTTTTTCTTTTTTCCCTTTTGAGTGGGTATTTTGAGGGGCGCCGGACTGTCCCGCAGATTAATTTATCATCGACGATAAAAGTCCGGCTGGGGAAATGTTTTATTTATCGGTCCGGGACACGGTAGAGCGGGATTAAGCCTTATTTTATGTTCTGCTCCCCACAAGTGTTCCATTATGGATCGAGGATAAATATTTGTGACGTGGGCGTGACAGGTGGAACGGAATGGGAGTGAGTGTTAATCGTGAAGGGACGAATCCGTCACGCAACTCGACAGTAGCTCCTGTACCAAGTCGAGTGTTTAAGTACTGCAATATGGTAGTCGAGTGAGCGGAAAAAACCTTGCGGCACAATTTCTTTCTCCAAGTGAAGATGATTGGTTTCTGAACTCAATGTATGAGATGATAGATGAACTTGGAATTTGCTTATTGCTACTCTTGTCTTAATTTTAGCAATTTCAGACAAATCTAAGCTGTTGGCTCCACCCATAATTCCTCCTACTCCAATAAAGAACCTTCTGCCATCTATTCCGAATCGAATATTTTAAATAGTTCAATATGGCTGCCAAGAATGGGAGAAGTCTTGCATGTAGCAATTCTTCAATTGAATAAAAAGCAATTAATACCTTAATGCAAACTATACGCGTAATGAACTTGAATTTACCTTGTGTTACTCTTCTGAATCTATTAATACTAATACCTTAAAACGAACTATTAATGTAATGAACTGAAATTTGCTTAATGTTATTCTTCTAAATGTATTAATTTCAGCGTCAATTTTAACAGCTGTTGTATGTTTTAATCGAAAAGTTAGATCTCTAGCCCTTGCATTTTTCCGAGCTAAACTTAATATTCTGCAATTAAAATGATTAAAAAACTTTCTCTGTTTAAACTTTACGTAAGTTCAAAAAGGGAACTTTTTTTATTATAATTATCAGTGGGTAAACTAATTATCAATCATATTTAATAATTTTGTGATTTTTTTTTTTACTGAAATCAAATCTACATGTCCTAAAAACAAAATTTAAAACGGTACAGAAATACTCATTAGCATCCTATTCTATCTGCATATTTAAAAAGTTGCAGTTTCATAATTCAAAACAAAAGTTTGTTTTTGTAATAGACTTCTATCTTAACGATCGTGTAGTTTCAGCAAATTAAGTGAATAGAAACTAGGAAAACTGTCGATTTTTGAAGGAGAGAGTGGGAGTTTTTTTTATTTTGTAAGGAAAAAGAAGACGTAAGCATATATAGTGAAAATACGCAGAAGACGAAGAAAAGAATTGTGCTCACAATCATCCTATCATATTTTCAAATTGTTTTAAGTCTTCACGTGGGGAAATTTTTAATCCTATTGATCTGTTAATATGATAATGATGAAAAAGGGCGCATAAACCAATTTACTATTCTATCTGAAGTAAAATACGCCTTACTTTGAATAAATGAGCAGTTCTTTTAACCATCGATGAAATTCAAAAAGTTTTTTTTTTCATTCGTAAATGTTCTTTAAATATTATTTGTAAATGAAATTGCAAATATTCATTGATTAAATGTTGGAACCATCTGATGTATTTCAAGATCTTCTGCTTTTCATATGTGAATTGTTGCCATAATAATGAAACACCTGTAATTTTTCTGTAGAATAAATGAATTTCTTCAAGTACTGTTATAAATCATGTACGATAAATTAAATTTTCGTATTTATTTTAAAGCTACAAAGGGAATACAGCTCATATTTTTATCAATTAATCATTAATCAATTTAATTGCTGAAAAAATGATTTAGTTCCTTTTTTAATATAGTTTATAAACTTACTAATTTAACAAATAATTTAAATCTATCATTTATGCATAAATCTTTTAAAATTTTACTCACATATGTCCAATTCATTGATATAAAGCATCCTTTTTCAAAATTCTTATGAAAGTTGAATTGTTTAAATTACTTAACCCTTTGCACTCGAATATCTTCTCTCAAGCACCATTCACGACTGTGCATCATTTTAACATTTTATTTATTTATTTCATTTTAATTGTTAAAACTACCTACAGAATGGTAAAAATGATTCAATTTTCGGGGAAATTCAACTGAAAACAATTCTATGTATTTATTTGGCGATGTAATAAATACGTCCATCTATTAAATGAATAACTATGCATCGAATTACTTTTTTGAGTGCAAAGGGATAAGACGCCCTTGAGAAATTAAGGATTTGACGCTATTAATCAGATGATACCAATGTAAAGTTATTTGGGTCCAAATAAAGAATCAATTTATGGATTTTGCATGACACTTTTTTGTAATATAAATAAACTACATTTCTGTTGAATTAACACTCAATATTTATCTGTTACATCATTAAGTACATGTATTACATTTTGAAAGAAACAATCTATATATTGACAAAAACTACATAGGCCTGATATTTTGGTTAAAATACCTGTTCAGCAAATTATTTTATTCTCATCAGTATTTCTAAATAGATATTCTCATTTGAATAGTTTTTGTTCATAAAATAAATGAAAGATGGTTTTTTTAATTCCATAAACATAAGTATAAATGCATTGAGTCTCCTCATTTCTGCAAAACTGGAAAATGACACAAAAGCTTAAAAAATCAGCTTTTCTCACTACTTTTAAACATTTTACAGCGCTTGCGGTGCTTTTGTGCCAAATGATGCAGTAATGAAGTAGGTAGGATAGATTTCTGCCGTAGATTCTTTCTTTCAGCAGATGTTGCCGAGTTTAGGTTCACCCTCCATCGCTTCATCTGCTCTTCCACAACAAATCCTTTGTGGCAAGTTTCGCAAAATGACAAAAGCCTGCTTTTGATGACCCGAAACCACGGAATTCTTTTTCCACCACGGGTATCTCGTCTTCCCACGTCTCTTCCCTTTTGCCAGGGCTTCTAATTGCCTTTTAACTACCCTCTCGGAACGACTATTTATAAGTCCTGTAAACATCTGCCGTGCCTAGATGGGAGACGCTGATAAGAGGTGACGACTGCTGTTACAAACTGACTGAATGCGCGTAGCAAATATTTTGACAGAAATACTTCGCGCCGAACGTCGCCTAAATATTTATGAAATGCAACTACATTTGCAATATTCATGTCTTGGATTTAGTGTTTGCTTTGCCAACTGCCAATTTGTTTTTGTTTTTCATTGTAATACATATACTATAATTATATTCTTACTGTTTAAACTCGCTCAAGGACTAAACAATTTGTGAAATTGATTAAAACGAATTAATTTCCTCCTAAAAGTGTGTTGTTAGTATTTGAGCTAGAATTGTAATTTTAGCTATATTTTACTTTTAAATTTTAGACTATACAGTGTTTTTCTTTCTTTTTCTTATAATACTTTTAATAAGCAGGGGAAAAAAACAAATATGTGAAGAAATGTAGTGTTAATAAGTAACGGGTACTGTGTTAATAAATTTTCTTTCATTGATGGAATATTCTACAGATTCTAATAAAATTGTGTATATAATAAAAATATAATATTTTTTCTATCCCTTAATAATACAGTATATTACATTTAATAAAAAGGGTGTCCCAAACTTAACTCAAAATTTGAATTTGTCACCATTCGTGCATGCAGTACAGTTCAAGCAACCTTACAACATCTGACAGTTTAAGATTAGTAAAAATGGAGCGTTACACGGTAGGAGGACGTGTTTTTATTATTGAAGAATCTTTAAAAATAATGAGTCTAGCTGCCACAGTTCGAAAAGTTGAGAATTGCTCCCTAGATCATGTGATTTAATACGATCATTCTTTTTATGGGGTTATTTGTAGTCAAAAGTCTATGCTAACAAGCCCACAAGCACATGTGCATTAAAAGAGGAAATTCAACACAGTATCAACGAAATTCGACCATATTTATATAAGATGGTCATGAGAAATTTCGACAAAAGAGTGCGTATGTGCCAGCAAAGCTTTGGGGGTCATTTGCCCTATTTGTTATTTCGTACATAACTTTATCATGTGTACTTTACCATGCAGTAAAATATAATGATTTAATAAAAAAATACTTAATTTTTTTTATTTAATTCAAATCTTGCGTAAACACGTTGTTCTATCATGAAACACTCCATTTTTACTAACCCTAAATTATCAGCTGTGAAATGGTTTTTTAATGGGATTGCCAACATTTTACTGCACGAATGATGGCAAATTCAAATCTTACGTTAATTTTAGGACATCCTTTATTTTAGACATTCTTACGCCAGATTTAAAGCTTCTTTCTTTTCAAAAGCACCTGGAATTAATGATTCTATGCAATGCGTCCATCAAATGTTTTTTAATGATTCAAACTCCTCATTCAACTTATAATAATGAGTTAAGACATGCTAACCGTGTCAGTATTTTTTAGTTTAATAATTAAAAACTATCCAAAATTTGGCATAATTTTGACCTCAATGTCCCATACCAAATTTTATTTAAATCATTGTAATTTTGAGTTATCGCGAACACACACGTTAATACACAGATCGACAAATGATCACCCTTTGATTTTGTTCAAATTTTAATACATATCCATGATAATTATGATGAATTTCAAATACAGTTCTTTTTTCAAATGTAGTTAGAATCAAATTTCACCAATATAGTTCTTTTAATTTTTGAGTTATCATGCATATGAACAGAGAGGCAGATTTCCTTTCTTTCAAATTTTGTTAGAAATTTGCAAATTTGGTGTAAAGATCACATACCAAATATAATTCACTAACTCAAATCTTTTTGAACAGTCGCACTAGCAGTCAGAGATATTTTCAAAAATATTTTTCCGAATTCGAGGAAGTCTGAAATATAGAAGTTCGAATATTCGTCGAAGTCCATATTTCAGACTTCGAATATTCGAGAATATTCGTCGAAATCCCTGTATACGCGAGAGGGAAAAAAAAGTTATATAGATATGTGATGTAAAATATTCACTGTTGGGCAGATTACAACGAAACATTGAGATAATTTCGGAAGACTTAATATTATTCCTTTAAAATAGATATAAGAGCTTAATATAATTTTCTATTGTTCGTGCTAGATTTTAGCAGTAATTTGCAAAGAATCCCTTTTCTATCAGATGATAAAGAAATTAATTTTTGATAACTAAATTAATTGGTTTAATATAATTAATCATTGAATTAGAAATATTAATTTGTTCAAAATGTTTAATTTTCTGTGTGATATGCTCGTTTATCTTAAATTACTTTGCCTTCTAATTATTACTTAATTACTTTATGAAAAGACAGAAACTGAGTTGCCAAATGAACTAAAAGTACTTTTTAAAAAAAATCTATTTCAAGAGTTGTATATAAGAGACGCGATAATTTTGAAGCGGAATTTTTTTTTTCAATTCTTAAATATTTTATAAAATTAATTCTCCGAATAAATCTGTTGGCTGCCAACAGGATCGACCAAAAAACAGAACGTAAAAACGACTTTCGGAAATAATTAAAATTATAATTAATGTTTCCATTTATTTTTGTTAATAATAAAGAATATTAGGTGAGTGTATTGGCTCCTTACGAGATAGACCAAAAGAGAGAACGTAAAAACGTGTCCAATAACTGAAAATATTACTAGCGAGCATCAAAAATAATGCTCAGTTATAAAGCTTTTGATATATGACTGGCAAGACACTTATATTTTCAGATATATAAATTTTAAGAACGGAATTGTATTCATAAAACTAATTTTGAATCCTCGCTCTCGGACTCTCAACTTTTGCTACCTCAACCGCTGTTAATGAAGTAGAAGAATTGGTGGTGAACTTAAGCCTGTGCACAATTAAAATGCCGTGACCGTAAAGCTGCGTCTTAACGAATCCCCCATCTCCAAGTTTGTTTAGCCGCCGATTTCATCCCTTAAGCGCCTAATTAAATCAGATTCAAATAAATAAGTAAATAAAGAGTCATCTCTGCTGAAATGAGCTTTTGAATATTTGAATACGGGCTCGTAATTGCCTTTCGCCACTGCGCTGTCTCCTTTCCCTTTAATTGTATAAGAAGGTTCGGATGGTTGTTTGAAATTCGGAAATAATCGGGGCGGCAATTAATTTCTTTCATAATGAAATTAGAATACCTCCTTGAGTTGTCTTTGGACCAAAAGTTTTAATGGGGATGGTAGTTAGTTTTCTTGATGGAAGGCATGTCCATTGAAAGGACAGCAACTGAGTGACATGTGGTAATGAAGTGTTATCTTTAAAAACCTTGTCCTGCCATTCTGTTTGATGAAAGATGAGAAAGGAAAGTGAATAGACTTGATTAAGGTACACGCAAATGTTTTCTTTATTATTTTCGGTATTCAACTACGATATTTAAATTGTTTTTCAAAGCTCGCATTGAAATTTGACGCTGTCCCAAATAAGAAGAGTGGATAAAGATCGTCTATTTAAAATATACTTTATTCAATAAATAATTCTATCCTATTGTTCAGACAAATCTGACTTAAGATTTTTGTTATTTATAATTTCAATCTGCGGAATTGGTCTCCCTGAAATTTTCTCGCATACTCTGTAATAAAGGTATTATCCCATCGCTTTGCAAAAAATTATGGACATTGGATAAGACCATGAATCCTTTGGTGGCATTAGCTTACAATAATTGCGGAATATTGGTACTTGGCATGAATCTAGGGTTTTTACTGGTTGTATCATATAATCCTTGGCGATATTTATTTTTTTGTAATTGATCTCCGGTATCCAGTTAATACTACTCAAAAATCAAATATGGGTTTTTGACATATTTTTTTCACCCAACTAGAATCGCATTTTGGTACAAAACTACAATTGTGGGCATGAAATCACATATAAATTTTCATATGTTTTAGCCATTGCGTTTTTATATAATCGTATATACATCTTTATGAAAATACAGGCTGACAGACGGTCAAGCGTTTGAGGGATTTGGTTCTAAATCTTGCAGGTATCAACACTTTAGATGTTAAAATAGTATGAAATTTTATTCATTTTCTTTTCATTTCGTTGTTTTTGTGTTAAATTATATTCGGACATAGAGTTCGTCTTAATGGAATGCACTGAATTCGACACAATCTTATTTATTATAAATCTGTTATTCCTCATTGATACGAGGTCTCATTTTTAAATTTCACTCAGCACATTTTTCACTCTTACTGTTGTCTGTATCTGTAACAAATTTAAAATTATTTGAATCATTCCCAATTGCATAATTCAAATCAAACCATAATTATCAAGTATTAATCCTTACATCACCCATATACCGGGTTTCCCTGAAATCATGGGCCAAACATTAAAGGTAGGTAAAATGCCTATAAAGAAGCATTTTTAATAGCAATATGAAATCAGAAATGGAAAGTTTTGGCAGGAGAAACAAAAATATTAAGGAAATGAAAAGAAATAATATTAAAGTAAGTGCACAAATTAGCCATCACTAGCATCGATATAGGCCTGGTATTATCTAGCAAGCGAATGGCTCTTTGGCAATAAAACTGGTGTTTCAAGAACAGTTGCATCAGCAACTAGAAGTTTGGTATTGTGATTCCTCAAAGTCTATTGGAATCTCATAAACACTATATTTTTCCCACTTTATATGTACTTACTTACATTTACTTGTTCCGCAAACACGTTTCATTTAATTCTTTTTTATATGTATTTTACCTACCCTTAAAATTTGAGACACGCTGTAGAGCACTCTTATAATTTTGTATATTCCTTTTTATGCTAACTGGGAACTCTTTGCTTTTATTTTTCTTGCAGAAGCGAGATGTTTATTGTTAACAACATTAAAAAAAAATGTTAGGCTTTAAACTATGAAATTTATCAAGTCTGCCAACAAAGTCAATGAATATAATTTTATTAGCCTCATGTCACCAATTTTATACGCATGGCATGTGCATCGTTAGCGTTTTAAAGTACTGGAAGATTTGAAACACACTCTGGAACATTTAACACAATTTGCCACCAAGAAATTTTTCTTCATGTATGGTCTCAAGTAAGAATTAAAGTAGTCTGGAATGTTGTATAGACAATTCATAAAGGCCCCACGAGAACAAAATATTTTCTTGCTTTGAATAATCTTTTTTATCTCCCAACAAATATATTCTTAGTCAGATTTCAATGTTGTGTTTATAAAACTTATTATCATGATTGATTTATCTATCAAGTGATGTTCTATATTCCAATTATCGACTAACTGCTCATTGATTTAGCATAGATTTTTAAAGGAATATTATTGCATCCTTCTTGAAAATCAAAAATAAGTTTAAAATTATTTCTTTATAATTTATTTATATTTTATTATATTATCAGAAGATGACAATAAAATATATATGAAATGCATGCTAATTCAAAGTATTAATCTGGGCATTTATGCTGCTAAGGCTACAATAAGCTACATCGTATGATTTAAAATTATTCGCTCTGAAACTAATAAAAATACATATGTATTATCTAGAAATTATAGAATAAATGATTAAATTAAAATTATTATTATTATTAGAATTATCGAATAAGTAATTACATAAAATAATTGAGATTAAAGATAAAATGAAAAGTATCAAAAAGACAACAAAAATCTTATATTTAATCCACAAATATATATAAATAGCTATACGCTGAATGATACCAAAAGAGATAAAAATTAATAATGATAAAGGTAATGAAAGCTCCTAAATATTCAACAAATCTAATCAGTAATAAATCTAATCAATAAATCAGTTATTTTATGTCATTTAATTGATTTTTTAGTGATCGTTATCTTCAATAATTGCCCCTTTTTAGGCTTCATGCCATTACCGTTTTTTTTTTTTTTAAGTAAAGTCTTCTTTATATTATGTGTTAATATAAATGTTTACTATCTTTAATGTAAATTCTAAAAATTCAAAGAACAGAAATAAACGATATTACGAACAAAAAAAAATCCAGTTTTCATTAACTCGGTTCAAAAACTGTTCATCGAAGAATTAAAAAAATTCCAGTTTCTCACTTTTCGATTTCATTCTCGTTTAGTTTCCTGGTGAGTTCTTTTCTGTTTATGGCAACCCTTTTCTATTCCACATTCTTTTTTTCATCGCTCCTGAAGAGCCAAGAATGGGTCTTGCTCCAAAAAAACTCTAGAAACGAACCAACCAACCAATCGCTTCTGCCGTTGCTTTAACATCTGGACGGCTGATGCAAATTTATAAACCTTATAGAACTGTAGTATTTTTCTCATTCATATGAAATATCATTGTTTGAGCACAAAAATTTCAAATAATGTTCGCTATCCAATTGGTTCGCAATAAAAATTGTTCTTTAATCGCACATAAAGTGTATTCTCAGGTAACACAACCTGTTGCACAATATTGTACGATATTATGATATTAAACAATATTTAACAATATTGCGAATTTTGATCAAAGCCTTATAATATTGTATATTTGTGCGCTAGAAAGTCTATTGTCTGGTTTTGTAAGCATCACTTCCTCATAAAAAAATTAATTCGTCTCTGTACAAAATTTATTCAAATACTGCCTTCTGAAAGATTTGATTTTTCTCATAATCGATAATACTACATATTTTTTGTCGAAATTCTAACAAGCAATCAGTTTATGAATATTAAGAGCAATGATTTGAGTTGGAATGATCTACGCATGTAATTACTGAGAGATTTTAATGAAAAAGTGCTGTTGAATAATTTAAATGTAATTAAAGGCGTAATGGATTCGTTAAATATTTAATGTGCGGTCGAATTAATTAGAGTGGAGCGAATCTGCATTGTTTCCACATTTGTTTAGTTCACTGTTTTCAGCCGAGAAGGTTTTCTTTCATTTAGTGAATAGAAAAATTCTATTCAAACACTAAAGAAAGTGAACAGTTATTGGAATCTGATGAATAGCTTTTTTTATAGACTAAGTGCTTTAATTTATTTTTACCATTGCGAAAAGAATGAATATTTTCTAGAAGTTTGAAGCCATTCAAAAGACATTTTAGTTTTAAAAAAGTTTGTATATAACTTTTACGTCTTATTATAATCATTAAATGTTAAACTTTCTTTAATATGAAGAATTGTCAGAAGTAATATAATTTAAGTAAAGTTCAGAAATTAATTTAGTGAAATTTTAATCGAAGCTTTATCATATTGTATCATTAAATTCCATTTAAAAGAGTTACATAAACAAATATCTTTTATACAGGTTGTTCGCTTTTATTATGGCCCAGTAACTAGTTTATAAATCATTCGAGATTCATATATCATTCTGATTGTAAAAGTACTTTAAATGAAGGGGGGAAATTATATTTTATTTTATTAATAAACGCATTTCTAAAACATTTGCCAATTCTACATTTTTATACGGTCCCCTGATTTTATCAATCCTATTTAGGAAGAATTACTTATACCTTAAAATATACTGCGTGAAAACATTGTTTCCAGATTGGGTGAATTCAAGATGTTTAACCTAAATAGGGACCTCGTATAATTTAAAAAACTTGGAAAGTGTATCGCAATAATACATAGTTTCAATTAGCAATCGATCCCTTATGCCTTCCGTTTCGAACTTCGTCAATTTTAGTCACAGAATAATATATTTTAAATGTTATAGTATCAAGAATTTTTTTTACTATGAACGTGGTAAGAGGGTTGATAGGATCAGGGGACCAAGTAAAAAGTGAAGTTTCATACATTTTTGAGAAATGCATTTGGGTCTTAGTTCTGGCACTTCAGCTGTGCTCAAATGAACATCATTGCATCATCAAAAATTATATTACTGAATATACACTTTATACTGCTTATTCTTAATCTGGTAATAAACGTTATTTCTATTAACACATTGTGTCGATAAATTGGATTATTATTCTCTGAATCTTTTTTGGAAAAATTATTACATTCTTATTTATTCTATAGCTTACGTTATATATTCTGTTGCTTCTATTTATCCAAAGGAACAAGGCTTCTAAAGTTTTATACCAACTTGGTATAAAACTCTTTGGTATGTAATTTTCACCAAAGAGATCTTAAAATTCTACCATGCATAATAACATTTCAAATGATAACCTTGATAAATCTAGGGACATAAGCTAGTACTGAATAAAAAATATTCTTTATAATCGACGTTTTTGGTTTACTTTGTTAAGCATTTCTGTTAACTACATCAAGGATTAATATTAAATTGTTAAATATCTAGGATCATCCAATGATTAAAAATCTTTTGTCGAAACTTAACATTTCTCCTTATATTTATAGAGAATGAATACGCTTAAATCTTTATTTGAATCATTCATTTCCTAATTATTTATTTGAAGTATATCCGCTCTCAAGTTCATGGATTTTGATATAAATTTTTTCCGAAGTGATACTTAATTCTCCAATAAAAATTGACTAAAAGTTAAAATATGGGAACATACATTTGTACTTATGAAATTTTATTTGATTCCCACTTAAAATCAGAAGATCTGGACTTGATTCCTTAATTCATATACGACGTTATTTTATTGTGCATTTACGTGCTTAGTCATGAATATAAGTTCAGGGATAATAATATGATTGCTATGTGCTTCATATTTAATAAGAATTTTTTGCATTGAAAAATGAGAAGACGTGAAAATAAGAATAGAAAAATAGTTTCAAAGCATTTAATCTTCCATATGTGCCTTCTCTTTTCGGAAAATGCTTGGTGTTGCATGTTTTATGGGCGAATCGATTATTACCACAAGAAAACGAAGATTTATGGCTTTTTGCCGATCTTTTGAAAGCCATTCGAATGTTATGACGTTGACATAAAGCTCAATAAAGTTTGCGATGTATGGATCAGCTCACAGATTGGAGTATCTCAGGTTTATTTTGTAATAGAAGTAGCGTTTATGTTTAATAAAGGGCCTTGTCATTGATGAGGATTGATTCAGTTCGAATCATTTCGCGATTTAGTCCAGATTTCATTTAGATTAGTTATGAAAATATTACTCTACAATAGTGTTATAATTGGATCTATTATTTTTATGCCCACTTTTTTCTTTCTCGTATATCTATGTTTCTAGGATATCCCATATGTCTCAATTTGTAGATTTCTCTCAAATTTTGAGTAAATTTTGTTCAAAAAAAGTTCGTCTGTCCGACTATTCAAACACAATTTAACATATCTGCAAAACGAAGAGAGGTAGATGGATAAGATTCGGTACACAGATTTAGCATCTGTAATGTAGACACTTGTCAAACTTTGAGCCAAATCCAACTATGGGTTGATTGTCTGTCTACTTTCAGAAACAAGTAAAAGCTATAATTCAATAATGCAATGACTTAAAAATATCAAATTTGATACGGGATTTTGTGCCAAACTGCAGTGTTGTTTCAAATTTTTGTTCCCGTCGGTGGCGAAAAACGTATTTAAAGCACAAAAGGTTTCCGGATGCAATTAAAGGCATGCCGGAGGTTAATCGCCAAATAACTCGCCAAGGATGACAAGGAGATTAAGTAGAAATGCTAAATTCATGCCAAAGGTTAATATTTCATAACTATTGTATGCCAATTTATTAGAGAGTATGGGGAGACCTCTCCCGCTGATTATTATTGTCATCTGACCGCGGTTCAAAATTACGAGGTCCGTCCCAAAATAGCCTTAGTGTTGCTTTACAACGGGGCGTTAATATAACTAAAATAAACACGCTGATTATTATAAATTCTCTAATTTATCGATAAAAGCGTTGAAATCAAAGCCATCTTAATATTCTAGTAATTAGTTACGTATTATTAAATAATGTGAAAATATCATTAACAAAAGTATAAACTATTGAATATAGTTTATTGTTGGATTTATTATCTTTGTCCTTTCTGATTTTATTCTTCTTCATTCAGTCATATATTTCCAATTGCATTTAATGACTATTTCTGTCGTTGTCATTCTATTTCCAGTAACTTAGTTTTAATTCTTGTGTTGGAGCTAACTGTAAATTGCACTGATATAATCTTCAGAAATAAATATTTCTTGAAATTCTTATCATAAGATAATAGATTTTATAACTTGAATTTTATATTTTGTTATCTTTTTGAAAAATATCGTTAATTTTTGCATTTTTTTTTTTTAGTTAAAATTGCTAATGATCCGAAATTATCTTTGAATTGTTGTACTGTCCGATTATTCTCAGTAATTGAACTTTGTGCTGAATGTGGATAAATTTAACTCGTTTTTGAGATTTTGTATTAAAATAGACAGTACTTCGTATAATATTTACAATTTCCAAGACTACGTTAATTTTTTCGTAAGATAAGAGTTTATTGTTCAATTTGTTTGGTTGATCTGTATTTAATTAGGAAAAAGAATGCGCACAATATAAAATTTTCAGTACAGAGATTATTCTATATCAAATTTTTGAGGTTACATGAAAGCAGGAAGATTTAAAATTTAAAACATTTATAATCGTATTCGAAATTTAAAAGCTGTTTACAGTCAGTCTTAAAAAACGTTCAAAGTCATTAAGAATTTTAAAAAGTTGCAAACAACTAATCTTTTTAAAATTATGTCTTTTGGGAATTTTTATTATTAAAACTTGTAACCTATTCATGAATATTAAAAACATAAAATTTATTTTTTTAATTAAATTTGATTAAAGCAATTCCAAATTCACAGTTTTCTTGTAACCAGTTAACAGTTGCGACCTCTTTGGGAAATGCGCATCTAAATTGCGTCTCAAAAATGTAGCGAGGACGAATACACTCATACACAGCGGATGTGTACTATAAAATTATGTTGTAATGAAATGACTTTTATTATTTTTTTTATTTCACTAATCACATTTATTTATTTACTTGAACTAACATGCATTTTTTGCATATAAATGAAAAGAAACATAAAAAATTAATTTATTATTTTAATTTGCTGTTAGACTGGTATTTATCAAAGCCTGGTACACCGCATAATAATCTTTTATTTGATCCTTTGGTTTCAACTTGGCCTCAAAATATTTTAAATATCTTGAAATTTGCGAATGTGTTTGAGTTTTTACTAAAATTTTAATTCAAGCTGCAAATTATCATTACTTCTTTTTCTTGACAATTAAACTCGTCAAAACGCAAAATGTACTTTTTCCATGTTGGGTATACTCGTCAAAAACAATTAACTGGTCAATATTCTGGCTGATACTTTAAAATGAATACAGTTTTCTATGTTTGATTCATATATAATTGAAATCTACTACATCGATTTATTGAAAAATATTAATGAAAACAAGATTGTTGGGGCTCTCTCATCTGTTGTCAATCCCCCTCTGTCAGTACGCAGTGAAATTTTCACTAAAAAAATATCGAAAATAATATTCTGCGAGCGGAACTGTAATAATTTTTTTTCTCGTTTATACATTTCTGAACGCTGAGGCATTGTTCGGTAGATTTCGGTAACGTTAGGGAAGGAACAAAAAAAAAAAAAAGAAAAAAAGAGGGGGAAAAAACGATAGGGGTGTTTGAAATGACGTGTTGCGATCGAATCCATTTGGCTACCCACTTCTTTCGAACTCATCCCCTTCAGCATGCAGACCTTTTGTTTCAGCACTTCTCGCAGACCGCACAATGCGAAATTCCCATCAACAGGGATGCGCCTTCACCCCCACTTTAAACATTCTATTCTCAGCACCAGTCCATTTTCTGCCGTGATGAAAACGATTTTTTACACACCCACGTAAAAAATGACTTGTCACTTCTTCTCTTCCCTTCCGCACTTAACGGTTTGCATCCGGCAGGAACACGTGTTCTCGTTAGTTCCGACGCGTGGCATGACGTGTTCGCATCAACAGTTAGCTTCCAACTTTCCCACCCTTCGCACCTGAGTGTTCACATCGAAGGATGCCGGCAGGCTGGACGTGTCTATTATTTTCTGGAGTGATGAAAAATTCATTCTTCCGTGGAATGGGGGGGGGGTGCGTGATCTATGTCCAATCAAAGGTCGGGGTGAATGTTCAAAGAGGTAGCGTACACGGCGTATGAAAAAACCAGAGCAATTTTCTGGGCCTATGAAATGTGTGGAGTGAGTCATTATTGCAAGATTCGTTGATTAAAGTAGTTGCCACTTACAACACAAAGCAATACAATTAAAAAAAGTTATAAATTTCAATTATCTATCCTATAACAAGACATAAAAAAAATTAAAATCATTTTTAAGTACAGTTTCATCCTTTAGAAGGACATTGGTTTTCTTGACTGTAGATTTTGGGGAATCCATCCAATCAAAACTAAAATCCGTTCGAATATGTGAACTGTTATTGGCAGAATTTTGAATACAAAATTAAATCGCTGCATTTTTATTTTCTTAAAACGTATTAATTAAGCTAAATTTCAGAAACTTTATAGTTGGACATTTTCTTCAAAAAATAACTACTATTTATAATTTTGTTTCTTAGATTAGTGTAGATTGTCAGAAATTAACAAAATATTTTAAGATCCAGATATTATTAAATTTATAGCATTACAGAGGAGCAGGGCATTTAATAAGAGCTGATGATAATCGAGCCACTAAAATTATCTTTGTGGCTAAAGTATTTGGTACCCTATAATAGGAAAGTCAAAATTTAGTAGGATCGACTGTCTTAAAAAACAAAAAATACTAAGATGACAAATTGAAAAACTTTAGCAAAGAACAGCACGATATTGTATGAATTCTGAGGTAGGCCAGAGCCCCTCTGGGGCTGTCGCACCAAAGAAGAGGAAGAAGTATTAATTATTTTAGAATATTCCATTGATATTCATTCTAGAGTATTTTCATATGCTAAAAATGTGTTAGAAATAAGTTATAAATCTTAGAATAGAACCACCAAAGATGTTCAAGAAAGTATGAAAAATTCATGATAGACCGTTAAAAAATACCTGTTTGACATTTGTTTCTAAATCATTTTAATATATAAAACAATATAATCGTATCTACCTCTGTTTCATCTAATTCAACAAATCAATTAACTAAATTTTTCTTCGAATATACAGTAGCATAATTGGTAGACTCTTATCAGAAAAATATTTCCTGAAATTAGAGAGTCTTCTATTTTTAATACTACTTCCTACAGCAAGGTTCAGGTTACGTTATACTTATGTCTTAATAAAGTGTAATAAGTTACTGGAGCTTGTTTTCGTTGCAAGTATTTGTACATAGCGATTGCATTAGCTCGGCATATTTTCGCAAGATTTTTTTTTCTGTTTCTTTCGAGGTTTATCTCCAAAAAAGAAACGGAAATAAGGCTCAAGAGTTGTCATAATTTTGTTTCTTATGACGTCTGTCTGGTGAGCTGACAGTGAATTCCAGCGGGATGAGGAGGAAGAACTCCGAGTGCAAGTCATAAATCATGAGGGACCTTTCGTCAGGAGAAGTCATGAGGGTTTTCCTTATCACGTAGGAATCATACAATGTTGCAAATGACAGAGATCGGAATGGATCCGCATTATTGTTTACTTTTGACATTATGGAATTTTGTTTCCCGAACCATTCGAGGAGTTATTATCTCTTCTTAACTCTGATAAAACTAATAAGGAAACAGAAATAACAATGCTTTCTTTTGCTACGTGTTAACTTAGATTCTCATTTCCTTTATTAGAACTGAAATTTCTAAAAGTCATTCTCAATTCACAATTAGAATCGATTCCAATCCGTGTCCAACTTGGTTGACTTCGTTGTGTTCCAAATTAGCAGATTGGAATATCAAAAGCAGCTGTGTGGGAAGATATATAAAAATATATATATAATGCGTGTTCAGGAAATAAATAATAAATATTGTGAAAATTCGTAATAAAGGAAAGTATGATTGATGTAAAGTTAAATTTAGATTTTTTAGAAACATTTTTTCTATGGTGAAACTAAACAAAAAAAAAAGCTGTTTGTGAGTGATGTAAGGCATTTTTACTTTCTCGTATACATGGTATTGAGAAAGTATAGTAATTGCCAAAAAATTCTAGCTCAAGATTTTGCAAATCAAATGTCCTTTTTAGATTTCCCTGAGTTCGAAAAACACATTTTAAGAATATGTCTGTTTATGACAAAAATAACTGAAATGCATGTAGCTAGATAGTTCAAATTTGGTAGACAATCGTTGCACTAGATTTGCAGATTTTTTTTATTAAATTTGGAGTAAAATAAGATCAAAGAATCTGTCTGTCCGGCTGTTCGAATATAAGTTAACATGATAATTACAAAACGAAGAGAGCTAGATAGTTAAAATTCGGCACACAGATTTAAGCATCCATAGTTTAGACACCTCAAATTTTGTGCTAAATCCAACAAGGAATTGACCGTCTGTCAATCTATACTTTCAGAAACATATAAACAGGATAATTCAAAAATTCAATGACTTAAATATATCAAAATCGGTACGGGATTTTGTGACTGCAGATGCAATTTTGTGTCAAATGTTTGTCTCAAGCCGTTCAGAAAAATATGTCTTAAACACAAATTTTTATAATATTAACCGCATGTCGGGGATTAATGGATAAAAATACTCCCCAAGGATGACACGAAAGATTCAGTAAAAGTGTTAAATTCATGCCAAAATTTAATATTTCGACTATAGTACGCCTAGGCCCATGTAAGGCTTTCTAAGGGATGACACCTTTATAAGAGAGTATGCGAGAAAGTTTTGCGGAGACTACTCTCGATAGTTTTAAAGACTGGAGTCGCTTTGAACAATTATTGAACCCAAAAATTTCTATAATCGCTGATTTTTTGCAGTATCAAAGACAAATGTTTAAAAGAAGATAGAAGTTTTTAGATAGAAGCATCGTATTAGAAGTCTCACGATCATACTTCGTTTAATTTCAATTACATTTCATATTTTTTTTTGTGTACCTCTGTGACTTGATGTGTAGTCTCTTTAGTTTCGACCTTGAGAATTGATATGGACCATTTCTATGAGCATGGCACGCCATTTGGATGAAAGGACATTTTGTCATAGATTTTATGAAGGAAATTAAAGCTCGGATCCAGGTCTCAAAAATTGTCTGTTCCATTGTATTATAAATTAGCCTTGAAGTACTTCAAAAAAATTATCAAACTAAATAAATCCTCCTTTTATGTAGATTCCTACAGGAATATTGCCTATTTCAGTGGTTCACATGACAAGACTTTGAGAAAATTACTTCACTTCTTCACCGGTCATGGTTCCTAGAAATATTTATGCATTTAACGCTTTGCCCATGTTATCTTATGAACAAGATAGCTACAGTAATTTTGTTTGGATTTTAACTGGCTTGGAATATGTTTATGGAAATGTAAAAATTTCGGACGCGTTCGTAAATGGCCCATCTAGCTGAAAGAGGGTGGATATGGTGGGTTGAAATTTTCATTTCGCTATAATTTTCTTAATATTGGAGATAGAAAAACAAATCCAATCAGCCAAATTAACGCCTTATTAAGATGAACAACTTCTGTATTTAAAGTTTTTCGATAGAAGTTAGGGGCTTAAAAGTGATTTTCAAGCTCTAATTTTGACTGTTTCTAACATCAACAATTTATGTTGCCTGATTGTAATTCAGATTAAAGGAATCTACCTTTGCATTACAGCTCTAAGACAAGAGTCACTTGCTGATGAAAATTCTTTCCATCCCTAAAGAATAGTGACTTATCCACTAATAGCTGCCAATCATTATTTTCCAAAGCCTTTAGGTTCAACCCGCAGTAGCTATTCCCCATTCACTTGCTCATGTTACAGACATCAAGGTCTTGCCTCATATCCCAATCCATTTCTCCCCTCTTTTAATGATCCCTCACAATGGAAGTTTTCCTAAACACTTCCCCGCGAAGGCGTCTGCTGTTTCCTTCCTATCTGACCACGGAAACGGAACCCCTGCTCCATCAAGAACTGGGGCGGAAGTTCCGTTGCGGAGGATGGGAAGTTGCCCGTCAATATTCCGCTAGTTCGATGGCTATCTTTGCCTCACACCCCTACTTAAATCTGATTGTTTTCTAACGTCATTTACTAAACTTTTTTTCTTTAAACACTCTATTTGCTATATAATGGGAAATAATAGTCTACCTCGTCCCAAATTGATTGATTGAATGTAGAAAAAAAATGTACAGTAAAATTTAGATGTGATAGAAGGAAAAAAAATGCTTTTAATTTGATGGGTTAGATGAAATCTCAAAGATTTTTGGCGAGAGTTTAACAAAGAAAGGAAAATGCATTTACATTCTTTGGCAGTTTTTTTAAATACTAGGCCTTTCTAGACGTAAATGTTTACAGCAATACTTGTTCATATTTATCTCAAGATTAGAATAAAGCTAATGGTAGAAAGATAATATATTAGTGCTGTAAAGACTTTCCTTATTATCCACCACATATTGGTGATGCAGTCGGGATAGTCAAAGGAGAGATAGATTAGTCTGAGGAGGAAATTAAATCCTCGTCTTTTAATGGCTTTCCAGTTTTGATTGATTCGATGGGTCCAGTCTACTATTACAGCCTCTATTTTATTCGCAAGAAAAAATATTTTTATGAATATACTGTTAATTGATTTAATTGATTAGTACTCATTGACTAGGCAATCTAGGCGTTGAATCAACTTTGCAAACAATAACTTATTCCAAAACAATTTCAGTTATTAAATAAATAGTAAAATTATTAAATAATGCAATTAGAACATTC
Source organism: Argiope aurantia (assembly GCA_026543865.1). NCBI lineage: Eukaryota > Metazoa > Arthropoda > Arachnida > Araneae > Araneidae > Argiope > Argiope aurantia. The sequence continues at coordinate 685,141 of JAPMOR010095361.1, read as the reverse complement.
ATTGTTACTTTTATGTTGGGAAAATTCACTTGTCCACTTACAGTGGGAATTTGTAGGATTGCAAGCTTATAGACTTTGATTAAGTCCTGAGCTACTAAAAACATGAAAGCAGAAATTTAAGCAAAGCATCCCCAAAGCAAAATTTAAGCAAAGCAAAAAACGAACTCAATATAAGTACAGAAGCACAAATAAGAAAATTGCGCATTTAACTGTTGAATTTACACCACCAAATATTTAGTTTACAACTTACTAATAAGGTGTCGAATTTTCATCTGTGAAGAGCAGCACCAAACTTGTTTTGTATGTCTTCGAGTAAAATATTAGGCTGTTTTTCGAATATTCCAATATGATAATGTATTTCTGCGAACTTCCTCATAAAATGTGTAACACTAATTTAGATACCATTATGTGAGAAATAGTTAAATGTTGGCTAGTAGTATCCTAATATTTTACAAATCTTTTTTATCAATGTTTATTATTTATGCCACTAAGATTGGTCCCCTTGAAACTTTCTCGCTTACTCTACAATGAAAGCCTTATCCCCCTTCCTTTACATAAAATAGTGGAGCGTGGGCACGATCTCCACATTTGAACTATATTTACGAAATATAGATTTTTGGCGTGAATCTGGCAATTTTGCAGAATTTATTGAGAGAATGCATATTTGAATGCCTTTTTGCCGGCTAATTGATTCCGAAATTTGACACGAAACTACAGGCGTCCTCACAAGATAACATAAGAAATTTAATCGATTTAAATCATTTCCTTCATGAGATATTGCTTTTACATATGTACGGAAGTGAAAACCGTCAGATGGTCAATCTTTTCCCGGATTTAGTTCAAAATTTGATAAGAGTCTATGTTTTAAATGCTAAACGTGTGTACCATGTATATTATTTCTCTTAATCATTTATTACCTAGCTCTTTCTGTTTTGTGGCTATCGATTTCCTTTGTATCGAACAGCTAGACAGACTTACTGTGAATGAATTTTGTTCAAAATTAGATAGAAATCTACAAATTGGTCCTTAATTCCATATATTGAATTTCAGCCCACTAGCTCAAAGCGTTTTCACTGACTGACTGTCAGTGAAAACGCTTTGGTATTCACTGACTGACTGACAGACAGCTGGACAAACACATATAGTGCCAAAAAATATTTTTTGGACTCCCTGACATATGAATCCTCAAAATTTCGAGCTGATATTTTTTGACGATTACTGTATTTCCAGAAAGTAAAAACTAATGAACTCTGTAAAAGTTGCTTTTCTGCAAATATGTACCTGTTGCAGGAAAAAAGACGTAACTCGTAGAGATAGTGCAAGATAGAAAAATGATATTAACAGAAATATTTTTAAAAAATAAATAATTAAAATAAAATTTAGAAGCAGATGAATAAGAGCTATTTGTTCTAAGTTACGTTTGTTTTTAATTGAAATATATGAAAAATACGTTCTATTTAATCTTTTATAATATTCCTTTCTTTTAATATACTCGTTGCATCAATAAAAATGGTTTTAGTGGCATTGAATGCAACACTTAGAATTTTTATATGCTTATGTTATAAATGTAGCATCATAATTAAAAATACTTTTAGAAACGGAAAAAAATTATCTTACACCGCTGGTTTGAAATCGAATTTGTGTTTTAATTTTGTAACAGTATTTTATTTTCTCGGAAATAAAAATATTTTCATTCGAATATTTTATATAACTCTGTTGATTCATCTGGAGAAAAAATGTTTTTAATTACAAATGCATAATTTAAAAATTCTTTTAAAAACGAAAAAAAAAACTCTATATAAAACTTGACTGGTTTGGCATCTAATTTCTTTTTTTATTTTGTAATATTTTTATGTATATAAATTATGTATTTTTATAAATATATTATGTATGTATTTATTACATTATGTATGTATTTTTATAAATACATTTTGATTAAATATTTGTAATCTTTAATCAGAAATAAAAATATTTCCATTCAAATTTTTGATCAAATTCCGCTGATTCAACAAATGAAGTCTTTCAAAGCAACTTTTATTTCCTGCCAATGGCAAGTCTAAGAATTAGTCAGAAATCCACTTTCTTATTTTAAGTTATCGAAATATGTCGTTATTAGTGTTACATAAGTTAAAAGCTGATACTTTTAATGTATCTTTTTCAGATCAGCTGACTGCCATCCGGAATTACCTCTTGTGCTATAAATTTTAAAGAAAGTTTCTGCAATGACTCGAAACATAATTACACTCAACTGATGAATTAAACTCGTCCTTGAAAGTGCACATTTAAGTAAAATATCACTTCGCCGAAAGTTTTCTGGAACTCATTTTTCAGCGCGCGCGGGGGTAGCGCTTCACTAGCGCCAATAAAACAATTCCAGTACAAACAGAAAAGCACTTCACTCTGAACAAACGAACAGTCAAAGAATCGCTTCGCTTAAAAGCCCTACACAAAACAAATTTGCAACACCGGTAATTTTCTCTTAGCTACCGGAAATTCGTGTTATCAATTCCATTTAAATCTGAGCGCCACCCCTCCCCTCACCCGGACCCTCATTCCTATTCTACTCACAGGTTGCCATGGATACAGGAAACAACGCAAAAGAGGTTTTTCTTTTCAGTGGCAGTGTGTGTGTGCTTGGGAGTTAAAAGCCGTGTGTGACAATTCCTTCGAGCTGCCAATGTAATAAATAGGTCTTCCTCTGTAATTCAATTCACCGTTAGGAGCTACCTTACCTGATTGCAGTCCCCTTCCCCCTTAGTTTTGATTACTGTTTATACGGCGACAGCTGTTTACAGCTTCATTTCGCAGGAGGTGGGGGAGGGATCCAAACTAACAGCTGTCGTATTGATTCCCGTGTACGATCCACCCACCCATCCACCTTTTGCATTTATTTTTATCGAGGCATCCTTCGTTTCGAAGTCTTTTCGCTAACTCTTTTGTATCGGGTATCACCTGAATATGAATTCTAATTATATGGTCGGGTGTCTTTCTGCAAGCTATTTTAATTATGTTGGTTCCTTGGGAAGAAAGGTCCGTATCTTTTTGGATTAGTATGAACGCGAATTTCCATAAACCGCATTTGCATCTTTTCGCAGCTGATAAGATTTCAGAAGTGCGTCGTCGTTCCTTTTCCGCGAGCAATGGGAGACCAATGTGTTCGTTGCGGCTGGAGAACGTAACGTTGGTATTTTTTTTTTTTGCACCATTTTTCCAAATTGCTGCTGCGTGAAATTGAAATGTTTAATCTTGAATATATCACCACTACTTTATTGTTTTCAAATCATTCAACTATTTATTTCGCCCATGTTTGATAAATATTGTTTCTGAAATATATGGGGTTTTAGTTTTATAAATATCTGAATTTAAAAAACTTTAAACTGTGGATACTGAAGTCAAAATATGTTGAAGAAATACCACAAAATGTATTTAAAATCTGTGTTATAAATACAGTTTATAGCAATCGGTAATTGCCTTCGTATTATTTTTTTTCCTAAAGACAATGTAGTTCGTCTTTTCAAAGGTAAAATAGGAAATGGAGGAGAAGGCTGGAAAATTCGCAAAAGGGTGCAACCTTCCCTTCCCCGATCTTAGCGTGTATGCACGATGTGGCAAGCGTTTTTTATATCGTGTTGGAAAAAGAAAAGAAAATGTTTGACATTTAGGGCCTTTTTTTTTTCTTTTAGTTGATTGATTCTAATAAATTGCTTATACGATTCTTTCTTGCCAGATTTCGTATATCTATTTCGTTATGTTTTAGTTTACAAACTACTATGATACTACTTTATTGTGTTTAGCTTACTTAAATAATCAGATAGGTAGATGCACATTGATGGATTGATCTTAATTTTTTTAACCGATCTAGATTCTATTCTACGTATTACTGCATACAAACTATGCATCAAATTGCATCTTGCTAGTTTTTTTCGATTTTCATGTTGACATACACAGATAAACAACAACAGAAAAACATAATTCTAAAAAGATATATTGTTTAGATTCACTAAGAAAATGAGATTCATCAAACTCTTGTGGTCGAACGATTTTTTGAAGATTGCAGCATTAGTTGACTTCTTTATACAGGATACAACAAATAATGAAACTATGCCTTCGAAATTTGACATTTTACCATTATTTTTCGATAAATAACGCTTTTATTTAATTATTGAAAAGTTAATAACATGTGTATTTTAGAATATAAATCTTCTGCTCTTTTTTATCAGTACTTGTTAATCTGTCGTAGCTCCTCCTACCTTAAAAACATTATTAAAGATTTTAATCTCAATTTTGTTATTAACCTGTATGGTAGATTTTCAGATTGTCATTATTGAATGAATTCAGTAATTATTTTTTATTACGTTGTATCCAAAAAAATTGCATCATTACCGTAAAATTAATATATTAAGAAGAATTGAAGCAATAATTATAAGGGAATGGCAGTGATTAACTTCTATAATAATGATTTTAAATTTAAAAAACTCAAGGTGCAAAACTTGGAGACCCTCTATTTAAGACCCTCTATTTTATTAATATATTAGCTGCCTTTGGCGACCAGCCGGTTCGCCAGTATTACCGCTCGCTACAATTTTCAATTAAATATTTTAAGTAACTGGTCTCTTACTAGATTCTCAAACAAAACATTTTTAATCTTCCAATTTTGATAGTCATACCAAACTTATACTGTTGTTTAGATCGTTTCGTTCAATTTACTATTATATTTTGCTAATTTGTTGTCATTTCCGGTAAAACTTCAGCTTTAATTTAAAGTGGAAATGATGAAATTGCAATTAATATAGAGATATTTTTTTTAATAAAACCAAGCGTTTTATTTTATTTATCATCTTTATTGTTATTTATTTATTATTATTATTATTATTCAATATGAGTATTGCAAACAGAATCGCTCGGTATTTAAGTCTTATGTGAACTACAAAATATTTTTCATAACTTATGTAATATCTCAAAGAATAGTTCAACAAAAATTTCTCCGATTCAGCATAAAATTCAGTTTTTACTTTTGCTTTCAAAAGGATTGAAATGAAATCAATAATAATATTTTGTTCCGGCCTATAAATATATTCCAAAAATTATGAAGTCTAAATTTAATGCAGTAAGGTAACATATTCTGAGAAATATACTGGACACACCAAATTTTAAATAAATGAATGAATGTTTCTATTTTCCACGATCAACTAAGAATTATTTTTGAAGTTTTGAATGATAAAAATTTAGAAAAACTGAACATTTTCATAATCTTAGGCCAATTAATCTTGAGAAACCTGCGCGCTGATTGGCGTATTTTCTTTGAAACGATCGATGTAAAATCTAAAATTATTCTTTTTTTTTTTATTGAATAATGATATGCACATTTTCATAAATCAGTCAGTTAAGTGATTGATTTAACTCATTTTATTTAAAATGAGTTAAAATTGGAAATTAACTCATTTTATTTAAAATATTAGTTTCAAGAACATTTTGTTAATCGTGATTTCCACAGCAGAAGCTTTATGGTAAAATCAAAAATTCGTTATTTATTAGAGCATTTATTGAACCAAGTTACATAAAATATAATCATTTTCCATTTAGATTATTTTAGCAGATCTGTGTCTTACTAAAGGTTTACAAATTAGCTGTGTGGCCCTGATTTGAATGGATATCCTGTTCATATTAAACAAAACTTGCCTTAAAATAAAACTGATTTATTGGATTAATAATATAGAGAGTGTAAAAGATCATAAAGTAATTTTTCTTGAATTTATTTTTTAGAAAAAATATTTGTTTTATTTCCTACAGACACGTGCCGAAAATTATATTTTTGCCGATTTCATTTCCAAAAAGATATAATTTATTTTTAATTGGATCTTTAATTAATGTGATGGCAACACTTTGAAAAAAGCTAATTTTTTCCCATAAATGCGAAACGTGCTCGTGCAGCTTAAATTTTATTTTTATTTTGTACGAAAAAAATTGTTGAAAAATATAGTTAAAATATTTATTTAAAAATTCATTAAAAATAGAAATTTAATTTTAAGGTTAAAACATTGGTATCAATTAAAAGATAAATTTTTGATCTTTAACTTGATGTAAAAATCTTTTTTGTGCGGTAGTATTTTCGGAAGTTATATTAGAAACACGCCAAAATTTCGCTTAATTTTTAAATAAATAAAATTCTAATTAAAAATTCGAAAAAATGACCCCCAGGTGCACATTCCCGACCTCCAAGGTATACATGTGCCAAATTTGGTAGTTGTATGTCAAACGTTCTGGCCTGTAGAGCGCCAACACACACACACACACACACACACACACACTGAACTTTATTATAAGTATAGATTATTGCATTTTTTTACATTAAAAAACATTTCGTGCTTGTGGTTTTATTAAGGAATTTAAGAAACAATTGGGATACTTAATTTCCAACAGCAGTAGTGTTAGAGAAATCTTTTTTAGAATTCGCCTTAAATGCTTCAAATTTACTCTGATTTGAAATATTTAATCATAATTTTACAAATGAAACACTTTTGCTAAGTTTCTTTTTATTCACGATTCTTCTTCCACATAATTGACTGTTCTGCACTAAACAAATTATTTAAATCATTAAATTGCAAAGGAATAATAAATATGTAGTAGAATGGCAGCAAAAAGTTTTTAAAAATTAATATAATTTAAATGAGTAGATAAATCTTTAAAGCTATGAAAAGCCGATTATGAGGTACTTTATGAAATAATTGAAATTGTAGGCATTTTAGAAAATCTCATATTAAACACTTTTTAATTTTTGCATTTTGAAAGAATTTGTCAAGCAGATATGTGGCAATTATATCACGAGCACGTTAATAATTTTTGTGTTAAACAAGTAAAAATAATATCTGCTGTCTGTTGGTAGGCCAAACTTTTACAGAGCTTTGACAACTTAAACTTTATTTTCTGTTTGAAATTTCTACTGCACCTGCAATTTGGAATAAAGCAACAGATTTGTGTGTTCGTTATTTATATATTCTGAAATTTTTTGTTACTGTTTACAAGTTCTTTATTTCCTCGAATTCACACTTTCCTGCAGTAAAAATTTGAGTCGCTTATTTTTGACAGCAAAAAAAAAAAAAAAAAAAAAAATCGTGATTGGGAAAAGTTGAAGAAATTTTGTCCATGTTCTTTCATCTATGTTAGTTTTATTGAGAGCAGTATTTGAATTTAAAAAAAAAATCCAGTTTTTATTATCTTAAACCTTTTATGCCTTATCTTTGAAATCTGGATTATAAAAAGCTTTTTTCCATTTATTGAATATATTATGGGAAAATACAAAATGCTTTTTAAAAAAATCGAATTTCTTTTTCAGTATGGGTCACTGCTAAAAAAACAGCTAGTTGCCAAGCTGCAACAATTAACTTCCGTGGAGTAAAAAAATTCTAAACGCTTATAAATATAAGCTTAAATATCTTACTTTTCAAACAGTAACTCTTGATTCATTGTTGCAAAATAAAATATGATATTCCTAATTGTACAAATAAAATAAAAAGAAATATAGACACAAATGAGAAAACATCAGCTTATTTATTTATTTTTCATCAGTGCTCGCTGTAACTTGTTTTAAATTGCTTTAATAATACTTCCTGTGCTCGTCCTATTGACAACAACAGGCATTAGAACTTCAGGCTTATTCTCATAATATTTTAGAACACAAACCTAATTATATGCTCAGGTATAAGGTAATGCTCAGCATTTAAAAATTAAAATCAAGAAAAAAATGTTCATTTTTAATGCCTCATTGGAAACGTAAATTTATATTAGTTCCAATTGAATTAATGGTAAGATTGCCAACTTATGTAACAAATTGTACCGGCTCTTAAATTAGAAACTTGTTTACATGAAATTTATGTATCTAAATATTCTTTGCAGTTAGTGCTCAAAATGTAAGGTAACTAGTTAAGAAATTCTGCTATAAACAAAGGCTGTGTGATGATAAATATGCTTTATCTTTTCTTCTATTGTTCTGTTTGTGGACTATAAATTCATAGATTTACTTATTCGTTGAAATAGTTATTTATACTTCCTTATTTTAGGCTTCGCACTTTTATACTTTTCTTGGGAAATAATTTACGATGTCTAGAAGTCGAATTTATAACAGTCATTGAGTTTAACTATTACGTACCTTATATTGCTTTAATATTTTTATTCAAACATTCGCATTGCATAGTATATATACCATGTCTTATTTCGTAATTCTTGTTTTATTCTAATCATTCTTTTTCTCGGGTTGTATATTATTGATACTGAAGCAACAAAATACAACTGTAAAAAACAAATACAACAAATAAAAGCACTATAATAAAGACGTGTATTTTTTAAGTAAGAGTTGTTGATCGTTTGTGAAGGTTATTCGAGGCACGCCCAAACTTAGATAATTTTTCTACATTACACGAACGATTAATCAGGCACCTAGATGACATGTAGACGTTCGCTGCTTTATATTTTCAAAATCAAAAAAGAAAACCAAGTCTTTTAGATGGGTTTTTTTTATCAGTTAGAAATTTTTCTACCTTCCCTTTAATATTTTAATAATGTAACAAAATATTTTGAGTCGTAGATTTAGCTAACCGCCTTCGGCAAACTAACGTATTTGCTTGGGATTTTGGCTTTCTTGTCTGTAAAATTAGTAATATGGAAGGCATTTTTAAAATATTTGATGACTAAAAAAATGGGAATTTCACGAAGTCATTTCATTGCAGTTTACTGCTCGTGTAAAGTAAAAAGGCTACGAAACATAAGTGGAAGTCGAATTTGGAATTAATCACCGCCCTAAAGATATATTTTGTAATCTTAATGTTCATTGGTTAAAGCATGAGATTGAATAATTCGATTGAAAAGTAAAGTTATTTTACATTTCACCATTGTAGTAAAATCATTACCATAGATTGTAGAATCAAATTTAATTTAAAATACTTATTCGAAATAATATTTTCAGAAGACAAAACTAAAATAACTTATGCTTAATTTTTGCTTAGCTTATTTTTTTTAATATTAGAAATAAAACAAGGAACAAAAATAATCGAAGTTATTCCCCTTCTCTTTAGTGCTTTTTGTGAGCAAAGTATACAGAGAGAAAGTGTTGCAATCGTCGAAAAGTTTAAATTTGAAGTCTGGAAGAAATTCTCAATTTTAAAAACACATTTTTGGAATCGGGTCTGCACGTGTCCATGTTAACATTTCGAACTATAGGAATGAAATTTGGCATATTATTTCTACCCCAAATTTGTAGATTTCTTTCAAAGTTTGAACGAAACCGAAATGCAGGAAGTTTATCTGCCGTAGTTGAAAAGCACGTAATAAATACAGATAAATTAGTAAAATTTGGTTTACATTTTTAACATCTAATGTATAGACCCGTACCATATTATGAAAGAAATCCCTCTACATCATCTACATAACCATCTGCCTGTCTATATATTTACTTACATGTAAATGCGACGACTCAAAAACTCAACGATTTAGATAAAAGGATTTGGCGTATGATCTTGGCACTACAATTATAGGTCAGTGTCAAATTTTAGTTTAAACCGATTGACAAAAAGGTGTCCTAGCTGCATATTCATATGCTGAACTCAGAAAATTCTGAACACTCATGGCACTCTTGACTTTACCAAGATTACCAATTCTCATGCGGAAGGGGAGACTCATAAAATCTTTATTAGGGAATATGCAAGAAAGTCTAGACTACTGCTTGTTTAATAGAGTGCCAATGGTTGGTGGAGAGGTCTCATATTTGGGACTTGAGGATTCGGATACAAAACCTGATACCATTGAAGAGCTACCATGTAAGTGGTTTTGGTGCATGCTAAAAACAATCAGATGTACTCCCACTAGTATAGCACAGAATTATGGAGAATTATGTTGACTCAGGCATTGTTATTGTCATCTAACCAATGTCACGAGGTTGTTCTCATAATTTCCCTCGTATGGCGTCGAAATGGATAAATATAATCGAAGTAAAAACGCCGTTTAATATTTGTCTGTAAAAGTGGTTTATACTATCGTTCCACTCTTTTAATATTCCATCAAGTTTCTCTAGTCAGTATTTTTAATAAAACATCTTTCGGTTTATAATAAATAACTGTTTTGTTTCTCATATTACTTAGTTTTCAATTCCCGTGACTTGATTTGAGTGGAGGAAATAATATGCCGTGCGGTTTAGTATTAAAAGAACATAATATCCTTTCTGCACCGGCTGTCTCTCTGTAATCTCGAAAACCAAGATAACACTTAAAGATAATATCGCAAGAAAATACACATTTATTCCTAAATTTCATTTCTGAACTCTATTTATTCAAATAAATCAAGGGAGAAAACTTTCCTGGCACGGAAATTAAACAGCGTTAGTTTTGGAAGGGAAAAGTTGGTTTGAAAATCCGCATTGTTCAAACCGAGTAAATAGTGTGGGTCGCGGCTGGCCTCTCTGGATTTGCAGCTCACTCATTAACATAAGATGAAGGGATGCGCAATTAAGAATATTTAAATCTGTTAAATCCGTCTCTCGTTTTGCTCGGGGCGACCTACTAACGAGGAGAACGAGAAAAATTTCCTCTCGGAAAATCTGCAGCACGGATTACAACTTTGGTTGCCCGATCCTTTTAATTAAAATGTTTGCTTCCACTAAATTATGGCGGTCGGTGGTTTAAAGTTGTCTGCCCCAGGGACTGTTGGTCTCAAAAATAATTGCCACTTTTCAAGCGGGAAGGTGGCATTTTTGCCCCCTCGTCGGTCGACTGCGGTCGCCCTTCGCTTTTAATTAGCCCTTGCGTGTGATGATTTTCTGGCGTGAGAAGACCTTTTTCCGGTCGGATGCTTTAATGAAGGTATGGGCTGATATGGAAATCGTGGATGCGTTTATCTTCCACTTATTAGCCAAGAATAACTATACATTTTGTGTGTTATTCTTGGCCTCGTAAAATGTCTCTCTGATCAGTCATTAACAGATGGTGAGATGGTTTATGTCACAATTAAGAAGGGTTCTGTTTGGTAAATAGAGGCTTATGGGCTTGAGTTATAATGGTCCTTAGTTTTGTACTTGTCTTGCAGTTCAGATAGGAAACTTGTGAATTTTTAGTGTAGGAATTGTTTATTAGTAAATTTTCTTGGCACTTCATTAAGATTTATACTTAATATTCGTTAATTGCAATCATCATTGTTGCAAGGAAAGTAGTCGAGTTCCATCATCAAGTTCGTGGAACATTCGCCAATATTTTAATTACCGCTATTCGACAGCCATCTCGGTTAGTGGAAAAAACCTTTTGCGCGAGAAATATTCATTTTTTTATGATTGTTAGAATTGAAATCTTTTGGATTGACGCATTTTGGCAGCTGTCTCTTTCAAGAATTATACAGGGTGTTCCTCAAGGTATGCAGCGTCTAATTTTTACAGATTCGGATAGAACACGTCAGGACAAGTACTTTGATGTATGAAATATGGGGTCACCGAATATAGTTCCATAGTCTAATTAAGGTGTGAAGCTTGTGTCATGAAAGAAATGAGAACAAAACTAAGTGGGAATAAATATTTATTGAGAACTTTCAATACAATAGATTTTCGAAATGTAGGCCGTTCGAAGAAATAAAATGGCGAAGTTTGGAATCGAAGTTCTCAATTATTTTCTGCAAAATATCTATTCCAATTTCCTTGACCTCGATTTCAGTTGCTGCTCTCAAGTCAACCAATGTCGAGGGCTGTATGAGATACACTGTGTCTTTCGAATGTCTCCTTAAGAAAGTAGCTTGGGGTTAAGATCAGGGGAGGAAGGTGTCCATTCTCTACCATTATTTGTTTCGTAATGGAATCCAATAGTCTATCATGAAAATGTTCAGCTGAGAGATCGAAGTTTTGAGAGTGCGGTGAGGTCTAACACTGTCTTGCATAAACCAATAATCGCTTATCTTGTCTATACCATGTAAAAATGGGATGTCACTGTCATTCAAAAACTTTCACTTTCTGAACATTAGGTTCTGTACTTCCACGCATCTCTTTTTTTCTCTTCACATTTTCGCTAGCACATTGCCCAACGCAGTGCCGGTTTCCTTAATTCTTTCGTACGTTCTTTTGATCGTCGTGCCGTTTATGTTGTGGTGATTGCCGAATTTTTTTCACCACACTGTGATATGATTACAATTCATGATAAGTCAGCACCATGAAAACACGTTCAATCGAATATTTTCTCATTTCGGAGCCTTAACAAATCCACACATTACACATTTTTTTTTTTTTTTTTTTTTTTTTTTTTTTTGCGAATAACGCGCAACCCATTTTTATCAAACTTATTTTCTAGCCTTATTTGCCGCTACAGAAATTTGCATATGGCTCTAAGAAAATTTCATGCTTTAAAAAAATTATTATAGATTTTACCATCTATCACAATTGCGTTTATTACGTTTTATAAAGTTTAAAATATATAAAAACTTTACTCATTCTTTGTATTTCCACTTTTGCAAATATATTATGTATCCGCATTTTAATGACAGTAATAATAATAAAATCAATGGGAGTGGTTTTTCGGAAACTTTCTCACATATTCTCTAATAAATGTATTTATGTATTGTTAATCATAAGCCACTGTTAACAGTCATTACCAGCTTATTAGAGTTCGATTATTGGCGTTTTATCGCTGGGATGCGTATCAGAAAACCGAATATGTATTTTGAACGCCTTTTTCGAACATTAATTAAAATTTGACAGAATTTACCAAAATTCATATATTTAAAATATTGCGTTTTTGAGTTATTGCGTTGACATGCTTCTGAAAGTACTCATCGATAGATCATCAACCGTTGACTGATTTAGTTCAAAATTATATAATAAGTTATATAGTTAAACTAATTATATAATTAGTTCAAAATTATATAATATAACCCCCAGGGGCATCTTGTAATGAAGATGAGATGCTTCCGGTATGGTGGCTATATCTCGCTATCCTGGAGGGTACACAAAAAGGTGGGGGATTTGGCTCTCATCGATAACGGGACGTACTTCCTTCGGGAAAGGCTGTACCGTGGCCGGTGATGACCCTTTGACCTCATCTACAGTTCCCGCCAGCGTCGCTGTTGCGGCGGTCCGGTCATTCAATAATTTTATCCGTTTGTCTTCGAGCGGGTCGGAGAATCAGTGATATGACTTCGTTCAAAATTTGATGCGTATTTATACTTTTATATTAAATTTTATCCATCAAACATTCTTCTGTTTGTAATCATCCTAATTTCTATCATTACAACCAGACAGATAGACTTCCTCTGAATAAATTTCGTTCAAAATATGATAGAAATCTACAAATTTGGAGTAGAGACCATATATCAAGTCTTATCTGTGTAGCTTAAAGGGGTTTGGGATTATTCTATTCACAGATTGATCAAAAATGGATGCTTCTTTTTCCAAAAACTCTCAAACATATAATATTTTCAAAATCTCGACTTCAAATTTTTTGACAATTACAGTATTGTCTCTGTGTACACTTCTCTTGAGGGAAAAAAATTATAAAATCGGTTTGCCATTTTAAGTTTTATTGCAAAAAATTCTGCTTTTCCTTATTGCAATTTGCATACATTTAATTCTTTTAAATCCCTTTGTGCTGTATGCCTTCCAAATGAATCAATTTTCTGGTCGCAGCCCTTTGTTTAACGACATTATCTTGCATTAAGCAGTAATTAGGATGTGGAGTGTTTCATTCCACTCAAGGTTACTTAGCAGAGAGAGTTGCTCTTAAGGATATTTAATGATAAATCATAGTGACAATCCGTTTAGACGAACGATGCAAAACGCATGGTTAGGATACCATTCTCTGTATTAAAATTAATTCAATTCTATAATTGAAATTTAAATTTTAATTTAAACCTTTTTTTCATAACCTATTTAAACCTATTTATTGTTTACAATAAGACTGAAATTTAAAATTGAACTCACTAGTATAGATTAAATTTAACATGCGATGTTTTTTTTATAGTACACTAAAACAATATCAGTAAAATAATTAGAATAGTTAATTTGTGCATTAAAAATAATATTAATATAGAAAAAAACAGTGCTCGTATCCTAATTAATGGTCTGATATCTATAATTTTTATTTGATATGAAAACTCATAATTCCAAGATACGTCATTAGGGATAATATGCACTCCCACCAATCCCCATTTCTGAAAAACATCTTTAAAAAAAAGTTGAGCCATTTAAATCCAATCACTGTACTTTGTCGCCAAATTTTATTTCACTCTTGATTTTTCGATACACATGTTTCCCCCCTTTTCCATTTTCAAGAAGTAGTATTACAAAATAAAATATTGACACAGCTTCCAGTCTCAGTAATTGTATCGGTATTGTCATTTTTCACAATAAATATCTCCTCTGCGTGCACAGCTAATATATCCGAGTACTCGATTTATTACATTTATGATTTTTATTTATTTATTTAAGAATTACTAAATTTATTACGATTATTGTACAAATATAATTTAAATAGAATTTCATTTGTTGTGATAAATTGTCGTTCGTTAAAGATAATCAATATTACTTTAATATTAAGTAATTTATTAATCCGCATTAATTAACGATATGAATATAATAAGCAAACAACTGGTCCTGAAGGAGATTAATTGCATTTAATTTCAATGATAATGACAAAAATAAATTTTTGTGACCTTTTTTACATTATAATGCTCCCTCCCCCCCCCGCTAGAAAAAAAATATTTGCTTATATGGGTACAACATCATTAGCTAATTGATTTAATTTATCAGTTTAAAACAAATAAAAAATCGATTTAATCATGTTAGTTTTGTTCAGGAAGATAATTTCGGTGCTACATTTGGAAGCTCAGTCAAAGTTCAGCAAAGAGAGAATTTACAATGTTTCTGTTTTTCAACTGCTCAATAAGGGATAACGATTCTTTATTCCGCAAGAATACACGAAACAAGGGAGCAAAACTCAATAGAATAATGTAAAAAGATAGCGCTTACAAAAATGCAAGCACTGTTCTATGAATAAATAGCAAATTAATTGAATTCCACAACACAATAACTTTCAGATACCAGCTAAAAAACAAAGAGTTTTTAAAGAATTCACTCAGTTCGCTTTAGCCCCTCTCTTTATAAAGATCTTCCAATGGGGTACAGAAAAATCTAAGAGATTATGTGAAACAGAGACATCGTCATAATTCTTGTATTTTCTGGAACTTCATTTTTGTAGTTAAATAGCCTCTAAAGCCAGTATCATGGAATTGAATACTAGAATCCATTAAAATACCTGTAAATTTCCTTTTCTTATTATGATACTAACAGCGCAGGGAAACAAAATTACAGATTTGTTATAGTACACACTATTTCTGTATTCATTCTTAGCCATTCGAAAGCGTTTAGCGTGTTTTTGGAGTGGAGTAAAGTCAATCTCTTCCGAAGTTCTGGCATTTCACTTCGAAGGAAATGGAGCGTATCTTTCGAAAAGTTTTGATAATAATCTCGTCTGCTCTTTGAATATTTAAGCACATCTTCAATGAAGGCTTCATCGTCTCTAATTGGACGCAGCTTCGTCACCACCTTCACAGACGATTCTCGCACCGGGCCACACCCTGGAAAACCCTCGCGGGAGCCATCAAAGCCCCCGATCGGAGTGTGATGGATTCTTCGATGATGATGATTGGGGGTTTGTGCCTGCTTTTTGGTTCCGCCACTTTGGAGCAGAGTGCGTGTCAATTAGAGGGGAGGCGAACCGCTATTCATTCCCGATTGTCGTCGGGGGTGTAATCGGTACGACCGTGACACTCTCACGTCCCGAACCTCGAAATCAAACCTTGAACGACCTTGTGCAGCCTTCTAGGAAACGGTGCCCTGAATGAATCTTTGTTCGTTTAATGATCAAAATCCATCGATTTTCTTAATTACTCTTGTGGAAAATTTCTTTTTTACTTTATTTTCGAAGTTTCTTTATATGTAGAATATACTTGCATGCTTGATATGTACGCTTAAGTTGTAAGTTCATTTAGCCAGTCAGACCCATTAGATGTTCTTTTATTAAGATTCGAAATTCATGTCTGTGATTTGATGATTCTAAAAACTTTTCAAGGTTTTTTACTGTTATAGCAATGAAAATTGAACTTAAAAAATGGAAAAAATTCTGTCAGTTTGCAATGATATTAAAGTCCAGGATTGTGTATGGACCTTAAGATATTTGGCTCTTATTTTTTTTATTAGTGAATGGCAACAGTGTATGTAAGGAGTTATGTTTTCATCTTTCCACCGTATTTTACTTGTGAAGGTTGAATAAATGTATTAGTTTTTGCTTCCAAGGCTTAATACATCTGAGCTTCTTCAATGTAGTTACTGTAGAATTGCATGTTTTCCTTTCTGTACTACGAAGACACAAGTCTCCTATGTGAAAATAAAAATCTTATCATTCTTGGCTTTAATGCCATGGCCAAAATCCACAGTTTGTTTGCGGGGGAGGAATTATTAGAAAATATTCGAGAACGTTTTTGGAGACCACTACATGTAGCTTCATTTTATTGTAATTTCTTATCGTTATATTGTGTATTTTCTTATTATTATAATGCTTTCAAAAAGTCACTACCTTTTAATATATGAACGTAATTTTATCCGAGAAAGATAAACATAGTGAAACACAAATATAAATAAACTTAATACTGATTATATATTTTTTGCTGAATTAAAAATACGTTTTCTACAATAGGAAATAAATAGAAACAGTACTAAGAATGCACCCACAAACTATCTAAATAATTATTAAATGAAGCCATTATTTGTATGTGTAAATGTCGAGTCTTTTTATATTCTTCGAATACAAAGAGGGACTCAAATATTCATCTAAAAAACGGCTTTTATGACTGTTAGATGGCTCTGATTTTTTTTTTTTTAAGTATAATGAAGTGATTGATTCAGATATTTTTTTCAATAAATTCGCAAAAGCTATTTGAAATAGAAATGCACAAAGGCTGCTTTTTGGATTGTTTCTTTTAAAAATCGAAGATAAATCCATTGTATTGTTAAATTCTATTCAACATTTTGAAGATATGAAATATATTCTAAATCATACTTATTTTTCTAATTTGATACAGATCTTTACCTGGTGGTCAGCTTGAGTGTAGTCTTGTAAGTTAAGCAGTGAAACCATTTTTACAGAAGAGTTACTTATAGTTGCAAAACTGAATAAATAATGAAAATTAATTTATTATATTTAATTTTGAAAAGAAGCAGTAATCCCTATTCCTTATATTTCTATGTGATATATTCATTTAAATCAGAAATATAAAGAAGTTGTTCTATACAATTATCCTAGATACTTGTTATAGAAATTCTCTTGTGATGTAAGCGCCATTTCGTAGAATTACAATATATATCAAAATTTACGACTAAAAAAAATCTTTTTATCATCTGAGAACATGCTGTTGTTTTGGTTAGGGGGTTTTGAAGCTCAAAATCGCGTAGGCAATGATGGCAATTTTCATCGTCATCTTTTAAGCGCATATATTTTTGTACCTGCTTTTACCAATATTGCATTATTATTATGTATGCTTCTTTGAAAGTAGATGCGTTTTTAAAAAGTTGACCTGCTTTTACCAATATTGCTTTATTATTATGTATGCTTCTTTGAAAGCAACTGCGTAAGTTGACGTAGAACTATGCTCATCATGGATGTTATTTCATCTCAAAATCGGTTGAGCTCCGAAACTTTGTTTGCAGCTAGAAAAATTGAAAATGAAAGTTTAAAAAAATTATCATTATATATATAGATAAAGAGAGAGGGGGGATAGAGAAGTCTCATGATTGTTTCAAACCGGTTTTAACTGGTTAATGACTTAAATTAAGACAAACAATGACTTAAAAAATAATGTTCTCACATAACTTGAAATTTGCGATCATAGATTTCATTTAAATTTTTTTATTTATTATTTTTTATTATATTTATTATTTTATATTGTGCACTTCAAGTAAATTAATATAAATATTTTTGATGTATTGGCAAAATTCGACTACGTTTTAAAATTACAAATTTCAAGAAACAATTTCTCAAAGTTTAAAAAAAAAATAGAAATAATTTGTGATTTTAGTTAATGAAAAGAAGATTTAAACTTATTATTTATCATACACTTCAAGTAAATTTAATAAATGTTATTGATATACTGGTAAAGCTCGACTACTTTTCAAAATTTCAAATTACAAACAACAATTTCGAAGTTACAAAAAAATAAAATTACGAAAAAGTTGGTGATGCTTTGTGCCCTTAGTTAATATAAAGAGGATTTATTTTATTACTACGATTAAGAAATTTTTTATATTCAATGATTATTTTTTTATGTATCATTAAGTTTTCCTTTGGGGACTTACTTTTAGAGAAAAATCTGTATCCTCACGTTTCTTAATTAACTACTTCGATTCTTGCGTGCGCACGAACTGCTTTTATATAGAAATTTAAAAAAAAAGAATTCAGTGTTTTCCCTTGTTCTTTAATTTCGTCAATAAATTAACGAAATCTAAAATTATTCGTTCTCCCTTTTTTTAATTGAACAGTCAAAATGCTTTTTAGCAACTAATAATGGCAACAACTTATTTTCTTTCCATTTCCTTATTCAGTCTCATCTCCCCTCCTCCACATGGTTAATGGGTGACAAATAAGTCGTGGTGTTGAACTGTTGGATAAAAGTGTCTGCCTTTTTGTTTAAACCAATGAGACGTCTCAATCTTGTATGACAGTTGAACAACCCAATCCAAACATATTTCTAGTCAAACCCCGACTGCTCGGCATTTTTAACAGCTGCTGGCGATCACCGTTATTGAGAATTGCGAATTGGCATTGTGTCATGACGTCACCCTTGTCACGTGGTAACAGATGTTCGAGACGAGTGGAGTTGTTTGTTTTAGGGTTCATTCGCACGTCTCCGTCGTCTGAAGCGGCTGTTCGGTACTCCAAACATAGCCAGAAATATAATTCTTTTCTTTATTCCATATGTCGAAGTCTCTCCTGCTCTTTTTTTCCTGCTTGAATACAAAGATTATTTTGATTTTTTTTAAAGTAAACCATGAGTGGTATGTTTGGGTTTGAACTTCCAAATGTTAGTAAATTATGCCGTAAGTGAATAAATTGTAGCTCAATTCATAACAGTACGAATGTTACTTTTTTCTTTTACTTTTTTTTTGTCTCTAAACTTTAGAACTACTGATATATTTCACAGATAATCCAAGTAGTCTTAAAAGAAGGGATGGAAAAGGGTGAACCAATTTAGTGTAGTCTTAGTGATAGTATATATTGCTTTCTCTTAATTTTGTGTATATTAAGAAAATTGTAAAGATTTAAAAAATTCTTACATACGGATAACTCTTGTCCGAGCCAAACAGAACATAAACATAATTTGTGTAAACTGTTTTTCTCCATAATTTTGGAATATTCAATCGTATTCAATTATTCCAATTTCCAATATTAAATAAATACTTGATTTATGTTTGAAATATGCATATTTTATCTAATAGAAATGTTTGAGATTATTTGCCGAAAAGACCTGAATGAGCTCCTTGCATGCATGATTATTTTAGGAAAATGTTAAGCAATTTTTTAAATTTTTTTGTTTTATTTATGTGTATAAGAATTGTTAATTTCTTTCTTTTCATATAGAAAAAATAAACGTTAATTAAGGGCATCTGAAATTTTTGGAATAGACGTCTTTCTGCCTTTGTTACTTGTTTCAATATGTGTTGAATTTTTAATGCTGCTGAATTCTGAAGAGTTTTAAACAAAGACAATCTTTGTTTTTACCTGTATGAAGAAAATTTATCTTTTTTTCATATCGTGTATAAAAGTCTTTGTTTTAGTCTTCCAAACTATTCTTCTGCCGTTATCGTCTAACTTTTTCCTACATATGTTTACGTTCTACGTGCATTGCATATTTCTTACTGTATTCCATAATCTTTTTGTGCACTTGCTCGAAATTGATTTTTTATTTTATCTCTATTATTATTTTTCTTTTGTCTTTGTTTTCTTAAATATTAAACGCAGCCCATATGTTCGGTGAATTTTAATGTTCTAGTTTTATGCAGAATTACTATTTGGAGTTCAATGAAATAAAATAAATAAATATTTTCTTTAAAATTATTTTTTTTATTTATGCTATTTATTATAATTATTTTTAAACGATCATTATTTTAATTTTTATTCTTATTTTTGAAAAAAAAAAAAAAAAAAAAAGATTGTTGAAATTTTCTTTTCTTTTATGATCTTCTAAACCTTAAAAATCTTTTTCTTTTTAATTCATCTTATATATTATAAAAACTGTTACGGACGATTTCTTTTCCAAAATAATGCAAATAAAAACATAATAATTTACATGTTTTCTCTAGAAATTACTTTTATAACTTCTCGTATTAATCATGCCTATATACAATATTAAACTATTATAATATTGATTAAAATTATCAGTTTCTTTATTAGTAATGCTTTTAATAGAATTTTCAATGGATAATACACTGTTTATTATTCTTGATAAATGTATATTATTATTAAACATAAATCGTGATGCATCTCAAATAGTGTTACTGGTACTTGTAGTAACAAATACAAACATTTAGATACTAGCTGATGTGCCTGATAACGTTTGCCGCATGACTTTGTTATTGCGTAAATTGATCTTATTGTGCATTATTTTTCAAAAGATAATATTCATAGATTATTTTTTCTTATCATTTAAAAAAAGTATTTTTCCATGTTTAGGTTTTAAAAGTATAGGCTTATATATTTGAACTATAAAGATTTGTTTTCTAAAAAAAAAATCTTGATTCTTTAAAAAAATAAAAACATAAATTGATTATCTCAAGTTTCATGTCATTTTACAGAAACATAATGCATCTGATATGTCTCATGTTTCAATAAATGTATCAAATTATCAATATTTATTTGTCAAATGATCAGTTCTATTTCGTATATCATTTGAAGTTACGTACAAAAAAAAAAACTCTATAGAAAAGGCGTGCATTAAAATTTATAGCTTCAGTGTTATTTTCGCTATTTTACACAAATTGGATTGCACAAATAATGCATAATGATAATAATAGTTGAAGAATCATCATATTGCGTGCAATATACACGAGTGAAACGTATGCTATTACACAGACCTATTTTAATGGAATAATTCGAGTTTGCTAAAATCACGTCTGAACTGTTCTTCAAAAAGAAGAGCAATTCAGACGTACTTAGTTCGTGCATTATAAATCCAGGAGTTATGATGACACAACTCATGTTTGATGTTCAGATAAATGCGATATCGATAGAGTGAGCACTTTCTCGTATCGATTAATCGAACACGCAACACGGTAATCCTACACAAGTTTCTCATTTTATGGAGTGTACAACATGTGTCTGTGTTCGGTCCTTCAGTATTTTAGAAGCCATTAAGAAATGGTAGTTTTATTCTTTTGTGCATCGCCAAATGTTGAGATCTCAATTTGTTGGCGACATCTATATTTTTTAGAGCTATAATAACTGGCTATTATACCTCATCAGAAGAACTATTTTTGCTTCTCATTGCATAAGAAGCGTATTTCTATGATTAATCAGTGCTACAGTTGCAACAAATTGCAATTACACTGATGTAATTTGCAATTCTTTGCAAATTTTTGACGATAGCAGCATTTTCACTTTGCAATACTTTCACTTTTGTTCTCATCAGAACAACTATTATTGGTCCTTTATTGCGTAGGATTATTGCGTAGGAAGCGCCTCATATTTGTGCAATTAATTAGTGCTGCAATTGCAATTCGTTGCAATCTTTCGACGATTGCAATATTTCCACTTTGCAATACTTTCAATTTTCTTCTCATCAGAACAACTATTATTGCTCCTCATTGCATAGGAAACGTCGCGTATTCGTGTGATTAATCAATTGCAACGAATTTCAATTACTGTGACGTAATTGCAATTCGTTGCAATTTTTTGACGATCGCAATATTTTGATTTTGTATATATAAAAGTATTGCAAAAAAAAAAAAAAAACACGAAACGAAAAATTACTGAGTATTGTAGTTTTACGTTTTATATCTATAAATTTTACAGTGCGAAAAACAGTCCGAAATTATTCAAGTAATAATTTGTACAATGTTAAATTTCTTTTATCAAAATTGTATGAAACATATCCAGATAATTCGCAAAGATGCACTTACTTAAAAAATAAATTAGAAAAAGTTCATTTAAATATCAATGATTTTGCTTTTTATGTTACGGTATTTTTTTAATAAAAAAAACATCTGTTACTTTAAAAAGAAATTTAGTTTCTTTTCTTTTTTTCCCCAAAATCTAAATAAATGCAAATAGCTCTTTTCGCATTGATTTCTGTTCGTGCAAAAGATAATTTTGTAAAAAAATTTTCTTTCTTTCTTTTTTTTATTAACTTCTCCTTTTTTGTAATTTTTCTGAAAAATTTCTCTTGCATTTTGTATGTAAATTAAAAAAAATCGTTTAACTTTTTTTTTTATTAAAACACTTTAGGTTTTAAAAGAATAAGCATTTTAAAGAAAAAAAGTTTTAATCATTCACATTATATTACCATAAACATGGTGAATGTGTTTTTGAATAAGATGCTTTTAGCTTTTTTTCTTTTTTTTCTTTCTTTTTTCCCCTTTCTTATTCTACGTTGTACATGATAGGAATGAACAATTTTATGGAATCGGACCATTTCTTATTCTCTATCTGTATGATCTTCAAAGATATTTTGAATTTGAATTGGAAATGCTAAGCTATTAAAATAAAAAATATATATTATCTTCTGGGCTTAATGATATACGTCAGAAAATTGAAAACTTCTTCAAACTAGTTTTTGGTTTCTGAAATTTTAAGTTTCTTCATCCTTCCATTTTTTTTCTGTTGTTATTTTTGATTCAAGCATCTAATAGGGTGAAATCAGATCCAAAATTTCACTTTAAACCTCAAAGGGATTTTTTTTACAAGAATGTGATATATTGCCTCTTTACTAATTCATCTAAAATATGGAAGACTAAGAAGAAAATAACAGTTCTGAGAAATCTTTGCGTTGCGTTTAAAAAAAAAAGTTATTTATCATTTTGTGAATTCAGATCTATCTTGCGAAGCAGATCTATCATAACAACGCCATTTTAATTTTTTCCCTCTTAAATTGTCCTTTTTTTTTTTTTTTTTTTTTTAATAAACTTCCTGTATCGAGAAGTTTATGAATCACAGTAAACTTTTTTTCTCCATCTGGATACTTTTACTTTCTTTTCTTCAAATCTTGCTTTCTTTTATTAGTTATTAGATATTTCAAGAAAAAGTAGTTTATTACTGTTGGTTTGTCTATTGCTTGTGGTTTGTAGAAAAAATAACGTAAAGGTGGTTTTTTTTTTTCATTTTTTTAATAGCTTCCATTAAAAGATGACATTTTTTTCCCTTTCAGTATATATATATATATATATATATTGCTCATTAATAGTTTGGAGATGGGTTGATTCTTGGCAAAATTTAGTAGAGTTTTGAGTTTTGATTTGAATAGTAGTTTATAAACTTTCCAAAACTTACTTCGATCGGCTTAAATTAAGTAGTTAAAGAAAATTCACAAAAATTTTAATAATGTATAAATTTCTGATAATACCTGTAATGAAAAAAAAAAAACTCTCCTATGAAATCTGTAACACTGTGCAGAGTTAAAAATATCCCCACCACTTTGGTCTACTTCATTATCGACGGCGTGTCTTAACTTGTGTTTTGCCGTCAAGCAAGTCAAAAAAATTTTTAACGTTTAAATTGAGTGATTTATCGGTGTATATATAATCTTAGGGAAGATTACAAATTAGTTATGGGATCGTAAACCTTACATTTTATTTACATTTTCTATATGCTAAATTGTACCTTCCCCTGGGGCACCTCAAAAAATGAAAATAAGCTTCCGACATGTGGTTGGTTCTCGTTGCTTTGATGGGTACAAAAATGGTGTGGGATTGGTTATCTCCTACTAATGACGGAATATGCCTTCTGCGGGAGGTGTTGTACCATAGCCTTTGATGGTCCTTTCTTCAAGAATAATACCTACCTGTACTGTCGTCGCATCTTGATCATTCATTTGTCCGTATGGTTTCGAGTGTGGCGGAAGTTGCCTAGTTTGTGTTTATACAGGATTGTAACAAAGGTCGATGAGCTGAAGTCTGCAATTTTATGTTTGTGCCAAATCGTTATATCTTCTCTTCATGAACTAAATGGAAGGTTATTGTTAATAGTTTCTTTCAGTATTTTTTTTATATTTCACATAGTTATAGTGCTAGTAGATAACTATTTTCTACTGTTTGGTTTTAGTGATTTATCCGATTAAATTGTTAATGTGCGAGTTAAGAACAGAACCAGAGGGTAGAATCCATTATCGTCTTTTAAAAATTTTGTTGAAATGTATGAAGATGAGTTAATTGATGGCTGCTTCGTAATCTTTTTTGTACATGTTTTTGTACATAATTAAATTAGTTTTATTTGCTAGTAATTTAATGCTTTTTATTGCTTTCAAAAAGAATCTTAGTGATAAATGGCATTGTTTACTGTTAAGTGCAAAAAAAAATCTTAGTAATAAATGGCATTGTTTATTGTTAAGTGAAAA
>JAPMOR010095361.1:628377-660327 GCA_026543865.1 Argiope aurantia | reverse complement strand
ATTGTTAAGTTAAAAAATAAATTACTAATTAATGGCATTGTTTATTGCTAAGTTCAAAAACAAATCTTAGTGATAAATGGCATGGTTTATTGCAAGGATTTTTTTGTTTGCACATAGTTATAAACATTGCCATTTATCACTAAGATATTTTTTTGCACACAGTAATAAAATGTGCAAAAAAATAATCTTAGTGATAAATGGCATTGTTTATTGCTGTGTGCAAAAAAAAAACAAAAAAAAACCCTTAGTAACAAATGACATTGTAAAAAAAAATGATTTCGATGAAAACAGATCGCCAAATAAAAAAAAAGCTTCACTATTTTAATAAATAAAATTTTCATCTAAGAAATCTTCTGGCGATAAAGTAAAGATCATTACAGATTAAAACTATTTCTTCGAAACTTGAATATTATTTGGCTTTGAAATAATATTCGAAAATCTTCTTTCGCCTTAGAAGAGCGGCGGAAATAGAATTTGAGGAGCTGATAATTAGATTTCTGGAAGTCAGATGAAAAGAGCTCCTCTATTTTCTTCTCTGCAAGAAGTTTAGTTCTCTTCGAACTTTTAATAGATTTAGATGTTTCAAAAACGAGAGTAAAAAGGATTTCTCGATTAGAAAGTTGGGTCTCGATCTTCCAATTGTTCTGCTCGATCTAAAATGCTTTTAAATAGGATGTTTCAATTAAATGAATTTTTTACTTTAAGTAGCTCTTTGAGATGATGTCTTTTAATAAAATGGAAGCTTTCGCACTTGCATTCTTTGAGTTGAATAACGCCATATAATAGAGTAGATCATTGTTTGATAGATTGCCGCAGTAGCGAAATATGCTTTTGAAAACAATATGTTACTTATCTAAACAAAGAACTATTCAACATTTAAATAAGAATTAATTACGGAATTATTAGATTCTTAAAAATGTTGCAACAGAGTAAATTAATACAGTTGACGTAACTTAGTTCCAAATGAATATTCTTCTGCATTCTATTGTGATGTTATTGTTCGAATAAGAATTGTTATATATGAGCCTTTTAATGCTTATATCATTAATCTTTACATTGTTCACAAGTCTTACAATTGAAGCATGAAATTAAATACGTGGAAGATTTAGATTAAGCAATTTAATTACAATAATTAAGTGAATGAATATTTTTTTCTTTGTTTTCAAGCATTATTTGATTGCATAAAAAATTGTTGCATTTGGTATGACTATCTTATAATGATATATTTCTATTTTAGCTGTTCTATAGTTATAAATTTCTGCTAAAATATCTTTAAGAAGTCTTTATTTAGCATTTTATGTAATTGATAAAAATCAATATAAAAATAATTGTAGCAAACTTGTATGAAACTTAAAAGTAATTTCTATAGATTTGTTAATTTTTATTATTTTCTACTTCGTATTCTTTAATTATATTTATTATAAAATTATATTTATTATAAAAATATTTTTAAGACCTTATGTTTCATCTTTCATTAATAGATTGCGCCCCTCAAATAGAATCAAATTTAATTAACATGAATCGATTAATGATAATTCACTACTGAAAATATTAAAATATTGAGTTTTCATCGGAAACGGAAGAAAATCGAAAGTACTCTCAACATAAAATATTGCCATTGCTAAGCTTGTTATTAAACTTTTTTCAATTGTTATATCGAGAATTTAATTTTGTTATTCTATAAATATAAAATAGATATTTTTGCTCAAACTTTTAGAAAAATCTTTCTTTTATTTTTAATACATAACTATTTTAAGAATCTTAGCAGCTAATAATTGATAATATTTACTTTTTCAAAATTGAATTGCATCCTTGATATTTTATTTTGCTATAGCAACAAAAACAAAACAAAACAAAATTCTGCGTTTGATTTTTTTTAAACAAATTGAATAATATTTTTCACTCCTTGTCACATATTTGATAATGACAGTGAAAAAAAATAAAAAGTTATCTTTCTTTTTAATGGCAACGATTGCTGTTTTAAGCATACTTATTCTCTTGAAATTTACATGAACGTGGATTGTCCTGCGATATTTGAACCATTCTGAATTTTAAATACTTCGGGTTTAAATACCGAGCTTAAAATTGATGTAGATTATTTTGAATGAAATGGCAGAATATAATGTTAGATTGCTGTAGATTTCTCCTTCTTATCCGAATTTCCTTGTTCTAAATAAAAACCATAGACATTTACACATTATTATTTTTTCGAAATCAATCAGTGTTCTATTTGCATACGTTTTATAACTTTATGGTAGTTATTAATGACTCTATAAATCACATTCGTGTCTAAACGACTATTTTCGACTCTTAATAGGATCCGAGCTAAGAGGGTTTATGCGAACTGTTACATCACGAAACAAAAGCAAAAGGGCACCGAGATTTCTCTATTTTATTATGAGATTCTGAAAGGGATTTCTTTGCCACCTATCTAGTTCCACCCTATCAGTCTAGTTGAAGTAATCTTAGCTATTTTTTAAAAGGATTTTTAAATCATTAGGGACTTTTGTCCCTTCACTCGGAATTTGTGAAAATGCTTGAGTCCTAAGTTTTCTAGAGCGCGTATTATAAATAATTAAATTTTAAAAAAAAGTGGAAATTGGATCAGGAAATAAGTAAACAGTTAAGAATGAAATTAAAATGGACTAATTTAAAATAGAAATTAGAAATTCAATTAAGATTTAATTTAAAATATCATATAACTAACAAAAAAAAAGGATTGTAAATATGTGTAAACTAAATATTATAAATAGAGTAACTTCGTTTCGAGTCAAAACACCTGCCTTCGAATTTTCCTGATTTAGACTTTGACATTCAGATGTTTATAGAACTCTAATTTATTCAACATTTAAACCTTGACCTCAATAACAAATTGTTATTTGACTTTCGAATTGAATCAAAATTTCCGAAAGAGCTAGTGGAAGAAACGGTATCAGATGGTAACACTTACCCTAAGACTAAAAATTGACTAGATGAGGGGTCCAGACCCCATATTTGCGCGCGAGTTATACTTCTACTGCATTATTTGGGTGTTAAAAGAGTATTGTAAAATGAATTGAATCCATAAAAGGGGAATGAAATGCAAATTTAAATCCAAGCACTTTTTGAAACGATCTCCTATTCTGTTGGCCTTGACCTTGATAATGGTCTATCCCATCTGCTTTTTAGCATTTAAAAAACAGGGGGGAGAGGATTAAAAAAAGCATTGTGTGAACCGTAACAATTTCAAATCATTTTTCCAAACCCTCGTCGCCTTTCTAGCTATATTGTGCGATTTAATCACTGCTCTAGAGACTACTTTTTATGGACTCTCCATAAACAAGTCGTCATGGGGGAAGGATATGGAAAGGAGTATTCTTTGATCGTAATGTTTACGATTTTTTTTATGTCCGTTTAGGGATAATCAGTGTGGAAATAAAGAGGTTAACAAACTGCCATTCTACTTCGATGCCTTATTGGTATTGGCGCTGAACGATTTTTTTTAAAAAAACCGGATTCAAAATAACAAGATGGGAGAGATATAATTGTGTTAAAAAACATTACGCAATTAAAAAAAATTATAGCATTACTGCCTTGAGTCATTAATATATCTAAGAGATTTTTCTCTTCAATTACTTTCATAACTAGAAGTTTTAATTTTATTTTGTGATTCTGAAGTAAAACAGCGGTAGTTCCCCACCCCCGAAAAAAAAAACTTTCTCGCGTACTCTATTTAAAATGTTATTCCAGAGAATGCCTTGCATGGCTTTGGCGTACAATAATTATGAAATGTTAAACTTTGGCCCTGAATTTAGCATTTTTACTGAGTCTATAGTTTCATCCTTGGCGAGTTTTTTTGGCGATTATTTCCTGGCATGCGGGTAATATTATCCGAAAATCAAATTTGTGTATTAGACAAATTTTTCCTTGCCGATTGAAACAAAAATTTTACACATCTGCACTTGTAGCCACAAAATCACTTATCAAATTTCATACATTTAAATTTTTGCATTTTTGAGTTTATATTTCTACAAGTATAAACCTACAGATGATCAACCTTTGGTTCGATCTGGCTCAAATTTTGACAGGTGTCTACACTGCAGATGCTAAATCTGTGCACCAAAGTTTATCTATCCCTCTTAGTTTTGTAGTTATCCTTTTAACTTTTATTCTAACAGCCGGACTGGCATATTTCCTCTGAACAGATTTTGCTGAAAACTTGATAGAAATCTTTAAATTTGTTGTAAAGACTATACCAAATTTCAACCATATAGCTCAAAGCGTTTTGGTGTTCTTTGTCATAGACAGGCAGACATTTTCCGAAAATGAGTTTTTCGAACTCAAGGTGGTCTAAAACATGACGATTCGTCATTCTCGAGTTTGAATTTTTTAACGCTCACAATACTTCTTATACGAGAAAGTAATTAAAAAATAAAAGATTATGATTGAATAGTGCGAAATAAGTTTGCATTTTATTAGTTGCTTGGTCAAATTAGATGTCACTGAAGATCCATGGTCTGGCGAAGTGATACCGAAAATGGACTTGATGATATCAGAGAATAAAGACTGTCACTTTCCTACTACTTTTGTGGACATTCTTTTCTTTTCATTTTTTTTAATGCACATGTTTTATTTAATAATAGAAAACCAGTTAGGGCAAAAGAATTCTGTAAATTATTCTGTTTTATGTATAACCTTTACTTCCTGGACCACGGAAAAAGTATTTGTTTAATGACCTGTTCTATAATTTTTTTCCAGATTCTACGTTGTACTAATGATTTAATGCTCTGTTTTTTTATTTAATTCTTCATAAGTCAAGCTATTTTGAAATCCTGTAACAGAATATTTCATTTTATAATTTAGGATATAATTCAATATCTTGGAGGGAAATAAATTTTTTTTCTGGTAAGAATCTGGATGATACAGATCCATTTATTTAGTCTGTTCGGACCTTAGGGTCATAGTTCATAAAATAAAAAAATGATCCATACTTCCCTAGCAGTATTTATTGCATTAGTGCTTAAGTTTCTCCAACTTGAAAAAAGTTTTTATTAATAGAAATAAATTTACTCACACTTTTTTGGAACAGAATTTATCTTAAAGTCGAAACAAATATAAAACAGCGTTTACTGTATTAGGCCTACTATTAGCGCAATAGAAAGTCACGCCTACCTTAGGAACATCACGTGACCCCGATGGAATAATGACAATTGGTTATCTTATCGGGACAACTATTTGCCATTGTCCCATTATAGTCAAGTTATGTTCTTGAGGTAGGCATGACCTTCTATTCAGCGCAATAGTTAGCCTCGTGTGAACGGTGCGTTATGTACGAAAATATAATAAGCAATTATAAGATGAGCTAGGCGACCTTTCCTCGGCGTCCTTCCCCGGCGACATTTAAGGTCTTACACCTTTTGGGTAGGCGCGTCATCGTACGGTAGACCAAGACTTTAAGTGGTAGATTTTAATTTTTTAAAATTTAATTTCTAGTCTTAATTTTTAAATTGAGAATGTCAACTAATTATCCGATTCTAATTTAATATTAGAATCGGAATATGCCATTTTCTGCCCGAATTTTCACGATTTGGAAATTTCCAGTTCTTTAATCAGGACCGAAACCATAGCTTAAAACTCTCCAATTTAAAACAAAAATTAAAATAATCTTAATTTTTTTTCATCTCTTTAATACATCGCTTTTCTCACAATATTATATTATAATATAGATAATATAGTTCCGAATATATGATGTAACAGCTGACAAGAAACAGTTTCAGAATATTCAAAAAAAAAAAAAATTGTAACCAACTCTAAGTTTTAAATCGTAATTTTTAAATATAAAAAGATTCGAACAATGACATTTTCTGTCCGAGTTTTCGCGATTCTGAAATAATTTTCGGTTCTTCAATCAGGACCAGAACCCATAACTTTAAAAAATATTCCAATTTAAAACAAAAATTTAGAATCAGCTTTCCCCCCCCATCTCATTAATACATATTTTCTCTCAATATTACAACGTAGTCTAGTTTTGAATACATGATGTAACAGCTGACAGGAAACAGTTGCAGAATATTCAAAAAAAATTGTAACCGTCTAGATTTTAAATCGTAATTTTTAAATTTCATAATAGAATAAGACAGTGTCATTTTCTGTCCGAATTTTCACCATTGCGAAATAACTTTTGGTTCTTCAATCATGGCTAAAACTTATATCTAAAAACACCTCAATTTAAAACAAAAATTAAAAGTCTTTAAAAAAATTTTTCGTCTGATTAATACATGTATTTTTTCTCTTTATAGCGTAATCTAGTTCTGAATACATGAAGTAACAGCTGACAAAGAAACAATTTCAGAATATGTTATAAAAAATTTGTAACCAAGTCTACGTTATGTATCGTTTATTCAGTTACAATCCTTCTTTTTTATTCTGGCAAAACAGATGAATAATGTGTCTGCCGTTCTTCCAAAAGAAAGTAGAATTTGAGCGAACGATTGCCGAGAAGAGGGAAATCCTTAATAGCCTCTCGAAGAACATAAACCACGCGCATGATTTATCGTCAGATTCTGCTGATAGACTTCGAGATATCGGCAACTGTATTTATTCTGCGGTAGAAATACAATGGCATTTCCATACATTATCATTTTTAATATCGGAAGGTATCCACAAATGCTCCAAATATTCGCAACAAAAGCCGATTTATTCCGATCTTTTCGTGCCCGCGCGTGCATCGGGAAGTGCTTGATTAGTTTGGAAACCGTAATAAAATTCCGGGGTTTGTTACTTCCACCAGAAGATGGTGCGGCATTTGGTTAACAAATGGATAAACGGAGGATTACTTCCAAATGTGAAGTATTTAAATGAAGTCTTCTGGATGTTTAGATAGAATCGAATGCATTTTATCTATCTCCATATATTCCAACAAAACATAATGGAATGAGGGAACTGCACTGAAGAATGTGATTAAGTCAGATAGATTTGGTTTTTCATTTATATGCCAGTTTATACTGAATTCCGCATAAACTAGAAATGGTTAAAAATGGTCTGTTGCATCTTTAAATGGCGATAATTTTTTCTTCTTTATTTAGCGAAAAACAGGATAATGTTTCATGTTCTTTTTGTTGAGTTTCGATTTATGAAATATCGAAAAATATATTTATCAAGTAACAAAATCTGGTAAGTTCTAAATCGGCTGGTTGAATAAACTATTATTTTTGGGAGAACTATGAAAATTAAATTTTTTTTAAAGTTAGAAATGCAAAAGACAAGAATTATTATGAAATATTTTCTCAAATTATGAAATGGAACTAGCTAGTCATTATAAAATACAGAAACTCTAAAAAAGCAAACATCTGCGCAATTGTTTTTTATTTTTATTTATTTTAATTGTATTATTCAGATAACAAAAAATGATGAATTTCAACAGTATAGAAGAAAAATATATAATTTATTTAACTTGATGAAATTGGCATTTTCGGGAAATAAAAAAATTCGAAATGAGAAATAAATCACACATACACACACACACACATTATTCATTATTACCTTTATTATTAGTAGCGATAGAGATTTTTTTTCTGATATTAATAAAAGAATTTGCTTTGTAAAAAGTACGATGAATTAATTGAACCATAAATTATTCTTACTTCTAACTTAGTTACATTATTCCTAACCTCATTTTTGACTCAAACGTAAGTTGAGATGTAAATTCATCTGACTAACTCAAAATATTCTGTCTATATACAACCGAAGAAATGAATGAAAAAATGCACTTTTTTATCGTCTTATTTGATCTCACGACTTCCGTATCTTTTCATAATGTATCTTAAAATACTCACCTTTTTCTACAGAAGGAGAGAAATAAAGTAACTCTCGGGTATTTTGAATTATATTTTGCTAAATCTTAATTACCATTATTAGGTTATTATTTATTCTAAGCTACGAAGATATTAACAGAAGTTTCTTTGTCGGTTTTCAAAGTGAATTGAAGACACCGAACCCAGAAAGAATTCCGTTTTGATTTGAATGAATGTCTTTCCCACGGTTTTCAGCGAAACCATTTATTTGGATTCGCGAACAGTAGCTATTAATTTAATTCCCAAAATAGGTAAATTTCCTACCAGAAGAATTAATTGAGTAGTAAAATTGCTGCGTCATTCTTACGAAGATTAAATTAAATCTTGGTTTATTGTTCC
Organism: Argiope aurantia; assembly: GCA_026543865.1. NCBI lineage: Eukaryota > Metazoa > Arthropoda > Arachnida > Araneae > Araneidae > Argiope > Argiope aurantia. Next base: position 652,156 of record JAPMOR010095361.1, on the reverse strand, counting down.
GAGTCCTTAAGCGACGGGCTTGTTTTAATTAAGAAAACCATCAGCTTTTAATATCCCGCGTTTACACCGCACTCTGCCGTTATTAGATCGATGTGTTTAAGTGCTTTTTTCATTATCGTTTGGTTTTGCCCGTGTCTCGAGTATCGATTGTCGGAGGACACCTATTTAATCGTCATCGCTTACACGGAGCGCTTTCATTAGGTAAAGTACGTACTGGAGGGGGAACGGTAAGAAGGGTGGTTTGGAACATATTCAAGTTGATTAACGATGCGTGGGAAAGGGAGGGAAGACGTGTTCGACATTCGAGAGTTGATTTCTGTTCTCGGAAACAGAAAAGAAAATCGTTTGCATCCCGTAATGCAGTTAAATGTACCATGGTGCCTTACTTTTTTTAATTCTCTTTTTTTCATTTTGATGTTTACCAAAACAACTTCGAATAAAAAGAATCCGTTAACAAAAAAGAGACCGTTAACAATTCTAGATTTAAGAGCGGCATTTGTAGAAAACTTGTCGCATACTTTTAAAAAAAATTTATTTTTGGAAGCAAAGAAAGCATAATTAGAATTATTATTTAATGGAAAAAAATTGTTGGAAAAGAAATTCCACTTTTTGTGTGCCACCTGTTGAAACCATATGCCAATGTAATGAATGGGCGAATAAATTTATTAAAGCGAAAAATAAGGACTAACCTTTATATTATAGCTTTATTTATTAACATTTTGTTGCCATGGCCCTTGATATTATATGGGGAGGCTTACTCTACGTATTGAGATAAAAAATATCAGGAATGTTGTGATGAAAACCAGGATGAATGGTCTCTCTAAAACTTTCTCGCTTGCTCTCTATTAAATTTGCTATGCCAGTGAAAGCCTTATATGGCATGGCCTACGATGGTTACGAAATATTAACATTTGGTATAAATTTAGCATTTTTACTGAATCTAGCTTATCATTATTGGCGAGTTATTTGGCGATTAATCCTAGAATGCGTACTTGTATCCAACAATATCGGATTTGTGCGTTAGACACGTTTTACTCAACAGATTGAAACAAAAAGTTGACACAAAACTGCCCCTGTAATCACAAAATCCTGTACCAAATTTGATATCTTTTAAGTCATTATGTTTTTGAATTATCGCATTTATATGTTTCTGAAAATACAGACCGACAGATTGTTAACCCGTTGTTGGATTTGGCTCAAAATTTGACTAGTGTTTAGACTATAGAGGTTTCTAGATATAGATCTGAGTACCGAATTTTATCTGACTAGCTCTCTTCGTTTTCTCATTATCGTGTTAACTTATATTCGAACTGCCGGATAGATGGACTTCCCCTTAACAGATTATAGTCAAAATTGGATAGAAATCTGCAAATTTGGTGTAAAGACTGTATTCAACATTTCAACCGTCTAGCTCAAAGAGTTTTTGAGTTGTCCGTCTGTCTAGCTGCGACAAAGATATTTTCCAAAAATGTGTTTTTCGAACTCGGAGAGTAAAACCTGAAGATTCGTCAAAATGTGATTTTCGAATTTTCTCTTTACTTCGCATATGAGAAAGTGAAAAAGATACAAGTTAATATTTATTATATCTCCTCTACGGTAATTGTTGAAATTTTTGCCAAAATTTTTCCGATTCGGTAAATCGGCTGTAATATCATTTTCATAATATCGTTTAACGAATTTTTCCGATTCTGAAAATAGCCTGTAATGTCATTTTCATAATATCGTTTAACATTCGTAACGAATTCCTTTTTTTTTTTTGAATAAATAGATTCAAAACCTGCCCTGCCTGATGAATACAGTGGTCCTTAATAAAGCCTTATTACTTGAATATTTTGTTGAAAATTCTTAATTAATAATAGCGCATTGAGAAGGCGCACTGTCATACTATAAAACTTATGATTTATTTTGCTACAATTCTGTCAGTACAATTATTTTATATAATTAATTACTAAGTAAAGTCAGTCAATATGACCATCGTTGTTCTCAATAATGTCTCAAATTGTGAAGTATCAGTAAGCTTCAATTGTCTGATCTAGTTGACTTTTTGAGGATTAGACGAAGCGTCTACTGGATCCTTTTGTCTACTAGAGCGTAATTACCTATAATGAATTCTCTACCTTCTTCCAACATATTATAGCCCTCAAATATTCATGTTTTTTTGTAAAACGAGTCTTTAAATCTTCTTCTTTAAAGTTTTGTTGAAACTTTTCAAATAAATTTAAATTGGATAGGGCATTGTGTAATCAAATTTTATTGCATATTCTTTGCTCAATAATATTCGCCATTTTGAAAGATCAAAAATTTTTTATCTTCTTTAAAAAATTATTTTAGACAAATATATAAAATAAACTGTGTGTTGTCAGATGTTTAATATAAACTCTGAAACATTTAAAAAAATTTTGCAAACGATTTCTAACACATTTGCATTTCGAATAAATTGCTTCCGAAGTTTTTTTTAAAAGTTGTATCATAATCGCCACAAATTTTTATTCTTTTTTTCCGAGATAATTATTATAGTTTTCACATTTGTGATTATTTTATAGATGATAATCCCTATCAATCATTCATAGAATCGCTTTTGCCCATACTTAAAAAAAAACATAACCAGCATAAAAATGATACTCATTATAAATCCATTTAAATTTATGCAATTCCTCCAAGTTCCATTAATTAAATGATCAATATGAAGCCATTAAATTATTTAGAGTTTAACTTGAAGTAAAGGTATTATGTTCTGAGTATAATTTTATCGGTAATCTCTAGACACTTCAATTGAGTCAATATGTTACTTTGAATTAGAAGGCTTATAGATCTATTCCTGTTCCAGTTTCCCGGTCTCGGTTATCTCTCTCTTCTCACTGTATTCCTCTTCCATTTCCATGGAAGTAAAGGATTTCTGCAGACTACCATTTTCAATTATGGCATCGGACATTCCGATTGTCTCATTGTTGTCCAATAGAAAGTAATAATTATCAGTCATAGATTGATGTGGAATTTGAATAGAGGAATAGCAGATGATCTTATGATTTCTAAGAATATTAAGCCTTCTCTTGTACAGGACTAGCATATTGATACAAAATCCTGTAGTTAGACCATTCAAGCGGACTGTACGAAGCAACTTGGGCAGTGCATCATTGCGCCTAATTAAATAGTTCTGTTTATAGCTTCTTTCTGCTTAAAAGTAATTGATGTATTTGAACAAAAGTTATGTTTAAACAATAATTATCTTTTCTATTTATAGAAAATTTATTGTTTAATTTTATAGTATCCAGTTTTATTTTTTCCCCATAGAAACTAATATAGCATCTTTTACTTATGATTCGATTACTCAAACTCTTGCTTTTTCATATGCAAAGAGATAGTAAAAATAAAATTTGAAATTGCAATTTTCTCAAATCTCCATGCTTCAAACTTCCCTGAATTAAAAAAAAAACATTTTTTTAAAAAAAGTATGTATTTGTGGAAACAATAGCTCAAAAATGCTTTGAGCTATACTGATGAAATGTGATGTGTTCACACCAAATGTGTAGATCTGTCAAATTTTGAACGAAGACCATTCAGAGGAAGTCTGTCTGTCTGTACGAATTAACATGATTACTACAAAATGGAAAGAGCTATATATATTAAATCTGAAACACAGATTCAACATCTGAAATTTAAATCTATATTAAATTTTAAATCAAGTCTGTCACGGAGTTTATGATCTGTTGGCTTGTACATTCTCAAGCATGTAAACACGATTATTAAAAAAAGCAATGCGTTAAATAAATGAATGACACCAAAATTGTAGATACCTCTAAAGTGTTAGGCAAAATCTATGGACGACAATCTAATTGGTTAGTACATGTGAATATGGTAACTCAAAAATGCTACGAGTTGCTGTGATATAACTAATTATTTTATTTATAGAATTATAAGTCTATATCAGATTGTGGCTTAATCTTTTAAATACTGAGTCGTCTATTTTCTTTAGTTTTGTTTCTGTGTGTGTGTGACAATTATTCCACTAAGGACTTGATTAATGAACGTATGATATGTTTCACCAAAATTTTGAGATCAATTTGTCTGCGGAAAGACTTTTAAAATATGTATCCGTAACAAAGCTAAATTATAATGATCCATATTGTGTTAAAAAGCGTCAAAGTCCCGTTGACTCAGCATACTCTCAATTTTAGTTGCTATTAACTATACTATTTTAGGCTTGGTGAAGGTGAATTATTGAGCTAATGTATTCAGATTTTCTTTTTTATCGCAGTACGGTCTTTAGTAGCTTGGTAACAAAGTTTTGTGATTAGGGTGTCTCAGGTTCCAGACATAATTACACGATATAGATGCTTGGGACGTTTTAAATTCATCTCTTGTCGGAAGCCCTACTTCTATTGAGATGAGGAAGTTTGGGGAGGGGAAGTCTCATCTAAATTATTGTCCTTAATACTTGGCGACGTTGTAAAATCTCAGTATATCGTTGTAGATCTCGGTTGTTATAAAATGGAATTTAATTCTAGCGTAGTATTAAAAATATTTGCAGGATTATTATTTAAAGTACTACAATTACTTTCTATTTTAGAAATCTTCATAGTGATCGAGCATAGTTGTGTTCTAGTAGAGGTGCATTTCTCCTCAACGCACAAGTCCTTGGATACTCTGAAAATATCAATGCATATTTTCATGTTTATAGTGAAACCATGTTACATTTGAGACACGCAAAACCCGGGAATACGAAATTAGACGGTGTGTTTTCTTTCGCTGGGGGTTAAGAATGTTCTGGCTAACGAGATCTCTGTTGACATTTGCTGTTGCGCAGGGTATTACAAGATGGATAATCCTCCCCTCCCACCCCTTCCCCTGCAGATCGGGAGGTGCCCTTGATTTATGCATCACGAATGCCGTTTGCTTTTTTTTTTTTTAATTCCCTGAGGGTGGCAGGTTTTTGCCACCTACCAATCCTCCTCTGGAGACGGGGTTGCTCGAAAAAGGCACGGGGCTCATGTTGGGTCATGGTGCCTGCGCCAAAAAAAAATTTTTTTGCCCCCTTATTTCTTGTTTCTACATTGAAATGTATTATTTTGTGATCATTTTTACATTTTATATACATTTTCATATATAACAGTATATAAAACGATACAATTATATGTAAATATTTCGACGTTGCATATTCTTAGCAGATAATCGTTTCTAATCTGGCATGGATGATTGCGGATGCTTTAAATTGTATCTAATCTCAAATGAAAAGAAATAAATGTTGGCAAATGCGAATATAAATAAATATTTCCCGATTGCTTTAACTTTTTCATGAAATTGTTGCTTTTTAAGACTTCTTAGCAACAAAATAGTTCTCATAATGCAATAGTATCCATCATACCCATTAAAATTCTACAATTAATCTGAAAACGAATATGTATTCTAGAATTTTATAATGATGTTCATTTGTGCAACAAAATATTTTATCAATTTTGATTCCCCTGTTCGTAGTATCCACATTCCGTTTTTCTTGAGATTTTATAAATATAGCAATTCTGAAATGATTTTAAAAGAGTCTGAAAATTTTTCCTTTTGAGATATTTGTTTTTCTTATTTTTTATTCCTATTAATTTTAACGAAAAACTGGGCTGCATAAACTTTCTTTTCCGCAAACTAATAACAATTTATGTTTTTAAAAAAACTAAGTGTAAACTAAATATAAACTGCTTAACCCATTCACTGCCATATACGAGATATCTCATAAGAAATTGCAGTAAAATTAAGCGTTTGTAAATTTTGCTGGCAGTGAATGGGTCTGATATTATATCCCTGATGCCAAAATATGCTCTGCACCGTAATAGGGAATTTCAGCTTCTCCACAGAGACGCCATGAAAAACTAAATAATTATCATAAGTGTTAGAGATGATAACTTTTACTCATTAGCTACTTAGTACATGTGTAGTGTGCTGAGTTTCCGGAGTAAATAACGAATTTCCAATTAGGCATCTGCCTAGGGTCTCTAAACTTGGAAGGGATCGGAAGCAGGTCAATGGTAGTTTATTTTTCTAGTAGTCAAATAAATTCGTAAAAAAGGAGAATTCTATGAATTATAAATTAGTTGATTACTCTGTATCGAATGAAACATATTAAGTTCTTATATTTTTTATGAAATTCACAAATGCTTGCTTCAATAATTTTGTATACAAACGTGGATGTTGGGTATTCTGGGGTGATTTTAGATAAATAAAGACAGAATTAATTTAATATAAAAAATGATTAAATTAATAAAATGTAAAAAGCATTACTATGGTAAAGATCCATTTAATTTTGAAACTAAATTGAAAAGTTCAGTAAAAGAGGAGCCTGAAAATATGCACTGCTTTGGGCAACAAAATTTATCTAAATCTGCTTTTCTTTATTCTGCCCAGATATATCTAGCAGTTATTTTTTTAAAATCAAAAAGCATTGCGAGAAAATCAAAAGAAATGGAGGCGAGAGCAAATGTGTTTAATTTAATTTTCCGATATGACAAATTATCTAATGATTAAATTATTCGTGCATTTTATTATATTGATTAAAATCTATGCAATGAATTTTATATAATCTTACTTAAGCTATGTTGACTTTATTGCCCATTTTTCAAAAATTACTTGTTGCAGTTTTGTATAGGTTTGTGCAGTTTCATCAAAGGCATTGAGAATTGAAAGAAAATTTAAATTGCTTAGGTAGATTTTTTTTTTTAATTTTTACTATAAACAATTGTTAACAAATTGTAAAGCAGGATATATACATTCTTGGCACATTTTACGTTAAAATACTGTAAAGAACAAATATTAAAACAGCCGAATAATCAAAATAGGTTATTACTAAAAATTATAAATTATGTATGAGTTTTCAGTAGGTTTTCTTTTCGTTCTATATACCGCAGCTAATGTACTAATGAGCTTATCGTAAACAGGAGATGAGTAAAAAGTGGGTTTATTAAGGTAGACATATTATTGAGTATGTATATCTAGAGAAGTATTAGAGGTGACGGTTCCATTCCAGAGCTGTGCAAGTGAATATATGTATTCAATGATTTTTCAAGGATTTAAGGATCAGACCCACTTATCGTACTTAATGTTTGCAGGGCGATGGTGCGCCAAATGTGGTTCTCCCATCTCTTTTTCCTTAGGCCATACCTGAGTGATCATCTTCGGAGATCATAAATCTTGGGAGACAGAAGATGGGGATGGAAAAACAGATAAAGGTGAAGATTACGCTCAACACGGCCAGTTGGAAAGGGGGGGAGGAAGCCTAATGAAAAAGAAGAAATCCTCACACTTTGGAAGTTGCTCAACGTACAGACAGAGGGGGAAAAAAGAAGCGTTGCTTCCAATTAAAATATAGAAGAGGCATGCCTCTCTCTTTCAATCTTTGATTGTGTTTTGATAGGGCAGGGGTGTGCTGCCAAAGAGGGGAAAAAAGATTTTTCGAAACCGCAGGAAGTCACCGGACTTTACTTGGGCTGACTACATCAGTGAAGGAGACATTTTAATGGATTACATAATTCATTGCACCCGTCATGAAAACTCACATTTCTTAATGAAGCGAGAGTGTGCTGTTAATGTAGCTGACTTACATGTATAGTAAGAGAATTAACCTTTCTTTATCCGCAGCGAGAATGTAACGTTTAAATAATTGATGTGACTTTTCACAATGGGTTTCGATTATCATAAATGCCTGCAACCAAAATTTGGATCTTCTTTTTGTATTATACAGTTTTTCTGTTTTTGTTCTACTTGTCGACTACATTAAAATATTTCATGTAAAATTTAATGTCTATAACTTTTGAAATATTCTATTCTAAATTTGAATTTTCGTAGCTCCATTGATGAATTATTTCAGTTTTCAAATATCTGCAGAAATGGAATACATTAAACTAAGTACCATTTATACGTTTCTCACTTATAGGTCAATTTATTATAGTTCCTCATCTAATATATAAAAAGGAATGTTTGTTGTATTTTACGCACTGCCGTACTGTTCATCCGATGGCGATTAAACTTTGCCAACTTATTGCTTTGAGCCTAGAAAATTCATGTTTTCGTATGGCAGTTGTATGTTGGATGCTCACGAGTCGGACAGCCAAGAAATTTATTTTTGCTGAAAATTGAAAGACAAAAAAATATTGCCTACCTTGAAGTATACTTGAAAAATAAAACCAAAAAAAATCGAATAAGTATTATTTATATTTCTCCCTTATACATTCAATGAAATTGAATGATATGTTCATTGTCGACAAGGAAATAAATATCATTTTTTCTATCATTCCCAACTAACCAATAACTCTTTCAAATTTCAAACGATATTTCCAAAATTTTTTCATCTGCCAGCTAGTAAACTATAATTATTCAAATATACCATAATGTAGTTTAATATATTTATTTTATAGCAAATTTCCGCCTTTAACTTTCGAATCTTTTGGATTCTTTGTTAGCCCTAAAAAAAAATTCGTCAAACGACAAGTATATCTCAAATTAAAACGCGACCATTTATAAAGATAATTTATCAGCGTGAAATTTAAAAGAACATAAATTTTTCATGTAAAAAGAATAAATGAATGATTTAATAAGATTGCATTAATTTTAAATACGAAGCGAATTTTTCTTTAAGAAAAAAATAGGAGAAAAAGTGGGCATGCAAATGCACCATTTATTAATCTGTTCCCAATCTGCAACTGGCAAATCTAAATTTGAAAAGTATTTAAAAGATGTTTTAACTTTGATAAATGTCCTTAGCTTAGTTTTTTCTTCTTTCTTTAGACTTTTCTTCTGTCTTTCTTGTCTGGAGCAAATTATTAAGGATTTATTTTTGTATTCGTTTTTTCCCTCGTGCTTTTGCTTAGAATTATTTTTATTTTAACTTTCTCTCAGTCGTAGTCCCCCTCCCCTTCTCTTCCAGAATTTTCGCTTGTTAGGTTTTATAATTCGTTTCTGTAACGAAAGAAGAGAAAAAGAATCATGAATGCATTACGTTTATAGAAATAACACGTAAAAAAAAGGAAGGAAGAAACATTTTTGCCTTTTTCATCAAGTGTAATTATTTGAGCGATTTGACGGCATCTTCCCTTGAAATTCTTTTGTCATTATGTAGTAATTAATTTTTCGGAATATTTGGTGTTTTATTGGATAGCGGGGAAATTAACGAAGCAAAGAACTTTCTTTGAGTGTTGCCTCGAATGCTTGGAATTTTTATAGCTGTTTGTAATAGTTGCAAACCCTGCATCGCATTCGAAAGTAATTTGTTGCCATTCTTGAATTTCTGAGCTCGAATTGAAGAAATTTATTCTTAATTAATTTTCTTTTAACGCTTTTTGTATTTTATTGAAATACTAGATGACTCAAATTAAACAATGTTTCTTGAAAGGACGAGAAGAATATTAAATCTCTATAGAGTATGTATGCATTGTAGAACATGTGATTAGATAAAAAGAGCAATCTCTACTAATAATAAAAATGTGTGTGTATGTGGTAACTAGGGGTAACTTCGCAATACTTACTTTGGAGGGTAAAAATGAAATTTTTGTAATTTTTTTAATGAAAATTTAATTTTTTTTTTGTTTTTCTGCAATAACATCCGAAATTATTACAGTAAAAAATAGTTTTTACATCATCTCAAAATTTAAAAAAATAGATTATATTAATTATTTTTCAATTTTTGGTTAATTTTAAATATATTTAAATTTATTTTATTGCAATAATTCAAATGAAACTCAAATTATTTTGATTATTGCTACTAATATTTTATTCTTGTTTTTTTCCATAGTTGATTATCATGTTATGAAGATACAATTTATTTTTTATTTTAAATAAACTTAGTATAAAATATACTTTAAAATTAATTTTGGTAACATTGCTCGATTCGTACGTATAAATCAGTTTCTAAAATGCGCCCATTTTTAATAAATTTCAGCTCTTTTCTGTACTATAATTAAGTATATAAATATATTAACAGAAAATTAATGAAATGCAATTCAAATGAACAAAACGTTGCAAGACTTCTTCTTGCAAGTAACGATTATATGTTTGTTGGACACATTTGATATCTATTGGTCAAATAGTTGGGCCTGCAGAGCTCTAACACAGAAACTATACAAATATTAGAAAATACACACACTAAAAAATATGTCGTATAATTTTAACTAACTTTCACCCTTATTTTATGCACTAACTTCAAGGTCAGAAAAGCAATAATTATTTTAAGCTTGTTGTCGAAATTTCCAAATACCTAAAGCGTCCTCTTTCGGTGTTTAGAAAATCCAGTAACTTTGAATTAGAACGAGTGTGTGTGTTTCTTCTTCTGTTATATTTTATAAATGTTAGAATACAGACTAATTTTCATTCTTATTTTGATATGAATCCAAGGTAAAAATAAGCAATTTTTAAAACTTATTAATGAAACTTAAATTTGACGTTTCAGTTCAACGTATTCAGTAAATTGGACGGTTTTGAGTTTCGCGGAATTATACTTTATTTCTTCAAATATTTTTTCCTCTGCTTTGTTTCTTTCACATTATTTGAGAACTGCTTTTATTTTTCATCTTTAAAAACAAAACGGATATCACAGGATTTCAAATCTCCAGTGCGGTGAAACGGCATTGAATAAATTATAGAGAAAGCGAACAATTTGTAGGAAGTAATGCAGTAAATATTACAGATATTATTAATGAAAAAAATTCTAAGTGGTAATGATCGTGTTCAAAAATTTTAAGATGGCGTTTTCGTGAATTATTTTTTATAAAAAGTGACCATATAATTTCGACCAGATTCTTAAATGCATCGATGCATCAAAAAATCGTGTATGATTTTTGCATATTCTTTTTTTGAAAAGGGGTGTTTGTTAGTATTTTTATACCTTTTTATTTTTGCTTGAAAAAAATATTATGTAAAGAAAATATGTCTTTTGTTAATATTATTTCAAATTTCGTCGACATATAGTTAGTAGTAAGTACTGCCAAAATATCTAGTTTTTTAAAAGTATAATGCTTCGGTTGGTCTTTTGATTTTTTTTTTACTTGATATTATGGGGTTTTCACTCTCAAAAAGTGAAACTTTTTGTAACAAAGAACACTGCCATTTTTTTTTCCTTGAAAAACTACTTGCTTTTTGTTCTTTTCAAAAACAGGTTCTCAATATTATATGGCTTCAAAAATTTGACACCAGAACCCAGGTAATATTTGTGTCCAGTAACGTAGCCTTTGAACTGCGGGACGCCCGAATTTCACGATGCCATAAACGTAATTATAATATCGTGAGTTGAAAAAAAAATTTCGTGTAAATGGCAGAATATTAGCCATAGACAAATTTCACGTTTCTTTATTTTTATTAAATTTTCGTCTTTTATGTCAATTAAAATGACAATGAAAGAAAAGCGAGAGAGTTATTTTACTGATCTGCTGATCATCTAATTTTTGAATTGAAGAAAAATAATCTGACTTGAAAATTTTTTCTAAAATTGTTTTTCTAAAATTGTAATGAATAAAGTATCACTCATTATCCCGATATCTGTGTATAAGTAAATAATTTTATTGTGAATTTTTAATGAGTTAGATTTAATTTTAATAAGCAGGATTGATCTTCCGAAAACTTTATCGCATATTCTCTAATAAATGAACTTATGGATTATTTACTGCATGCCATTATTGAGCAATAGTTTTGAAAGAGCGTGATATAATGCTATATTTATCAGTTAAATGCCTGGGATATTGTCAGAGTACAAGTACCAGAACATCCAATGTGCTTTTTTGACGTTTTTAGCGATCGATTTATCCCAAAATTTGAAATAGAATCACAATTGTAGTCGCTATATCGTATATCAAATTGTATATATTTAAGTCATTGCATTTTTGAGTTTATATACTGCTGAAAGTACAAATTGGCAGACATAGAACTTTACGTCGAATTTTGTTCCAAATTTTATATATATATACATTTAAATGCATAGTCTCTGTACCAAATTTTATCTGTTTTGGTTTTGTAGTTATTATGTTAACTTATAATAAATAGATCGCTACAGATAAACTTCCTCGAATGGATTTCATTAAAACATTCATAGAAATCTACAAAGTTGGTAAATACAAAGACTGAAAAAGACCACGACCTTTTTTCACACGTTTAACTCGCAGTGTTTTTGAGCCATCTTTTTCACAGACAGAAAGACACAGAATTTCAAAAATGTGTTTTTTTGGACTAAAGAAAGTCTGAAATGAGGAGATTTATTAAAATTTCTGAGTTCATATTTTTACAATACTTTCTCTTTTATGTACAAAAAAGTAAAAATGAACATTTGAAGGAGTTTCTAATTTCTGCAACATGTACTATGTCTTAATTCTGCTTCAGTGAAAAGGGGTGTTCTGTATTGTGATTCCCTTAAATAATATTAAGTTCCTTTGTATGTAATATGAAGCATCTTATATCAAGCATATTATGCAGCATCTTATGCAATAAACCCATTAGGACTCAAATGAAATATATTTTTAACTATTTTATAATTAGTACAGTGGATGAATCAAACCAATATATAAAAAAAATAATTCACATGCAATTATATTCAAAGTAATTTTTGATATATGAATTATAATTCTAATAATGTTAAGAATCTAATTAAATTACAATCTACAGTAGTAAAAGTCCTCTGGTGAATTAAGGTTTTTAAAATTTTTTCGCTGATTATTAACGATAAATAGTATACATATTTTACTAACAAAAATGATTAAAAATTAAGAGTCATTTTTTTGCACTGAAATAGAAATAAATGTCTCTTAAATAATAAAATGTAAATTGCTTATTCTCTATAATTTAAATTTATTTTGGTTTTGAATTAATCAAAATAAATCTGAATTATAGACGATATTTTAACATTATATTTAGAGGAAATTTAAGGGATCACAGACAAAGAAAAGAATTAAAAACGGACAAAAGTTTTTTATAGAATTGTAGTCAAATTTCACTCTAATATTAATAAAAAAAATTTCATCTATAAACAAATTTTTTTCGAGGATCGGCAGTTGTGCTATGAAATTCGTAAATATTTTCAAAAATACGTAGAAAATTCTTTATTACAAGTGTGCTTTTATTATTTGCTAAAATCATATTAAGGTAAACTTACTTCATGAAAAATTAAGACTAAATTTCCTGCCCTATTATGCAAAATTACATCTCTAAATAGCAGTATTGATTTTAGTTTGTTGGTTAAAGAAGAATCAAATGAAACATTTCAATGGTTCTATTGTAAAGATGCTATTTATTTAATGTGCAAAAAATATATATGAAAAATAATACTAAAAGAAATTTAGTTTATGCAGGTAGTTAAAGCTATTCGGTTGCAGCCTGTAATAAACATAAACGAATAAAGGTGGCAATTTTTCTTGGGATTTTTTTTTCTTTTGGAATGAGCAGCTTGCAAAAGATCTCACACCCTAACATTAAAAGGCATTAACAGTGTATCTAAGTGCTTATTAAGATATTGAAAAACTTTTGCAAAAAGATGTGACCTTGTCTAATAGAACCTTTTGGGCATAAAGGCATAAATATTATTACACAATTAATACAGCTGGAGAGAAAGATACAAATTAAAAAGTCGGAACCATTTGGAATATAGCAATGATAATAAATATCCAAAAGTCGTCTGCGATTGCCACCCGAATGAAAAGAAAAATATAAAGTGGCGCTGGTCCTTAAGTTCGATGTTCACACGTGAAGTGATAAATCTCTTCCTTTGCAATGTGTCACGTGACCAGAATGCTGGTCATTCTCTTTTTTATCCTCCTTTCTTTATCTTTCTAGGTGTCTCTTTTCTTCGTACCTTTCTTGTTTTTTTTCTTTTTTTTTATTACTCAGTAAATCGAATGACTTTTTCTTTTAATGTTTGACCGTCGTATTTCTGGCATTGTTTATTTGCTAGTTTTCAACTTGTAAAACTTTTAAAATTCGCGTGAAAATCTCCTTTAAGCCACCTTTTATCCCAGAGTCTTCTTAAAGGTCATTTTTTTTCGATTTCTAAAGAAGAGTGTTTTTTTATACATTATGATATAACGACATTCATGCAATATGAACTGTGGCTTATTGTTTTACTTTTAGCAGCTGTATTGTGAAAGTCATATATAGTTGCACTTTGTGTTTGTCATATCTCCTTTTGGTATCCATAGTTGTATGCTGTGTAAAATTTCACACAGAACAACAGTAATAATAAAAAAAAAACTGAATCAAATAGCCATTGGAAAACACTATCTGTGGAATGTATTCTAATCCACTTTCTCAGTCTTTCGCTAATCGAATAAGAAATACTCTATATTTTTTGTAATAAATCTATTTTGTTGATTTCAATAATATGTTAGAAGAAAAAATATTACTTTGATTCAAATGTCATTATATTAAAACGAAATGAAGGTGAAAAATAAAATGAGCAATACGAATGACTTAAAAATTATTTAAATTCTTCATAAATAAAAATGTTTTTGATGATAAATTTTATTAGATTATTATTTTATTTAGCTATATTCACACAATTTAAACTATATTTATTTGACTTATAACAATTGCATTGTGAAATTCAGCTATAGTTGTACTGTGTCATATCTTCTTTTTAAGTTTGGTCACGGTGGTTATACGGTTTGTAAAATTGTGCACAGAACAAAATTAACAGTAAAAAAAAGTTCAAACAAATAGTCTTTGGAAAATACTGTCTGTAGAATGTATTCTAATACACTTTTTCAATCTTACGTTAACCGAATAATGAATGCTTTCTAAATATTATTTTGTAATAAATCCTTTTTGTAGGTTTCAATAATATGCTAGAAGAAAAATATTACTTAGATTCAAATGTCATTAAATTAAAAAGAAATGAAGGTGAAAAATAAAATAAACTATACGAATGACTTAAAAATTATTTAATTTTTCATAAATAAAAATATTTTTGATGTTTAAAATTTTCAATAATTTTTTTTTATCTCCCCCTCCTACAAATTTGAATTTTAATGTTTAGTTATAGAAAAACTAATGACAATCAACTCGTTACGACAGACTTTTGTTTTCATATCAATCAAGAACGGTTTTTAAAATGCCATGTAATTTTGTAAAATATGTAATTTTTTTATAATGATAATTATTTATAATGCTCATATATGAATGTAATAGATGGTACTAAAGTTTTTGAGGAAATTGTGTATTCTATTGAAAATTACCATTCCTTTCAGTTTTTAATGTACTTATTGATGCCTTGTAAGTCAAATGAGGAATTTAATAATACTATCTCTTTCACTTATATGGTAATTTTCTTTAGAACTAGAGGAAAGAAAACAATATTTCTTTCATATTTTTTCAAATGTTTACTAATCGCGATTCCTATTTTTGCCATGAAAGATTCTCACATTTTTTTATGTCCATAACCTCATATATTGTCTATTCTCAATTGTGGAAACCCTTCTCGTTTTTGCGCATGCGCGAGAGGCATTATTTTGCCAAAATAGGGATAAAGTGCAAGTCATGGTCATGGTCAGTATATAAAAAAGAATTCCGAGAAATCGCACATTTTACAGTATATTATCTTTTCACGGAATTAAATCATTTGAAAATAGTCTTGGGATCCTGGAACTTACAATATGTAAGACATTTTTTCTTTAATAGGATACATATGCATAGAAAATTGAAATAAATCTGTCTTCGTCTAACAAATATGTTTCCGAATAGAAGGTGCTCATTGAATATTTCTGAACAGTATTCCATTTGCTGTTTTACGCTATATAAAGCGGAGCACCAATTACTGTTACATCATCTGATGGTTTTAATTATAAATTGTGCCACCAATTTATTCTACTTTAACAAAAATTCCTTTTTTCATTTCTAAGCTGATAGCATCATTTAGTCTACATGTCATTATTGGTTTATTAATTGATTCCAGATTTTTTAATCATCCGCATAGGTAAAACTTTTAATACACTATTTCAAGTTAAAAGAGCTCTCAGAATCATTTTTGCTTACTAATATTAAGTAAGCTAAAAAACGATATAAGAATTACAATTAGCTAAAGTTTAAGGTCCCTAACACTCATTCGTCAGAATTGGAACTCGTATTTTTATTTATTTATCCAATTCTCTCTGGGACTTGGATCTATGATTTAAGGGAGCCTGTTTCAGATAGCAAACGAAAAGTCTATGGTGCTTCTGTCTTTATATTTCGATAATTTCTGCTTCAAAACTGCTAACTGCCTAATCAGAAACTCTTTCCTTCAAGAACTCGATCGTTATTTCTGAATTCGCGATTCTCGGTATTAATGACTGACGCTTAATTATTATTCGAAGTGTGGTTCGCTGTCTTCAACAGAGTCACGTGCACTTTTCCTTTGTTCATTAAACTCTCATTAAACTCTTTCGCTGTCGGATCCGGAGTCTCGAACTGCCTGACCCTCCCCGGTCAACGATGGGAGGTCACTTTTTACTTTTTATCCATTAATTTCCATTTTTATCTCCGCTTTATCTGCAGATATCTGTCCAAAATCTGAAATTCTAACTTTCTTTTTTGATAATTATCCTTTTCACTTGATACTGCTCTGCTGTTTATGTTGTTGTTTCCATATTAGTCTGTTTGCGTCCATGGGCGGATTGAGTTTTTTTGGCCCTCGGAATACGCCGTACATATATACTCGCAGTTTCAATTTTACAGTCATTAAGTTTTAAAACGATGTAATTTGGAATATTTTTAATCATTATATTGATAATAGATATAATATTAATTAATTTTTGTAATTGGTTAATTCATCGTTGTTATTAATTAATGTAGTTTGAACTCAGAATTTTCATTTTTTTAAAATCTTAAATATGTACATATGTAACCTTAAAACAAAACTAGTTACCGGTGGGCGCCAAAAACTATTCCTGCTAGGGAAAAAAAACTCTTAATGAAAGAATCTTAAATGTTTTAAATATTTTTAATGAGACATTAAAGGACATAACACACGAAAAACAATAATATGACAAACAATTAATACAAACATTTAAGGAAAAGTACAATTCTCGGGGTAAACATCATGCTTCCATCTATGACTCCAGAGCGCAGACTGAAGTTTTATTATCGAGCAGCCGCTAGGTGGCAAGCTGGAAAAGTTGTTCGGTTACACATATAAGTTTTATGGAAAGAAATTAAGGATTCAATTGATAATTGGCTGTTTCTTAGAAAAACTTTTTGTATTTTATTGACAAATAATTTTTATTTTCACCATAACATTTAATGAGTTGTAAGGTTCAAAATGAGAGTAAATTTATTTTTAGATATTAAAATGCATTAAAGTATTACTAATAAAAATTTGAGAAATATTCTTTAAAAAAATCTTATTTATATGCTCTTTTACAATTCCTGGCTTATGCCATATCTTTAGTTTGCCGTTAATTGCGTAAATAACAAATTTTATCAAAAGATGAATGATTATGTGATTAGAACTGACTCCGAAGTGTAAATTCGAATTGAAATATACCATTTTCATTTTGGACATGCTTTTCATGATTTTGACATACTACATCGAAAATAACATTTTACCATAGGAAATACCTTTAGGAAATCCAGTATTCCTCAGAAAATGTCTTTATTTTTATGGCTGAATTCTAAAATGGTTGACTGTCAAATGCCGAAAGATTTATTATAAAATGTTTCTGCAGAAATTGGTTTCACTGTTTATCAGAAATATCTTACTATGAAATTTTGTCGCTGTTAGCAGAATGATAGTCCTTATATAAGATATAATAATTATCAAGATTTCACTTATTTCTTTTTGTTTATTTATTGTATGAGCAAAAAAAAAAGTAATATTTTCCCGTAGTTTTGAATTCAAAATTCATTTTCGTATAATATTTTTGCCACGAATCGGTTATTATTAGTTATTTTCAGTAATCTTAAGTTTAATTGAATAAAACCAGAGCTCTGCTATTTGCAAACGATATAAAATATTTCATTGAACGATATTTTAATAGGATAGTTTTATTTCAATTTTTGTAAATTTCTTATCTTTTTGCATGTGGCAAATTGTAGGTTGTATTTTTATTATATTTCATAGAACATTTCATTATTAACAAGATACCAATCATATCTTTCCGGATCATTCTGTATTTGAATATTTCTATTTTAGAATTGTGAATATTCATAAAAAATGTATTAAAAAAGTACTTAAGCATATATAATTTCTCAATTTGCATTTGTATGAAATTAATAGATTTTTTTTTCTTGTTTTTCTAGGTAAGTATATTTTGCTGCCTTCATTCAATTATCAAAATTTCCGTTCGTGAATGGTGAGTCATCGTTATCTTTTTTCTTTTATTTTATGATATTTATGAATTTTGTGTAATGCTTTAAATGTTGCAAAATAATTAACAAAATATCTGAGGAGTTTTTTTTTCTTTTTCCTACGATCCCTTAATATTAGTTTGCGTGTTCATCTGAAAGCGGAAAAAATGTGGATTTTTTTAAGAGTATTTAAGATGCAGAATTTTAATTTAGCAAAAAACTGGTTTTAGTTATTGTTCTTATGCATTGTAAAGACAGTTTATGCATCTATTAAAACGAACTTCACTCTCATGAATTAACATAGAGCCCCCTATTTGTCGGAGAAATTAAAATATATTAATATTAATGTTTTTTGCAGCTTTTTATTTTTATTTGATTGTCTGTCAATGAAAGTAGTTGAGACATTCTATTCTTCCATTATGAATAAGATTCTCCTTCCATTATTAAATAAAATTTTAGAAAGTTTTTCTGAAAATTCAATTATGAACTGTATGTATATAAATTTATAATATTAAAAATAATGCTATTTTATATGTATTAACCATTTTCTATTTAAGAATCAAATCTTTTAATTTGAAAAAATAAAATTTTGAACTGGAACTGTTACTTACAAATTGGCAATTTTGTACATATTTCAAATATTATACGAACTGTTGTACAACGTCTGAGGAAATGAATATGAAAAAATGAAATAATTAAATAAAAAATTAATTATTATTAAAAATGTGAAATTTTCACTTTTGGATTATTTTAATCAATAAGTCAGTAGATATCTTTGTTTTTTTTTTTAGCAACACAGTTCTGGCGCTCGTGTGATTGATTGCTTGGAAGCTCTACAAGCACTTGAATGGAGTATCTAATAAAATGGTACTTAAACCTTGCGCAATGATACGTATAACGTGTGTTCTCCAATTAACAGAGTTCCGCAGCTGCCCTTTTAAAGGCATATATATTTTTTTTTTCATTTATCAAGAAAGCTGTACTAACCACTCCAGATTGCCTTGTTGCCATTAGCGAAGACAAAATTCCTGTCTGTATTATGGGAAACAGGGGGGAAAAAAAAGATGGCACAGAGAGGAGGTGGGAAGTGCAAGCAAGGATTAGGAAGCGACAAATGAGGGTGAAAAGAACGGTGACAGCAGTTAAAGTGCAGGCGATATTTTCGTGCCTTTCGCGACAGAAGACTGATATAGCTCCCGCTAGAAACAGAACCATTAAGAATTTCGGCGCGTAATGGCCGAGAAAAGTTCTTGAAGAATTCCATCCGGGCACTCTATCTCATTATGGCATTTCTGCTTCCCCCCACCCACCCTCTTTAACAAAGATTTTATTTAAATGCGTCCCGTAACAAGGCCTGCAAAGAATGCGTCGCAAGTAGTTAAGGCCAGTTTCGTCAATCAGTGATGAGTAGAAACCGGATGAGTTGCCAAGATAAATTGGAACTTTCGCTTTTGGGTTTTAAATGGGATTTGTGGGAAAGAGATTCCATTCCAAAAGACTTTTTTTTCCCCTCCATCAAAAAGACTTTTTCGAAAGTTTTCTTCTATCTCTCCAGAATTTTTATTTATTTTTTTTATTATAAAATACTTTTTAAGTGAAATACTTTGGATGAAGTAAGGATGAGAGTAGGTGGATTTTATAAATTAAAAGTAGAGAGGAGATTAACGTGCCATGGATCAAAGATGATTTCGAAAATTAAAGAAAAAAAAATATTATACATGGTTTGCTGCAAAAAAATGTAAATCTCTAATTTATATATATATAATATAAATTAGATATTTAAATTTTTTTGTTGTTGCAAACCGTGTATAATATTTTTTTTCTGTATATATTCTTATATATAATAATATGTAAGCATTATTTTATGTGAAGCAGAATGCAGTTTCGAAGATAGAGAAGAGACGTTGAATTTTTATATTCACTTTAATCCATTCCGGGAAGGCATAATATATTTACAAGAAGGTGCGGACAAAACACGTCCGCCACAGGCACGGGGTCTTCCACAAGAACAGAAGTGGGGAAGAGTGAGAAATAAAATATTCCTCGTCTTATATAACATGAGATACTGATAGGGAAAATATTTTTTCATAGTACTAAAATATTAAGATTCTGATAAGGATTTCCAACGCATGTCAATCACAAGTACGGGAAACACAGGGATCTTTTTAAAAAAATGTGCTTGCTGAACGTTTTTTTATCTCTTGACGCAGAGCGTGTGAAAGTGTCGGTACTTAGCCGATTCAGCAATCTTATAAAGCTTCTCTTGAATTAAGTAGAAAAAATGGAATTGGATCTGGAAATGAGCAAATGAAATTACTATGGGCTAAATTAAGATAAGGCTTTGAAAATTAATTTGGATTAAATTAAGAGTTATATATATATTTGCTACTACTTAAGATACTTGCTAAAATTGTTATTACTCAAGAAAAAGTATGATCTGTTACTTATGGAAACATAATTATATATGCATTCTCAGTGAAATAACAGAACAAAGCATGGAAAATATCCACAATCATATCCGTCAATTTGTGCTTGATACATAAATTTATAGATATCCATATCAATCAACTCATAGAAATTGATTGATATGGATGGCGGACAACTGTAATTTTTAAATCAGCGAAACTGGTTTCTTTCGAACTTTCTTCCGTGCTCTCTAGTAAAGATGTTATCCACTTCCCCACGTAAAATTGCGAATTTTGAGTAAAACAGGAGTACTTTGATTGACACAGGCGACCAACAGTTACTAAATATTGATTTGGCGTGAATCCAGCATTTTTACGAATTTACTACATGAACTTTGGCGATTCATCTCTGGCATGCAGTTAATACATTTTGGACGCCTTTTTTCCTACCAAATGAAATCAAAATTTGACATAGAGCTGCAATTGACTCCCAAGGTCATATCCTAAATTTTATTTATTTAAGTGAATGAGTTTACAAGCATGCGAAATTACAGACTAACAGCTGTTTAACCCTTTAACATATTTGATTTAAAATTTGATAAACATGTACGTTTTCGGTGCTAATCCCAAGTAGTACCAATTCTTATCTAGCCTCTTTACGTTTTGAAATTATCGAGTTCGCTTGCATCTGAACAGTCAGCAAGATTTCTTCTGAATGATGTCCTAGTTAATTTGATAGATATCTGCAAATTTGTTCTACGCCTTTTTTTCTTTCCAAATAAAATCAAAATTTGAAATCAAATCAAATCAAAATCCACTCCCGGGGATTTAAAAACTACAGTAGTCCATTTTTCCCATCAAGAAAAATTCCATAAATTTCAATATCAAGATGGATAGGATTGTAGATATCATCCATAAAATTGATGGATATGATTGTGGATATCATCCATGCTTTGTACTATTATTTCACTGAGGATGTATGTATATTTAACTTTGTTTCCATAAGCAAAGTTGCACATAGTGCCTTTTCTTGAGAAGTAGCAATTTTATAGATTTTATTCAACATGCCTTTTTTTTAATCAAAAGTTACTTTAAATGCAATTCGATCACAAATTTTGATCCAAGTTTAATCAGTCCTAGTTAATTAGTCCAATGTTTAATTAATGATTATTTTTAGGTAATATTTAAATTTTACGTTAGTCTTTGTTGAGGCTTTTTATTTTATTTTGGCTGTTTAGAACACTTTGATGGTGTTTTCCGAATTCAGTACTGCTATCTTTAGCATGAATATTCTTGTGAGAAAAATTTCTATATAATTTATATCTATCCTAAAAAAATAAATATAAATCCATTAATATTACCTTGTATCTGAAACCTTTGAAACATTCCAATGGAAAAAGTTTTTTTCCTTGTGCAGACATGTTTACATAAATTTTATGAAATTAATTTTAATGATATCTAAAATGTTTTGATGCATCATTTGATTATAGCATAAAATTATGTTGTAGTATTTTCGTTTTCATTGCAATCAACAAATTATTTCAAATCATTATTTCAAATCAATCAACTATTACATGTTGAAAATTTAAAATACTAGAGATAATGTCACTGGTCCTAACCATATTGTGTAGAAATGAGCTCTCCCTCATTTTTAAGAACAGCCAAAAGAGCGTACATTATTTTTCCAATAATTCTTTTCAATTTAAACAACCTGAAACCTTTCCATTTACTTCGGTTTATTTTGTTTAAAAACGGTAAAGAAAAAAGCTCATCTATGAGAAAAAAAGAAAACAAAAGGAGAAGGTTGCTCAATTCCAGCTTCCAATTTAAACAATCATTGGAGAAAAGCTCTCAAAGGTTCGAATTTCAAATCGAAAACGAAACCCAAGATTTCAGAAGCAGATGATTACGGCACAAGCTTTTGTCGTTATTTCAACGTGTGCGGTGACCACTTAAATAGAAAGCGAGCCTTTTGTTTGTAAGTATTTGTGGAAGCGAGGGTAGTAAGATCAGAGTGCGGTTGAGGCAAGTCTGAAAAAAAATTTGAAATATATATATATATATATGGCGGAAACGGAGTACAAAAACGATATAGGTCTTTCGACCTAAGTGTCAGTTCCACCCTCCGATTTTTATTCTTATACTTTCATCTTTCCCCCTCCTTCGTTGCATGTCATTTTTCATCTTCAAGTCATAAATCATATCACTCCCCCATCCCCTTCTTCCTTTATTCGGTTGCTTGGAATATTTTTAAGCTCCATGTATTTCTCTAAGCTGTGTGAAAGAGTGCTTTTGTGCTTTAGATGAGCGACTTCCAGACAAACATACTCGTTCGAGGACTGTGAAATGAAATCCAATTAAAAAGTAGTTTATAGACCATACTTTGGGTTTAAATATCCATCGAACTTAGCAAGACTAGGTTTTATATCCTTGTTATTTTTATTTTGATGGAGTATAAGAATTTTTAATTTTGTTTCAATGATTGTAATTTTTTAGCTCTTGCTTGCTAAAATTAAAAAACAAACAAGCGGATAATATTTGTACTTTAAATAAAATAACTAGTGGCTGAGTGAAGTGAATTCTTTTTGTATATATAGTTGTGTTTTAAGATGTATATTTGTATCAAAACTTGTTGAGATTTCAACAATTGTTACCAGTAACAATGATTACCTCATCTATGAGGTAATCATTATAATTTTGGAAGGTAATTCTTTCATTGGAAGGTAGTTTGGCATGAAGAATTTCAACATTATCGTTCTTTGCCTACGATAACTAAAGTTTATTTATACTTTCCGAACTAACTTCAACTGGCCAACATTTGGCAACACAGGACTGTCCTTTCAGTGATAGGGGTTAAGCTCATAATAAAATACATTTTGAAAGCGATATCGTTTCTTTATCTTCAGAATTTTTTGAAGTCATTTTTCTGCTCATCAGCCGAATTTGGTTTTTCATATCTACAGATTACCTTACACTCACTTTCTCAATACCTTACATCGATAGATTACCTTACACTTACTCAATTACTTACTACTTTACATCCACAGATTACCTTACACTCACTCAGTTACTTACTACCTTACATCCACTGATTATTTTAC
>JAPMOR010095361.1:588638-621727 GCA_026543865.1 Argiope aurantia | reverse complement strand
TGATTAGATTGTATGTTTCTGTAACCATATAAAAAAGTGTATCGAATCATTATTAATCATATGAATCGTGAAAAAATGGAGATATCTGGGGGCACGGCAGTGCCCCCGCCAAGGCGAGCAAAAACAAGCGGCACGGCCGTACCATCCTTTTCTCGAAGCAGTTCAGGCCATTTTCGATCCCTTATAACTTCGTTGTGGATAAAACTAGAAGCCTGAATTTTCAGTAAGAAAGCAGGCATTATATAAACACGGTATATTTCAAATTTTATTAAATTTGAACCAGTAGTTTAAGAATTATAACTAGTCAAAGTTTGTGAATTTTGTCACTGACTGACTGACTGACCGATCATCAAAACTCTAAGGCACTTCTAGCAGACATAGAAGCTTCAAATTTAGAATACAATTAGTGTTTAGTGTACAAATAAAAAAACTAAAATATACGTGAAATAATGGATGGATCGATAAATTTCTCGAAGTTTCGAGCATTATCCATTTTGTCGGCAAATTCGTTGCCAAGTCGCCAAATGGTCGCCAATTTTTTCACCAAGCTCTGGGATCACTGGCTCGGCATCCGACAGCATCCAATACAGATTACTGTAAAACGGTCTTTCTTATGATGACACTATTTGCACTGGGAAGCAAAATTACAGGTTTGTAACAATATCAAATTTGAAATAATTCAATTTGAAGCTGTGGAAGCTGCAAACGCAATGAGTGACTTTCAGAGAATCAATCTGGTAGAAGAAGAGCAAATTGATCTTCAAATTATGATCGTAAAACTTAATGCCGATTTAAAAAGAGTCTTAGATATGATCACAAATAAAATGGACACAACTGAAAATAACGCTGATGTTTTACGCTGTTTTGTGAGTGGAACTGGAAAGAGCTTTTTAATAAAAACTCTGAAAGTTTGCGTTAAGACGTATTTAAACAAAAAAAAGTGACAGTTAGTGATCCAACAGGAATAATTGCATTCAATGTGAATGGATTGATTATGCATAGACTATTTGCAGCTTCCTGTAGAACACAAGCAAACACCGAATTACAAGCCACTTTCTGATGAAATGCTCCAAGTTCTGAGATCAGATTTGAAAGAAGTAGTGTTGTTTATCATAGACAAAGTGTCGATGATATCCAATGTTACTTTAACATATATTTATTTACGCGTATCTGAAATATTCGACGCAAGCGATGATCAGAATGGGTGGTTTGGAAAAAAAAACTTCGTGTGGTTTTCGGAGATTTCTTACAGCTTCTGCCGGTAAGAGGAAAGTCATCTTTTGAAAAACTATCAACTGCTGAAATTAACAAGTTGTTAGGTTCCCTCAGTATACTGAATCTGTGGATTGAACTGTTCATATACGATGAACTGACAATTAACGTGCGACAACTGAATGGTTCTGACTTTGTTGAAATGCTAAATAGAATAGGTGTGACTACACAAAAAGACCGCGACTTACTCTCGACTAGATTAATAACTCTCAAATCCAATTCAAATGAAAACAGATTAATTGAAATAACTGAACACTTCTCGAAACTTCCTGATGATACCATTTGCTTATTACCTACAAGAAACATGTGTCAGCAATTAAATACTGCAATGCTTAAATCTCTTCCACATCCCGAAATAAAACTTACAGCTGTAGATAGCATAGATTGCCCTAGATACCTAACAAAAGGAGCTCGTGAATGCATAAAAAAATATGAAGACAATGCTTCTATGACTGCAGGGCTGGAAGAGAACATAATTATAAAAATAGGAGCAAAAGTCATGTTAAGGCGAAATATTGACGTGAGTCTTGGTTTAGTTAATGGTTCTATCGGTATCGATCAAAGAGTAAAGGTTGATCCTAAAAATACAAAAATAATTAAGAAAATATACATTGCATTTAATAAAGAACATGTTTACGAGCTTTATCCGGTCAAAACTAAATTTGAAATTATTAATATAGCTTATGTTCATCGCGAACAGTTTCCCATATGTATAGCCTATGCTGAAATAATGCACAAAAGTCAGGACCTAAGTCTAAATAATGCACTGATGGATATCGGTTCTGCAGTATTCACATCCGATCACGCTTACGTGGTACTTTCGAGAGTTACAAGTCTGGACGACTTACATCCAATAAATGTTGACTTTGGAAGTATTAAAGCGCAGGAATCTTCAATTTGTGAATACAGCAGACTAAGAAGCATTTACCGTCTTGACTTGTCAAAAATCGTAACATCAACGCTTACGAGAAAAACCCATGGAGACAGGGAGTGGTCTTTGAGAAAAACTGTAGCTGAAGCTCAAGAATTAGTACCGGAAAAGAAAAAGAGGAAGACTGCATAGAAAAATAAGAAAAGGACTATCTACAAAAAGAAATGAGATGCCATCAAAAACATAAATTGTAAAAAAAACCAAGTCTCGCAACTCAGTTCTTCTATCGTAAAAAGTTGCGAGATCCATGCAAT
Source organism: Argiope aurantia (assembly GCA_026543865.1). Lineage (NCBI taxonomy): Eukaryota > Metazoa > Arthropoda > Arachnida > Araneae > Araneidae > Argiope > Argiope aurantia. The sequence continues at coordinate 619,270 of JAPMOR010095361.1, read as the reverse complement.
ACCAAGTCGATCAATTTATTCAGTCCCTACTTAAAAATCCTTCTGTCTTAAGTTATTACGTAATTAGCTAACCTAACAACATCTTATAGTGATCATATCAGTATTAAAAATCTTTTATGGTTTAAATAAATAGATTGACTTGGCACTAAATGCACTAGATAGATAGATAGATGCACTAAACAATCTAATTTTATATAATATGTTAATGTAATCTAATGTAATGTAAAGATACATTGGGTTTTCATGCGATGGCCAAGTCAATCTATTTATTTAAACCATAAAAGATTTTTAATATTGATATGGTCACTATAAGATGTTGTTAGGTTAGCTAATTACGTAATAACTTAAGACAGGAGGACCCTTAAATATGAACTGAATAAATTGATCGACTTGGTATTACATGGATCTCACAACTTTTTACGATATAAGAACTGAGATGCGAGACTTGGTTTTTTTACAAGTTATGTTTTTGATGGCATCGTTATTTACCTAAAACTAATCGCCGGAGATATTGATTATATTCCAGTTTAGTTAAATCGCTTGGTTATAGTTTTATGTTCATGATCCAGTTAAGTTATCAAATACTAAAGCCTTGTTATTTTAATTGCATTCTATTTTTCTTTAATTGCATGTTCTGTTCATTGTGGGTATGAGATCAGTCCCATGACATCACAGCGATTTTAAAAGCGTAAATGTGCAGTTTATCTATATTCTATATTTCGGCATGGTAACTTCAATTTTAATTCATTGTCTAAAGTTGCTTTTCTTAAATGTGGCTTACTGCATTTAATGTTACTGTTTTTTTACTACATGATAAAAAAAGGCGTTACTTATTGAATAACGAATGCATGTGAAGTGAGCCATTCTTCTAATACTAAAGTAATGATAATTTAATGCTTATTTAAAACCATTGGAAGAGTCAACTTTAAAGAAATAACTGCGGCTTTTCTGTTTCATAGTATTATGAAAATAATCAAATATGAATTTTTAGTCTAAAATGTGACACAATTTATACAATTATACATTTATTTATTCATTTTTACAATTTTGGTGTCAATTACCACATATTAATTTTATTTATCCTGTCTGGTTGTATTTTTGTGTTAACATACTTACATGCATGCAGATAGGCAGGCAATATATCAACAGCTTGTTATTTGACTGATTTGTCCAACACTTGATATACAGATCAACATTTCTGGTTATAGAACTCTAACAACTTTTATCTGTCTAACTCAATTCGAGTGTGAGATACTTCCTCACGTGTTCAAATCGATGGAACGTGGCGAAACCATCGCATATCCTTACCATTGAAGTATTTCGTTTAAGATTGGAGACTGTGGGGGGCTGATGGTAAGGTCTCAGTTTCGAATTTTAAAGAGTTTCAAGCTCGAGACCCTATTCCATCTTGTAAGCGTGTCTGGTGCACGTTAAATTCGTCGGGGCTAAACGTTCTCTCGCTAGTGTAGTCTGCTAATTTTGAGAGAGGGCTGCCAGCTCTGGTGTCGTCCTCATCATCTGATGACGGTTCAAAATTACAAGATCTCTTCAAAAATAGTCCTAGTGTTGCTTTAAAATGTGACGTTAATATAAATAAACTAAGCTTCGTCTAAGTTTGATAGAAACCTAAAATAAAAGACCATATTCCTTATTTCATTTATCTAGCTTGTAGGCTATCTTGGAACATAATGTTCAAAAACAGATTTTTATGCTCATGACAGTCGAAAATATGAATATTTATTTCACATTGATAAAAATCTCGGAATCAAACTTCTTGTTGATCTGGTGCTGCTTTTTCATTGTTTCGTAATCCGGAAAGTAAAAACAATGCATGTATTGAAGGCTGTCTGGGATTTGACTTATATCTTTCTTCCGCAGAATATCGACGCTCATCTATAAATAGAAATAAATACCATCCATCTGCAGAAAGGATAGTAGCTCAACCAATCAGGAATGAGCAATCACGGTTCAAACGTGACATCCCGTCAGATGAAATACCAGAAATAAGATCCTTTTTTTTTTCCCTACCCGATGGCCCGGGCCCTAATGAGGTGTATTTTGTTGTTCAATGTTTTTCGAGCCAACGACAAAACTGTTTCTGATTTATTTGGGCACTCCTGTTAGAGGGGGAGGAGGAAGATTATTGGCTGCAGTTTATCTACTTTTTTCTTGTCCTGGATCAGTGAAAAAAAAAATGTTCTGTTAGCCAAGGGTAAAGATTGTTATAAGAACTTGATGGGTATTTCTTGTTTCCTGGTCCGCACGTGTGATGTTTTGCCCGTTGAGGGCTATTGATTGCAATGGAAGTGATTACTCCTCTGTTGTCCATGCTGATATTGGAGTCTTTAAGAGTGCTTTTACATCGATTTTGTTACCATGCTAAAAGTTCACAGCACCTTGATTCCTGAGTACCTTCATAGTACCTTGATTGTGGGTCTTTGTTCTATATCTGAATTTGTTTGTTGATTTATGTAATTTTGCGTAAAATATTTAAATTTATTATCCTCTATCTGGGTAGTTAAATTATTTTATTCAAAGAATCAGAAAGTGCACTTTGAGACATTCTGAACAAGGTGAAAAACTTCAGCTATACTATGCTCAAAAACATAGTATAACTGAAAATATATACTACGCTATTGTCAAAATCATAGTATATCGCACACATTCCTCTTTTTAGAAAGGAAGTTGTGCTTTCAACAGCTATTACTTGAGTGTACTATTGTCGGTTGAGCAATTCTACTATTATACATCACTTTTCCATTCAAGGGCTATTTTGCTAGATATTTCATATCTTCAGCTTGATATCTTTTAATATTTTCTAAATAAAGGAGTTATAATTCTAAATAAAGTAAAACAAATGAGTAAGAAAGCGAACTTTGAGACATGTTGAACAAGGCTAAAAACTTCGGCTATACTGTGCTCAAAAGCACAATATAGCTGAAAATATATACTACGCTATGGTCAGAATCGTAATGTAATGCACACATTCCCCTTTTCAAAACAGATGATGGGCTTTCAATGGCTATTACTTCAGCGAGTTATTATCGGTTGAGCAATTCCTCTGTGATATATCACTTTTCCGTTCAGAGGATATTTTGGTAGATATTTCATATCTTGAATCTATTATCTTTTAATATTTTCTAAATACAGCAAATACGTAATTTTCATCAGTTACGATTTTAAAGCATTGTCCGCCTATTATGATTTCAAAACTTCAAATGCAAGAAATAATTTCAGAGCTCTCAGATTATATGTGACAGTATGTGATTTACGAATAATTAACTTTTTACCTTTGCATGGATACGAAGACATAAAAAATATGGATTTTATTTTAAAGTAATTTTTATTAGTAGCCAATAATATTCGAATATATTTATTTTAATCTTACTGCAAAAATATTTTAAGTAATACAACGTAGGATTGCTTGGAAACTAATCATTAGTCGCATAAATAATTTTCATATTTAATAGCTAACTCATTAAAATAAAATTTTAAATTAAATGAAAGTTCAATGTTGATTTCTTTTTCATCACAGGGATAGAGTATTAAGCAGCGTATAAATCTAAATTCGAGGCTTCTGGGATGATCGGGCTGTTGTTTTGGATTTTGTCTCTTTATAATTTAAATATTTTAACAAATGACATTTACAATGAATTTTTTTCCTATACATATGGGCAATTTTTATTAAAAGCTTATAATTTCGGTCACCTCAGGTAAACAGTTGTGAACCGCAAGTTTAATTAAAATGTAAGCAAAAGTAAAGTAAGATCGATTTTCGTTTGAAAATTATTCATTTTGCTTCTTTTTTAAATGTAAGTTATCGGACCGTTTCACCAGTATCTTTCTAAAATTCATTATTGTATGCTTTTGTGGTGCTCAGGACATTACTAAAAAGAGAGCAGAAGGAATTAGTTATTTATTTCAGTAAAAACCTCTTAGAGAAATGGCGGACTCGATGGAACGTATAGTCAGTTGTTATTAGCAAAAAGATATTAGGCTGGAATACTGCCCAAACGTGATACTGAATCTTCGAATATCTTAAATAATGATTAAAAATTAATAACGAGCTCAATAAATAACAATTAATAATAATAATCCTAAATAATTAACTCAAATAAAATATTTGAGCTTAAATAATGGCATCAAAGAAGGCGCAGAACATTTTCAAGATATGTTGATTTCATTGAGATATGAAATCAAGTCGAAAAGTTTTCATTGAATTTGCACTAACATTGATTTGTCTAATGATAAAGCTGGCTTACTCAACAAATAAATGGGATCCATCATATAACGTTTCAAGCAGGATGTCGTTAATCATTCATCCCCGTACAGTCCAAACTCTCCATCTTGGGATTTAGGAAATTCTAGATCTCAGAAATTAATGATTTTTACCACCTTGATAACTACATTATTAACATGAAGGCAGTTTTCGAAATTGATTCTTAGAAATAACCCTGGAATTTTCGAGCATGCCATTATCAGCTCGGTATATGCCGTTGTACAAAATCTAAACAACCAACTTAAAATTCTGAGTAGCAATAAATCTTGTCGATTTCAGGTCCGTTGACTCGCTGCTTACTGAAACAACTCATTTATTTGCTATTTATAAACAATAACAAATTCAGCACTGGAACAAAAATGAGCCCTATTTTTAAACAAAACAAAACGCACAAATGCATAGTAGAATTTTAAAAAGGAGCAATATATTCTTGAGATTATGGGACCTCCACCCTCCTTCTTCCTCTAAACGCTGTTTGTTTACGCGATGAAAGAGCGAGCCATCGTTGTTTTTGCCTCGATGAAGTTCCCTTGGCAAACACACTTGCCATGATAGCGAACGAAAATTGCTTCTGGAATGTTTACCGAAAACAAATTTGGGCAATTCATTTGTTTATCTTGAGTTTTCGGCCACGGAATGGGTTCCTCCTTCCGAATCGAACGGTCCGCGTGAGCCCTTCTAAGAGAGGATGATCGTCGCCACTTACGAGTCTAATGGATCGTAACAGCACAGGCCAAATATTTAAGTGGCTCTGACTGTTGTTGCATTACAAGATAACAGCCTAATTGACGAAACATGCTTTTCTAATAAAAACATGTTGCTGTTTCGATTTGGAGATGGAACATTCAAACAATCATTTTTAAATTGAGTATCCTTATTAATCCTTTTATTACCACAACTATCCAATGCTATGCTTTTTCGGATTCTTATATTACCATATCGACCCGGATCGTTAATTTCTGCAGTAAACTAAATAGAGGTATTTAAAGTGGGTGGAATAAGTATTGTGTGTTTTATCTTCAAACTTTTCTTCGTATCCAGTTTTACGTTGCAACAAACCATTCTTTTCCAAATGGCAATTGTTTGCAGCCTTCTGTCTGTTGAATAAGTTTGAAGCTTGCCAAAAGTTATGCAATAAATTAATAAATGAAGTATTAATTAGTGATAATGATAAAACACTAATTATTGCTAAATTAGTGCAACACTAATGAGTTATCTTTATAAACATTTATTTCCACGTCATCTATTGCTGTTCTTTTTGTATAGTTTTTCCAGAAAAAAATCGGTACAGATTGTTTATTTTGTGCATTGAGTAAAATGATGTATTTATGAGGAAAAAATATTGTATATATGAGGAAAAAATATATCAATTTTTTCTGTTATAGAGGTTTCCTGTTACAATTAGGCTTCCTCATGTTTTCATTTATCGGAGTCAACAGTCATTTTTACGGCCATTTTCCACTCAGATTTACGGCCATTTTTCCTCGAAAGAAATGCCACTCAGATTTCGAAAAATAAATGAATTGTGAATTCATTAATCATAACAAAAAATACAATTAATGATTATTTATTAAATTCAAATGAAATTGGATAATTCTAAATATTACTTGCTCGATAATATGCAAGAATGTGCAATTATTTTCTGTGAATTTCTTAATCCACCCTATTATTGAACCCGCTTTTTTTTTCTTTAATCTCAATTTGAAACTTTGAATAAAATCTATCTATTTCCGGGAAGCTTTCCGATTTATCTGTTAGCGTAAACTTGAAAAATGATAATTCAAGAATGCATGACTCTAGATAGATTATATTTGACAAATACTTATTTACTAGCTCTGTAAATTTGTGTCAAATTTTTGACGAAAATTTCAATGCATTGAGTGTTTGTTGATCTATTTATTCGTGTGCACATTTTAAAAGCAATGTAAGTAGACTGAATAAAATTTATTATGTGGAATTTACACAAAAAACTGAATGTGTAATAGATTTTGAATCTAAGTAGCCTACAGAAGTAGGTCGAAAACAGGCTTCGATGCTCATTATGTATCGAAGTGCCGTTCTATAACTATACGATAAATCATAGAGGAGAATGTTTGCGTTAGTTTACTTCATACGGAGTGGTTTCCAGTTAATTTCCATTTAAATACAATGATGTTTCTTAAATAATATAAAGTAAAAATAACCGTTTAACGTTCTAAAACCTTTTGATAATATTGAGTCTTTTCTATTTCTAGAAACCTTTATTTAATAAAAAAAAAACGAGAAATAATTAAATTCCGAGTTAAAATCATTTACATATTCCCCTTTTGCACAAACATACAATCATATGTTTTATCATTTTTGCAGTAAAAGTAGAAATTCCAGTAATAAAGCTTTTCGCGAGGCATATGAAAAGGACAAAGCGTTTTCTGATTCTGTTGAAGTGTTCCTTCCCATTGGCATAAAGCTGTTACCATTCTAATTCCCGACTGTTCGAATATTCTTTCTCAGTTCATAAACATCGCATTTGAATAAACTCGGCTTCATTTCAATAATCGCCCCTCATTTGCATTCGAGAAAGAATTTGTCATCACTTAGTTCGAATCCCCCCCCTTTTTTATCTCCCGCCTTCTTTTGAAAAGTGGACGCAATTGATTCTGGAATCGATGCAAATGACATTTTGCCTGACGACTTTATCCGCGTCTCCAAAGCAGAAATTTCAATGACCCAATGTTTAAATTCGAAAGGCTCGTTTGTAAGCTCTCGTGCTAGTTGAAAAATGAAGGCGCAAAGCAGATAAAACATTTTATTAAGAGAACGAAATATCGATATTTTTCTTAAAATATTAAGTTAAAAAGTAAAGGATGTTTGAAAATAAATATCGTTTATTTGATTGGATAATATTTGATAAAGCTGTGTTCATCAAATAGTTATGGTTTTTATATCAACATCAATTTGAAAAGAAAATCGTAAGCCTAGATTTTTCAAATCATATCGAGAATCTCAACCCAAATAGGACGGAAATGTATAATTGATGGTCTCGCATTCTTTTTTTTTCAATACTTTTAAACAATAACTAAGAAAATTATTATGATTTATTATATGTCTTATTACATTATTTGTATACATTTATTATGTATGATTATTAGATACATACTCCCTTTATATATCTATTCTACTGCTGTATTTTTACTTTCTCCTATACGAATTATAATAGAAAATATTGTTGCAATCGTCAAAAAATTCGAACTGGTTATTCTAACGAATCTTCACTTTTCGGAACTTCCTGAGCCCGAAAAACTCATTTGAATAATGTCTGTCTGTCTGTGAACGCGATAACTCTCAAACATTTTAAGCTAGATGGAATTTCGCATGTGGTTTTTATACCAAAGCTGTAGATTTTTTAAATTTTGAGCGAAATCGACTCGGAGAAAGTCTGTTTGTCCGGTTCTCCGTGTAGAAGTTGTTGTTTTTGTTTCTAATAGCATTTGTCATAGACAAGCCCACTGACTTTAGAAAGTGATTCTAAGCCAAAGGTGCGTCTCTTGTTTTTTCAGTAGCGCCATCTAGGGCCAAGAGTACGACTTAGCTACACACACGTCACAGCCCGTTTTACGGGACAGGACTTCATTCACTCATCCACAAATCGTAATTTAGACTTGAATCAGAGAACGATCACCCCTGATCCAGTACCTCCAGTGGCATTACTCTCTACATGGAGGACTTAACCACGACAGCCACCATACACACACGGAGAGTCTTCAGCCGGTGGAGTTCGAACTCGCAATCCAAGCGACGCGAATCCAACGCCCTACCAATCAGGCTATTCCGGCCCTCGTGTACAAGTGAACACAACTGTAGAGTTAGATAAATAAAATTTGATGTGGATCTGCACCAGATTTGCGACCAATCCAAAGTGTAAGCCTTTTATCGGTTTGTACTTTCGTCTGCATGCAAATGCAAATACTCAGAAATGCATTAAAATGTATAAATTAAATTTTGTATGCGAATTTGTGACTTAGATTGATTCTGTACCAAACTTTGGTCACAATCTTTCCGAGAAAAATAAATAAGGATTTGGGAACACGCATTCTAGTTTTTGGTACTTGTTAACCTCCTGCCAGAGATTAATTGCCAATGCTAGATTTACGCAAAATATCGATGTTTCGTATTTGGTGTTATATTATCGCCAAATACGAAATATGGCGCCAAATATCGATTCTTCGATAATGCCATACAATTAATACTCAAATAAAGGTTTTCTTTACTATACTATGAAGTGCATAACTGTGATGCGTGGGACTTAAAATAAAAATCTAAACTCGCGGCATGTTCTGCCTTATTCAAAGTACTGAATTTTATGCATGGGAAGTAGGGATAACAGCTTTAAAAGAGAATATGTTTAAAAGTTTTGGGGAAACCATTCTTACTATTTACTCCGAATTTCATTGCACAAGCTTTTACAGTGAAGTCGCGAAAAACTCATTCAGATTCAAATGAGATTCAGAATGGGAAAGGTGAGAGGAACTGTATCATAAAATAATGCTTGAATAAACTGGAAGATAGCTTCTGAATGAAGAAGCTGAATAGTGAAATTCATTTACAAATTTACTTCTTGAGAATCAAGAGAATAAATAATCTACAATACGTTCTATAAATTCTAAAATGTTTCTGTATTTTAAAGGGAGGTTTCTTAGCACTTCTAAAGTTCTGAGAAAATGTAAAACTGTGCATCTCCAAAATTTGCCATCAAACAGTTGCTCATTAATGCATTCCTTATTCTTCTTATCTGCTGCTGTCTTGCCAGAATGCCAGAGCATTGTGTTCAAGTATTTCTTGTGGAAAGCTGAAGTTATCTGTCCCTGGAGTTTACCCATTAGCAGCTATTCGCCTTTCAACTCAATACCATTAATGTTGTCTAGCGTCGGCCTCAACGCTCATAAAAGAGTGCGATTCCCTTTTCTTTCTTTTTTTTTTCTTCCTTCGTATCCCCGTTTCTTGTCATTCTACTACAAAAAAAAGTAGTGTCTTGTAGCCACCCGCACGTGCGCCGATGTACCTGAAAGAATTTTTTGCAAGAGAATTTTATGCGTCCTTTGGGTTTAGAGATAGGTAGAAAAACCCTCACGACGAAGCCGCAACTCGTGCTGTGAAGCTATTTGCAAACGAGAAGTCATTTAATTTTTATTAGCATCGATGTATCGTCTCCTTTGGGGAATAAAGAATGTAATAACTCTGGCGACGTGTCTGTTTTATTGCCAAAAAGAGAAAAACCTAGAATAGAGACTGGTGCAAAACGTTTCCGAAAACCGTCCGTTTCAGTTAAGGAATGCATTCAATGTCTTTGCCATCACCAACCTGTAAGGATTTTCTATCGGAGAGTTGCTGTAAAAGACGTAAAGATTTGTTTCTTGAAGAGTCACTTCTTCCGAGAAAAAATTTTCCGTTCCAAATCTTAGTTATTCCTTATAACTAAAGTTCCGTGATAGCTTGACGGCGACATTTCTTGGTTCGAAACTGATTTCACAGAAAAGCAGGTCTACTGAGGGAAAAGAAACCGGGGAACGAAATCTCTCGGGGACTTATGCTTGGTTAAAGAAAAGATATATTGCAAAATTTTTTGAATGTGTAGTTAGCTCGCATGCCAGCACTGAAAGGACTAGTACTGAATGTATGCCAGCTCTACTTATATGTGGATCTTGCATTGAATATGTCATCTACAGCTAAATGAGTTTTCATTGATATGGGAAAAATCTGAGATTAACTAAGATGACATCCTCATATGATTTTTATGTACGGCAAAATTTTCAAGTACGTTATCAATAACTGTCCTCTAATATTTAATAAAAATTTCGTTTGTATCATCCTGTGGCAATGGCCTATTAAGCTTTTGATTTTATTCTCTTAGGTTTAAAAATATCCAAAGAACATTAAACAAAAACTGTTACTTTTAATATAATCAGGCAAGTAAGCAGTTGATATCCTTTTCGGCTTTTTCTTGCATTCATTGCTTTAAACAAAAACAAATATTATTAAGCACAATCGAGATAAGTGTGCAGTTGATATCGTTTTCGTTTATTTCTTGCATTCATTGCATTAAACAGAAACAGTTACTATGAAACAAAATAGAATCAAGTATGTAGTTGATATCCTTTTTGACTTATTCTTACATTCATTAATTTTTTTCAGACATTTTGTTACTTATAACAGTTATGTAGACATGATTGTCCGTTCATATATTTTAACCAATTCAATTCTAGATTTATCCCATCTAAAAGTTATTCAGAGAAACATTTGGTTTACTAATTTCAGCGAAATAGTTTGATAACTTCTGCAAGAATCAACGTGACAATCATTCTGAGAGAGTTAAAAGAGAAACTCAGTGTCGTATGCATTACGAGTCACTAAAATTGCAATTTAATTCCTACTCTGTCACTGGGCGACTAAATACGTGATGAACTCATTCGAAATCTCTTTAATGAAAGTCGTTCCATTAGAACCGCAAACAAACATCATGGCCATGTGTGTTATGTATGGCTTGTGGATATATTGACTACTCATGCTAACTGCCGAGCGTTCTGTCGTAAATGCTTGTCGCTCGCGCATACTAATTGAGTAGAGCATTCAACAATAAAAGTTGTCGGCTTTTATAGTCTCACTTTCTCTGGGTTTATGGGAGAGATTAATTTTTTTTTAAGAGTTGCTAATTACTTTTTTCTTTAGGCTTGGTTTCAGCTGGTTGAGTGAATAACGTTCCGTTTGTTGATTCGGTTCGAAATAGATTAAATGCTCAGGTTGTAGAAAGAGTGATATTGATTAAACATAACAACTAGTCTTAATTTTTCAATGACAAAGAAGACATCAGGAATGAAAAATACCAAGGGAGTCTTTCGGTAGAGAATAAGAATTCTACGTTAAGGGGTATTAGTTATCACAAAATATTCGTTTTGCTCATCAAAAATAGCTGCAGTTCTAAAATTTCAGAATGTTTTTGTAACTCAGCGTAGCCAAAAGTGACTCTTGGTCCCCCAAAATGCGAACAAACTCAAACTCGGAATATTTCATTCTTAAAATATGAGTTCGTTAGCATTATCTAAATATCCTTTTTAGAGGACCCCATGCATTAATCAATCTATCTATGAAACTTTTAATAAAATTTTTGACATTTATTCATTTAAAAATCAAAATTCTTTAGCCACCATTGTGAAAGATGTGACATTTAATCCAAAGGTTTAAAGGATATTGAAGTCTAATCTTTCTATTTTCATTTTGTGTGTCCTCCTGATCCTATCATTATTATTTGGTTTTAACCTTTTTCTACCAAATTTTGAAACTTTAAATAAAAACCAGTATGAAAATTGTTTTTTTACTTAAATGATTTGATTTTAAAAGCTTTTTTTTTTAATTCATACTAATAGATAATTTGTAACTTCTTTTTTTTTTTAAGTGGATATCCATAGTTTTGGAAGTTTTGACTTTCTTTGAAGGTCATTAAACCATTTCTATTATTTCCTTCCATAGGCAGAGAGTTGCTCTCTTAATTCTGTTCATAGAAGTTTAAAAAAAAAACTTTTCACCCATCAAATTATTTTGTTAAAAGATGATAATGAAAGTGCATTAATAAATATTTGAATTTAATTTCTTTTGATTTAGAAATCTTCATAATTAAATCTATTAGGTAAAACTAAACCAACATATTTTTATATTCTGCTAAGCTGAAATGTTTTTTTTTAATTATTATGCAAATTTGATGGGCCAATACTCGAATACCGTTGATGGAAATGTAGTCTATTACATATGTTTTATATTAGGACATTGAAATACATACATTCATTTTTTAAAATACAATTTTCTGACGGAATATTTTAAATCATTCTTGAAATCATAGCGATATTAAGGAACTTTTATTCGCTGACGACACTGACGACATTTCTCTTTCAAACGTATTCTACCCAGACATCTAAATACAAATGTAGGCATTTAATTTATAAAATATACGTTCCTTGTAAAATACTCTTGAAGATATATTTGTCCTGCGTTAGAAACTGCTCCTTCAGGAATCCAGAACCCTTTCCTTACTTTTGTCAATGACACTGAACATATGTAAAGTTTGTTTATCCTTGATCCTTGTTCTGTCACCGAAGAAAAGTCGTGGATTTTCCCTCTCTGTCATTATCTCCGTAATGATAATGACTTCTCATGTGGAAATAAGGAGCCTGCGTATTGATCGCTCCTTAATGACCCTCCAAGATGCCAGCTTTTACTTCCCAATCGATGATGGAATCCTCCCCCTTCCAGCCCTTACCGGACAACCTGGGGCGTTCACACACAAACAATCTGGACATTCTTTGATTAAGTCATAGGAGTAAAAAATGCGCATGCCCAAATTCAGAAGTTTCGATTCTCCTCATGTAACTTATTATGTGTTGAAATTTATGGAAATTTTAATATCATTTTTATGTGCTTTCTAAATGTGTAAATCGATCAAAGTGTAGTAATTTGAATTTTTAGGGTAAAGTTCGGCTGGTAAAACTTGAAATAATAAAGTGTATAAAATAAAAGAATTCCAATTCTTTCCATCAAAAGTTTCCTATCACACATGCTCTTTTCTTTTTCAACTAGAGCTATTTTGAAGTTAATGGAAATGATAAATAGTATTGTAAATAATAAAATATGATACGTAGTATAATAAATAATAAAAATATTTTTGAAAAACGATTTTTTAGTTTCACAGCAAATGCTATTTCTAAGAATATGATCATAAATGTATTTCGTATCATATTTCCTCGCAATCGCTTATCCAGTAATAGTAAAGAAAAAATTTTGTCTCTTAAATATATAACAACAGCTTCTTCCTTTTATCATGTAAGAGCATGATGCTGTTTTGGTTTGAAGTTATTGAAGCCTTAAAATGTACGGGGAGAAAATTGGCGATTTATCGCTTTTGAGGCATTAATTTTTCGCTTTTAAGGTTATTAGGAAATGACAAAGAAATTTATCACATTTAAAGATTGATCACCAACAAAATGCACTCGATTCTCCTACCTGGCCAATAAAGCGCAGGTTCGTAAGAAATTATCGCCCGAAGAAGTACAAGAAGAATACGGGAATCAACATGAAACAGAGATATATATAATATAATAATTTTTTTTTGTTTTAAAATCTTAGTTTTTTGAAAATGTCATATCTGAAGTGATTTCGATTATTTTATTTAAGCATTCTTTGCTGTAATAACTCTGTTATTTTTAACTGAATATTTGGATTTCAAACTAATTTTTCTATTTAATCATAATAAGCTGTAATTAATTTAAAAATAATATTTAATCCGAACTTTTCCTTACTAAAAATTCTGTTTTAGATTTAATTTCCTTGTAATCATTTTAGCATGAATTTATATAATGCTAAATATAATAATGATATGGATTTTAATGTTATTATAATATAGTTTTAATATACAACATTTTTTATTATTATATAATGAATAACTGTAATTATCATGCTATTCGTAGCTTTTCTAGAAAATTATGTAAAAGAAAGGAACGATTTTTTATTAGAATTTTAGGTAAAAAAATTTATTTAAAATTCTGTAAAAAGATAAGAATTACTTATATATAAAATATGTAATTTTTTAATAACCACAATAATGTTTCAACTTATTAATTTTATGTTTAGATTATGTATAAATATGTTCAATTATTGAAATTCCTTTGATTTATTAATTGATGGCAAGTTTTATGTTTATATTAATCGCTATATTGTTTCACATCTATTTTTCGTTAATCTTTTGTATATGCAGCTGAATTTTCTATAATATTTGCAGAAAATATTTTTTAATTGAGGGACGAACTAATCTGAACGAACTTGATTCGATCTTCTTTTTTTTTTTTTTTTAATTGTGAATCGCCAAGCGAAAGGGGCATGCGCGGTGTACGCAGCTATTCCTGCCTGAGTTTGTGGACAAATGCTTTCTACGGTTAGAGATAATATCTGTTCACTGTTAACCACAATAGCCCGAATTCGTTATGCTGAACAATGAGATCTGTTTATGGTCTTGTGGACAGCCTACAAATGACCAACCATTTCGTGAACCTATAAACGTGTGGAGGACAATTGTACTTCATGTTAATGTGGGGCTTACAAGTTTAATCGATTTAAATCTGTGAAAAATTTGTGTGCGGGGGTTGCTGCTCTATAGACCAGACCGTTTGACCTATAACCATCAATTTTGCTTTAGAGGGTAGAATACGCTTTTCAGAGTGATTAAAAAATTAATTTTAAAAAATTGAATTTTGATAGCTTTACTCAATATTTTCCGAAAATTTCCGAAAAAATTTCACTGTTGCACCATTCCAAAATTTATAAAAAATTGTCGTTCAAATGATATTAATTTAATATTCATGCATTTTTTTTTAAATTTTGGCAATTAAAATTTTTTTTGCCTAATTTTTAACAATTGATTACTTTGATGCTTGGATTTTCAAACCATTTTCATTATTTTATCAAATATGCGCGTGATTTTCTCCCATTCTTGAAAGTTAAAGAAGAAAGGTTCAGTTTCTGTGTAGATGACAAAAAAGTAAAGTTATAATATTAGGAAATTTAGAGGATAGATGAGCTGGACATTTACATTTTTAATAATGCCATGCTATCATTGTACTGTTTTTCATTAGAATGATAGATTTACACAATAAACATGGCATATGTAAGGCAACTGAAATAACACGACTTTTATGTTTAATAAACACGGCCAAGAAATTATACCTTAACAATTTATAGTAAATTATATATTGCTACTATTCCTAGCGAAGCAGTTGGTCACCAATGGCGACTAATCTAAAACAGTACATAAAAATACAAATTTTTAACATGTTCGCGATATAAACGCAGTTTTCAAAATAAGCTCTAATCAATCCAGATGTAAACCTTACCACTTTAACCTGCCAAATGCCATCTTAGCAAACCCATTGCAATTATTAACGAAGGCATTGAATTTTAAAAAAAGCACTTATATTTATGCATAAATAATATTATTTACATTAGTAATCGAAATAATAACTGTCTAAACAGGTGCTTTTTAGGCTCTATAGCAAGAAGTTTATAAAATAATGTTTTGATTATTGAAAATAACGACTCTGATATGAAAAGAAAAAAAAAATCAAACATGGCGTCATATCACCATCATCTTTGCTTTGTCTATTTTATTTTGTTTCAATAAATATTAATTGCTTATGCAATTAAATTTACTTTTGTATATTAATAGGATAGTAAAATTCCTTTGAGCACTATGCTAGTATGTTTTTTAAAGAAAAAATTTCTTTAAGATACATTGATTTATCTTTACTTTTCCATCTGATGACTCATTGTAATTTGCATATTATATCTCCTGCCCAATGGTCACGAGGCATTTTCATGACACTATTCCATGTTGTGCTAGAAAATATTAAAACAAAAACATAACTCGTAGCATTGCCATGGTAGGTTATCAATATTTATAGCCTATAAATTTGTATTAACAACTGCTGAAAATATGAAAAAGTCTTGCCGTGCGGTGTAGTAGATCACAAGATATCGCAGATAGGTAAACATCTGATGACAGCAACGAACAGATCGTCCATGGTGTAATGGCTTAAAAAAAAGTTGTTTTGGTTTTCTCACACTCGACTTCAAACTGTGTTTACCAAAAGCATTCCCCATAGAAACCGATAAGCAGCGTGTCCAGCTGCTGCTTTATATTCTTCTCAGGGTCGACATGGGAGAATTGTGCACGCCCACTATGTCGGTTCTTGAAAAATATTTTCTTTCTTTCGTTCAGAACACTTGTTTGCGTAGAATAATGAAAGATTTAAAACTGTTTGATCATTCAAGTTAATCTCTGGGGATGGAAACTGGTTATGAAATTTTAGGGTTAAAACCGTTGGATTGTTGCTATTTCGATCCAAACATTGATCTGGGTAATCAAAAGCATTTGTTTTATTCAAGATCATTTTGTGTGTGTGTGTGTGAGATTCGTGCATAAGGATCATTATCGGTGACTTTTCGTCTTTCCAATTCTTGCATGACCTTAATGTTTGCTGTCCTGTCCCGGCCGGAATTCAATATATATATATAATTTCAAATCTTGATCTGCACATACATTAGATAGTTGCTACTGGAAGGAGAACTTTGTGAGTTATAATCGGATGAGTTTTCATCGCATTCGCTATATCGGTACATCATACCGATATTCAGATAAGGCTTTTCCGTTCTGGTCATAAGCACATTAAATGCACATGGAAAATGTTTCTATATTTTTTTTCTGAGCCCAAAACTGATTTATAAAAAAAAAAAAAATGTTTTTTTACTTAAAAAAGAATTTCTAATCTAGGCGGAAAAAATGACAGGTTGAAAAGTTTTTGATTTAAATTTGTTTAATTCGCTGTAAGTAAGTAAAATTGGAAGCTTTTATGTTCGCCATAATGATAATGATAGATCTTATCATTACTTAATTATAAGTCTACCTGTTGTGATAAGTCTTTATTATCATTGCAGGTAGAAATAATTAAATCTGGAAGAAAAGTATAAGCCGTTTCAAAAGCCTAGACTTTATAGTGAGCACCGATATAATTATACCATTCTCAGCAAATATCAAATCAATTGAAATTTCTTAGCGAAATATTTAACTAAATAAATGCGACACGTCATTTCTAATCAAAGATATGAATGGTTTATTATATTATAGGCCTGAAGACAGTTTTTATATAATGAGCCAAATAGCATTACATCAAAATTACTTAATACACCGTTTGCCGACGAACTATTAATTTTCTTATTTTCGATAAAAGAAAAGCACCCTTAGGTTTTAGAGTCATTTTTCTATATCTATGCCATTCTAAGGCTTTAGAGCCCTTCTATATCTACGCATATCTGTGCCATTCTAAACATTTCTGTTATGAGGTTGTAAATATGTTTGCATATCAGAAATATATTATCATCATATTATAAGAGATCTGTAATAATTCTTTTGCTGTATGATTAAAGTTATCATTTAATGTTTAGACATGCAGTTTAATTTGAATATTGTGTCTGCGTTTCTGAACGTTTACCTATTTTTCTTTGTTATTACTGAAAATATCGTAGAAATGTACTCCAAATTATTCATTGGTATTTCCTACGTCTCCTTGATTAACCTCCTCCTACAGTGATGGCCAAAAGTGTGGACATTTTTTGAAAATGTCATGTTTTCAAATTTGCATGCTTGTAGAATATATTAATTTTCACTTAAATACAAATGTGTATATATCAAATTGAAGGTAATTTAATGTAGAATTTAATAACAGAAATAGTATTACAATATCTGTATTACAAAAAAAGTTACGCTCATTTTAGTAAGATCTATCTTAGATTTGCATTTTTTAAAAGTGATACTTACACAATCAATACTTAGTAGGATAACACTTATTTTTTAAGACAGCTTCACAGCGTCTTTTCAACGAGTGAACGAGTGTTTGGAGTTCATCTTTCGTAATCACATGATGCCAAGAATCAATTATATGGTTTTAATATATATATGGTTTTTTTCTTGGGATTCTAGCTTGTAGTCCAAATCCTGATAACTTTCTTCTTTTTGTTCTTGAACTTACTGCAATACCCGCTGCATTCATTACACATCTAATGGCATCTGATGAAAATTTTCTATCTTGAAGGCATAGCCGTTTAATTTTTCTATCGGCAGTAGCAGTTGTGCATTTTTTTCTGCCTGATTTGGCCTTATATTCCACTGATTTCGTTTTTTCATAACGTAAACAGAACTTTCGTACACCAGAACAAGTCACTGAACCACCAACTTGTCTTGCAATTTCAGCATAAGAGAGGCCATTTTCTCTCAATATGAGAATCCGTCTTCTTTTTGTAGATGACCAATCAGTTCTTCTTCTTGGTGTTGTTTGTTTAAAATTAGTTTAATTAAAAAAAGGACTTAAAATATTCAAAAACAGCAATACTCTATTTAATTGTACTAGTATGCATCATTCCGCAAAATATTTCCACAACAATAACTCTTTTACCATCCAAATAACCTAAATTATAGTTAGACATTTGATGGGTACTCAGAACAGTGTTTGTGATTGGCTAGTACGCTTTTATTACAAAACACGTCATTATTCAAAACGATTTGCGTTTGTTTGTTCTACTAAAATGAGCGTAACTTTTTTTTGTAATACAGATATTGTAATACTGTTTTCGTTATTAAATTTTACACTGATTTACCTTCAATTTGATATCTAAACATTTATATTTAAGTGAAAATTAATATATTCTACAAGCACGCAAAGTTGAAAAACATGAAACTTTCAAAAAATGTCCCTACTTTTGGCCACCACTGTAGATAAAAAATGGTTTCCGATAAATTGACAGACTCACGAAAGATGTTAGAGTACAAAACAAAACTATTCTGATTAGAGTCTCTTTGTGGTTAAGTGCTTTCTATTTATTCACTTTACGGTTTCCAACAGTTAAAAAAAAAAAGAAAGAATCGAAAACTTGATTTGAGTCTGTCATCCTTGTCTTGTGACCACTTTCTAACTTTGCAAAATTTCTCTAAGCAACAATTACGAACAGAAAATATCTATGGCAAACTAAAAGAAAGGGCAAAATAGAAAATAATCGCTTTCATGCTCCCTTCACTTAGGAGCATTGCTAATTGACAGGTTGCGTGCGTAGATCATTTTGATAAAATACCCTCGAGGGCTGGCCCTAAATAATATTTAACAATTCCTTGTCTTTCCTCGTACAAGCTTATTGTTTCCGACAATGACTATAAATTTCGTGACAGAGTAAAGTCTTCTTTTATTCCAACTCTAATGTACTTGTTACTCTCTTTCTCTTTTTTGCATTTATATTTCTAAATGTATAAATGGTCTCGATAAAAATTATCGAATCGAATATTTTTTATAGTAATTCATAGTGATGTGTGTGTGTAAACAAATTTTTTAGCAGTGGTGTGCTGAGGAGAAGACACTTTCGAATTTTTAAATTCGATTTATTCCATCCCTGGGAGGAATATTATGTACAAAGAATAAGCGGGAGGTAAGAAATATGGCAGTCTATATCGCGACACAAGAGCAGAAGACTAGAAGAGACCGAAATTTTTTCCTCAGTGATTTTATACTTTATATTTTATTTTTATATGATGAGATTCTGTTGGGGATTTCTTCGACACGTGTCGATTTAGGTAAGGGAATTTAGATATCTTTAAAAGAATGTGGTAAACATTAAGGATTTTTATTCCTTCACTCGGTGCGTAGAACTTGAAAAAATAAGACTTTTTATAGAGCGTGTGTAGTATTAATTAAATAAAAAAAGGGAATTGGAATGTAGTATGAAGTTAATACGAGTTGAATTAAAATAAAATTAGGAATTTACGACGTTAATATTAAATTACAATTAAGATTAACATAACATAAATTCGTTTCGAAAAATATTTTATCATGAGTGACGATTCTTTTTATATATCTTTAATTTAGCTTTTTTTGCCCTTTTCATCACAAAACGGACGTTAGGATCCCATCAGATATCTCAGATATATTTTAAAGATGAAATGTAAAGGTCCATCACTAAACTTTATATCTGAAACCAGTATAGCAATGTAATCGAATTATATAATATACACAGAGAGAGGTTTAGATATAGAAATACTATATCATATCTGCTCCAGTTTAAACTCATAAAAATAACCGTAATTATTGTTAGCGATTATAATAGACAAAGAAAATAAAATGGGCAAATAAAGTATCGATTCATTATGTATTCTCGTGAGAATTTGAATAATTTGCTCTCGAGAATTAAAAAAATAATAATAAGATAATAAGATTATATAATTTTTTATAACATTTATTTATATGCATAATAATAACACATATCTCTTAGTCGGTTATTACAGTAAGCACAGAACATTTTTTTTGCCCTTTATTATTTTTTAAATAAAAAAAAAATCAGCAAAGCGCTTATAGAAATCCAAGGAATGGAAATCAATCGTGTAACGAAATAAAATGCTTTTCTAGAATGCAAACCATTTTACAAACAATATTCTACTTTTTGTGTTTTGTTCGATAAAAAATATATCTCCAATCAACGTTTATTGTAAGAATACATAAGTCTTTCGTAAAGTTTTCATCGTTCAATTTGATTGTAGTTCTATGTTGTTCAATTATATATGTTTTTCCTTCAAACATTCTAACAAAAAAATCGTTCTTGAAAAGTTATAAGAATAAGAAAATACGAAAAATATCTTTTAAATATTAAAAAAATTGCACAATTTTTACTTTCTCGAATACATAGTATAGAGAAAGTATAATTATCCCCGAAAAATTCGAATTCGAGATACTGAAGAAATTTCACGTTTTAGACCTCTCTCAGTTCAAAAAGCACAGTTTTGAAAGTCCATCTGTCCGTCTGTCTGTGACAACGATAACTCAAAAACGCTTTGAGCTAGACGGTTGAAATTCTGTATGCGTTCTTTATTCCGAATTAATAAATTTGTATCAAATTTTGAGTAAAATCTGTTCTGTGGAAGTCTGTTTGCCCTGCTGTCTGTCGTCGGTACTTTTAGAAAAAAGTGAACTCAATTTAAAGTCGCAATGGCTTGAAGATTTCAAATTTGGTATTTGATTTTGTGACTACACGTGTAATATTGTTTCTATTTCAATCAGTTGGGAAAAACCCGTCTAAAATATAAATTCGATTTTCGTATACTATTAACTGCATACCAGAGATGAATTACCAAATAACTCGTCAAGTAATGTACGAACAAAAAGTACAATTTTGTACAAAAGTAATACGCGATAGATTCAGCAAAACTGCTAAATTCACTTCATATTTTTTTAACTATTGTATGTCATTGCTATGCAAGGTGTTCTCTGGGATATCACCTTTATTAGAGAGGATTCGAGACAGTTTATGGGGGATCACTCCCACTGATTATATTTTACAATCAGCAATGATTAAACAACATCTTGCATACTCTATTTCCTCTATTAAACACCAAATGATACCTGGCACTCTCACGGGAAATTTAACGATTGTTTTGTTTTCAATGAACTGGAGGGTTTCCCTTCGATGTCCACTATTAACTTCAGAAGATTTCTTTATACAATTACTGCTTGGCTTGTTGTGTTGCTAAAATTGTTTAGTGAAGAAGATCTGTAGAGAACTAGATTCCCAAAACATCCCAAATCAAACAAAACTTGCATTTCTGGCAATTCAAAGATAAATAGCGAGCGAATTTGACTGATGAAATAAATATCTTTTAAATGTTTTTTTTCCTTTCCTTTTAACAGTAATATACTTTTAATTTCTTGGGGTGATTTCTTTTTTACAGTTTTCATTCGTTAGTAGTGGAAAATTTGATTGAAAATTTTTGATATTAATTTTAATAGAATAACATGGAAAATTTGTCTTTTTCTCCATTATCAGTATTTGTAAAGTGATAATAAAATTAAAAAATGGTATGAATAAAATAGTAAAAATATTTACCAGCTCTATCAAATATATATATATATATATATATATATATATAGCAAAAATTTCTTTTTAGTTAAATTAATTGAAATGCTATTTTTATTCTCGCAACCTATGACCTTACAGCATTTCCAATGATAATTCAAGCTAATAGGAAATGGTTTTGTAAATGTTTTTGTAAAGTAAGCAATTTTCACTATGATCTCTATAAAATTAAGCAATTTTCTTTTCAAATAAAGAATTTTAATATGCAGATTATTATCAGTTAATGGTGTTTAAAAGGAAATTCTAATCACATTTCAGTTCCTTTTTATTATATCAGATTTTTATTTAGAATGATTTAACTAAGTGTAATGACTCGCAGTGTAACTTTCCCCGTGCTGTCAACATAAGCTATCATAAACTGTAACAAAGCAGCAACATAATACTTCCCAATTACTGGAAAATTTTCTTTGATGTAATTGAGATGCTTTGGATACCATATCATTTGAATTTTAACTGCCTTTTTATCAAGCTGTAAGGATGCCAAATATTCCCACAATTATTACAAAACTTTTGTTCGTGATTTCCTGTTGGATAACACATCCCTAGACTGAAATTTATATTGTAATTTTATTGACGTATTATTTATTACTTTTATTATATTATCTATTGGCGCATTGTACTTTTATCGGCGTATATATTGTATTTTTAGAGCTTGAAGGATTCTTCTTGAATTATGAAATTTAAAAGAATTATAGACTTTTGATATTATCGTCTACTTTTATTTAATGTATCAATTTTATGTTCTAAATCTAAAATTTAAAAATTAAGTAATGTTTCACTGTTTACAAGCAGAAACCAATGATCTCATGCTGAAAAATAAGTCTATCAAATATTTTATTTATAGAAAGTATCCTATTTCGTGCCAAAAGTAATATTAAAATATAAAAGAATTTTAAAACTGTACTTGATCTCCCACTATTAGGAACAATTTTTCCATAATAATCAAAATTCCAGTTCTGTCATTCAATTTGATGCCTCCGAATACACCTTTTGCGCATTGTATCCTTTTAGCGTTGTCTGGTATTAAAATATTAAGAAATGCATAGTTATAGAAATATGTTCATATATTTGAACTTTTGCACCACTTCATAAAGATGTAAATACCAAGTCATTAATCGTTCTCCTAATTTTTTTTTTTTTTTGAAGAACGCTCGTTTTTATTACTGCAGATGTAATCGTACATTACAAGTGGTTAAAATCAGTCAAGTTTTCACTTACATATTGTCCACGATGTCTCTGTCTTCAAAAGAGATAAATCTAGTTTTTGGACCATTTTGTCCAGGAGGAGTTGGGAAGATTTACTTAAAGCATTATGCACAGTTAAAAAAAAAGTAGAATGAATTTTTTAAAAGAGAAAAACTTCCTGCCAAGTTTTTACTTTTAAACTTCTTAATTTTGGATAGACGTGAATTTATAGCAAGTCGTATTATTTCCAATATTGCTGCTTTTCGCGAAGGAAACTCATCATGGATAAATAATGCGAAGAAGAGGCTTTATACGCCTTAATCAATCACTGTCATTTAGCAAGACATACTAACATTCATTTTCGAACATGAACTTTCTAGTAATTTTTGACTTCATCTTTTGAACTTCAGCATCGATCTCGAGATTCAGAAGCCGTGTCAAGTTCAAAAAGCCAAGTCCACCCAGAGAAGATATTAGATGTACTTTCTCATTTATTACATTTCAACAAAAAGTGTCATCAATACATTTAAGGAACTTTCAGGTTAAAATTTTGCAATCCCACATTCTTCTATCCATGACCCTGTGTCTGGTGGAGAACTATTTCCACTTAAACTACATTCAAGTTTTGCTTAAAAATTTCTGCTTTCGGAATTTTTCAAATTTCTTAGAGCTGCTTTTTCAAAAACAAAACCTTAGTGGTGTGTCGCCTCATCGACTAAAAGCTTGGAGAAGGTCGTCAGGAAAAAAAAGCGTGAGAACCTAAATTTTTTTAAGAAAAAAAAAGTCTTCAACGGAATTCTAGCAGCTTTCTATCAAACCACGACTTTGATTTATGGTCTTCGTCGAAGAATGAAAACAATTTTTTTTACGTCCTGTTTAAATGTTGATCGCAGCTCAACCGAACATTTAAGAGAATGCTGAATTTCTTTTTACGGACTTATATGGATGCTTTATTCACCCATCTTATAATATAATTATTTTATAATATTTAGTCTATTGTCGAATTATAGTTTGATTTTACCATGGTCGTTTAAAGCTTAGAAACTTTCTTACTTTTTATCCTTGTTTTCTAGATTTAATAATTTTATTTTTCATTAAATACTAATGTCTATATACATTTAATAAATTAATTAAAAAAAATTTTTAGTGAAAATTCTTGGTATTTATTACATTTTTTTTAACTATTTATTTTAAAATGAAAGGAAACCAAGGAAAAATATAAAATTTTTGCGAGAATCTTTTGAAATAATTTTCGACATTCATTTATTCAATAAGAAAAAGTAACAAACTTTTCTCCTTTCGGGATAAATGCTTACAAAAAGTAAGCATGAATTTTAAAAAATTGCGATATAATTGTTGAAAGGCATCATCTAAAATGGCAATAATTTAGAACATTTAGAATTTTAAAAAAAGATTTACGCTCGAAATTCATCATCTTAGTATAAGGAACAAGTTATTCAGCATTTTTTAACTAGTTAAACTTTATTATAGTTAGATATAAATCCATTATATCCTCAAGGACTTATTCCTCGAATTTTTTTACTCTTTTTTATTCACAAATTTAATTTTATATTCTGCAATATTCCTAGTAGTAAATAATATAAGAAAAGATTTCAATTTTAGAATGCGCTTCTGAGAGGTATGCCACAAACTGTTCTGGTTCGACTTTACAATAAAAGGGAGCAGCCATTTATTTATTTATTTTTTTTGTACGTAGACATTATCTATCGATAATGTCGATGGTATTCCTGCTCTTATAAAAATTAAGTTACCAGTATAATAACCAAAAACTTCCGCATTACTCTAAATAAATATTATATAATTCTTTTAACAGGCATTAAATAACCTAATAATATTTAATTAGTGTAATGTAGAGACTAAAAGAGAGGATTTCTACATTTTTTTAGTTCAGTTTAAAATTATGAGATTCATCGAAACATTCCATGCGTAACTTCTAAATAAGGCGCAAATCCAACAAATCGTAACATGTTCGGCATAGTGATTTCCCTTTGTGCTTAAATCACTGCCCTGCGAATCAGTTTAGAAGGAAAACGTCAACTTGTTGTATTTTAATGAATTTTATAAATTCAACCTTTGGCGATGTTGTAAAAGCAGTGCTACAATCCTGTAAGAGAAAATTGAGCTTAGGTACTATTGGCGCATGCGCGTTCCCAACTGGTCATGTGATCACGAATGTAAAACAAAGACACCTCGGCAGACGCCGTGTAGATTTCGGCAACTACTGATGTGGGTAATTACATTGCAAATTATGATTCGAAACTCACAAAACTCTTGTCATTGGATTAATGTTTTGTGTTGTCGTGTGGTGTTAATAAAATATTATGTTATAAATATTATTAATATGTGGTGTTAATAATATATATAAAGACAACACCAGTCCGTCATTAATTTATCAAATGGACCCTGGATTTTAAGCCAGACCGAGTACATAGACAAATGAATTGTGAAGAAAAAGAATTCTAGTCAAACCGTCATATATCTGTTAATTTATTTGTAGAATAATGCTTTATATTTCTGCAAAATACCGATGAGTCATTATGAACATTTTCCGTAAAGCTTTCTTTTTTGAGTGGCATAATTTATAACTCTCTCTGCCAGTCTTTTTTCTCTTTTAGAGCGAAAGAAACAAGAAAACACTCTTGAATGATCTTCCTGGGCCCGTTGCTTTACTCTAGCCAATGTCTCTTTTAAATGTCTTTTATTTAGTAATAAATGCTCGTTTGGAAAAGAAGAAAAGGGTTTCGGTGCCTGTATAAGACAAACAGGCTGTTGACACTTTCTAAGCGATCGCATTACCGAAGAGATTCTTTATGATGATGCCCCTCGCCCTCCACCGTTTCCAGGGCCAGTCCATTCATCAAGAGCAAGACACACACCAACTCTCAACAACTCTATTACCCGGTTGTAGTGCAGGCGAGACGGATCCTACCAGTAAATCTGTCCAATACATCATAGACTGCAAGTGACCCGCCTCGTAATGTTGTGGGTTTCGCTTTCTTTTTCCTCTGGGTTTTTTTAGCTTTTTTTATACATTTTTTTTTCTTTTCTTTTTATTTTCTAGTGCCGAGACTTTTCGGTCTCGATACAGTTTTATTTAGGAATTTTTTTTTTCACTTTTTCCGTTCGTCCTCTCCTTTCCCTAGAGTCCGTGTGGAATGTGAAAAGGTAGCTAGCTGTTTCGCGAAAAATTCCCGCTGGTTGAATAAGTGAACTGTAGCAATATAATAATAATAATAAAATATTTAATAGCAAAATGTTCGTTGGGGGAAATTTCTAGTTTCTTACATGATTTTTTTTCGGACAGAAGTTTTTCAGATACTTATTTATTTTATTAATTTTTTTTCTTTAAATGGTGAGTAACAAATAAAGTATCAAGCAATGTATGAATTTGTCCAACTAAGGAGCGATATTCAAATGCCAATACGTGTCAGATAAGGATCGTCTTGAATTTATATTGGTCGTGGAAATAACGTATTTAATTTTTGTTGTAGAAGCATGAGTTTATTTCGAAAACGTGACATAAAAACAGTGAATAACGTGAGTAATTGCTGCACCGATATGTATTTACTAACCTGAAAAATAATTCCATATATTAAATCATATGTGTTTTCAAACTTTAATTTCTAATTTTCACGAAGTTTAAAATGTTAAAAGCTGCTAGAAAAATATAACAAAAAAAAACTATGTATATGTATTTAATAATTGCAGTTATACAATTAATCGACAGCAATGAAAACTTAGGTTATATATGCTGAGGCATCACTAAAGATAATTGAGGATTTGAAATAATGAAGAGCATTAGCAGTAAAAATAAGTAATCTTTTGCCGCAAGAAGAGCACGAATTATGAATTGAGCACTCTACTATCATTTGAACATGAAATTATTCTGAAGATAAATATCTCATATTTAAAAAAACAATCAGAGACATTTTTTCAATAATTTTAAGAATGTCATTCAATGATTACTGTCATTTCTTTATTAAAATGTACGGTTTAATTTTTTTTTTCTTTCTGAAAATTTTTGTAGTTTCTTTATCATTTAATTCTTTCTATATGTTTATGAAGACATTTGAAATTATTGAGCAGTGTACAATATTTACTTAAATTACAGAGAACTATATTACTTTAACATAACTAAAATTATAGAAAATCCCTATTTATTTCCGACTTCTTCTAATTTTATTAATTTCTCGTAAGACTAGTGAGTTGGCTTAGCTGTCATATGAACTGCGCCAAAAGCGTCTATATTTAAAGCAGACGTATCTCTTTCTATACATTGCTGTAGATATTGTAGGGTGATACTGCCTCGATTCTTGCCGCTTGTTGGTCTTCTGATTCTGACGCGCGTGATCAGGTAGCACATAAACGTTGTCTTTCGATTCTTGTCGCATGTTGTTTTTGAGATTTTGAAACATGTGAAGTTGCAATCTGTAGCGCTTTATTTGTAAATTTGCAAACGATTTGTTTATAAATTTTATTGTGTACAAAATAAATGCTAATAATTCTACTATATCTATAATTTTCGCGCAAGTGCAAGCAATAAATTGGCAAAATGTTATCCGAATCGGATGTACGGGATGGCAGTGCATGAAATAAGAACAAACAAAAATTCATTTTTATATAATAGATTGCATTTGACAGAAATTCCATTCTTCTTCTTCTTTTTTTATATGTTTTTATTCTAACCTAAATTGAAAGTATAAAAATAAAACTTACTACAAAGCAGTATATAAAATTTGCGTTTGCTGATTCGTAATTTTATCCGTCCCTCTGCGCTATAAATTCATTGATCTTCATTCTCCATCTGCAGGAAATAAGCCCGGAAAATCCTCCCCCTAGAAGAAGCGCTTTATATGGTTCCACCCCCGCAATTATGCACTCATCTTCTTCTTAATCTTTCTGCTGCTTTCAAAAATAATGCGTCAGCCACCATTTATGACTCTGCAAACGATGATAATGGGCAGATCCCTGACGAATTTGGGTAAACTGCTAATCCTTCTGCAACAAGTCCGTCATTACATTATCGCCCGTCCACCCCCTCTCTCTTATTAAAGAATTACTTTTTGCCATCGTTCTCTCTCCAAGGAAGAAGATTAAAATGCTTTTAGCCGAATTCGTCCCTTAAACCCATTACACGGGAAAGAGTAATCCCGTTAGCGTTAAGCGATGGGGCTATTGGTTGGCTTTTCGCGTAATCCGGGGCGCATCCTCCAGATCGTAAATAACAGCGGTGGTCGTTTTTAGGATGATAGTGATCCATAAAGTAAAGCACAAGCAACAGGTTCTTTGTGTCGTTCGATTCTTGGTGATCAGTCAGACTCGATCGCAATTGATTCCTGGATATTTTTGGTATATAGTGATGATGTGAATAAATTTATCAAATATCACTGATTTTGCGAACAGGCTAAATTTAAAGCGAAAGGCTAATGTTTGTTAGCCATGTTTGAAATGAAACGAATTATCCATATTGAATCACTATGAAGCTATTTGGAAAATTTTAGTATATTTTTTTTCGAAACTTGCGCGCGCACACATGCACACATGCTGAACAAAAATTAAATGAGCATATTTATTTACAGTTACTTTGCAAAATGTTATGAAATATATTAGTCAGAACATCGACAGAAATAGCAACAATGCGCCTCAGGTGGACTTTTCTATGAATATGTTTCACTATCTCGCATGTTCGCTGGCGTATTATATAGATATATAAGGGTTGCCCAAATGAAAAGTGGACATTTGCGATTGCGTCAGAATGATTGCATCTATAGCAGCATCACCGAACAGGAATATTAAGGGCAGTAGGAGGTGTACGCTGCATGCGGCGTTCAGCAATGAAAGCTTTTCGTATTAGAGGAAACTGGTCGAAAGTAAAGTCGTGCTATGCGTGGATGCTTCAGATCAGAACAGTCCTCGGTAGTAAGATTTTTGATTCATCGATTCCCGTGGACCACTCTTAATTGATTTTTTTTGTCCCAAGGGAACTCTATCAGTTCAACACAATACTGCAGTACTCTGACGAAACTACAGAAAGCAAACGACCAGGTTTTCTCGCACACCAAGTGTTCCTACTTTATAACACCCACACGTCTCCGGGAAACCCAGACGACCTTAAAAAATTTCGTTGAAAAGTGTTGGAGCACTCGCTGTTACAGTCTGAATTTGCCACCTTATGACTTCCACATCCAATGACATTGTCATCCACTTTTGGGGTCACTTAAAAGAACATTACAGTGGTCACGTTTCTATTCGAGCGACGTAGTGACGGAAGCTGTACAGGACTCCCTCAAGAATCAACTATCATCTTTCAACAGCAAAGACATAGACCTGCTACCTAAACGATGGGACATGTATTACAATGCCTATGGTGATTTCTTTCGATTTCCAATAAAGATATTCTGTTCATTCAAATTGTCCACTTTTCATTTGGGCAACCTAATATATATTGTCATATATGTACTCTAGTGTGGAACTCAATGACACACACAAGAAGTAGAGCTAAACCAATTTATTAACTCAACTCTGAACTCAGAACATAGTGACTGACAGATCTTCTGCTTTTATACTAACAGGGAAAGTTCCAGAATACTTTTCTGGAGACAGTAAGAAAAGTCCAGAACACTTATCTGGTAAGCTAAAGAAAGGCCCAGAATCTTCTGGAATATGAAATAAAGGAAAACATAAAATCAAGGAATTAAATATTTACACAGACTGTGAATCGCATTGTTTCTAGAGGGATTCGAACTTACAGTCTCTTGATTAAGACCCTCCAGTGATCCTTCGGCCATGGAGGGTCGACTGTCTCTTTTCAATGCGACAATATATAATATGCACGCATCTGGTTTAATTCCCTTTGTCATAAATCAGTTTTTTTTTTCTAATTGTGCCAATCTCATGATTAACGATTTGATTTCCAATAAAAGTTTGATAGAATTAATTAATCTACAGTTTATTTGTTGATTTGTTAGAGTAAAAAAGTTTTGAAATACTTCAACATTTATTTAGAAAGAACCTTGATTACTTGCCTATTTATGACGATGAGGATGACGCTTCAGTCGAAATCTTAAATATCTTACACATCACATCAGGATCCACTATAATTTTTATGTATATCCGACCTACATACGCATGAATTTTCAATAGATTTGGTTCATTCGATACATTATCCCGGAACCTGAAACCTGCCTCTGCGCTGCTGCGAATCTTATTAATTGTAGGGTCTAATTATGCTGCGATATAATATATATATATATATATATATATATATAACCAATCTAAAGTAAATAGTTTGAAAACGAAACTAAAACGAAAACAAAACAGTTTCGAAATCGCAACTAAAAATTAATTCCTATCCAAACTAAAACTAAAAATGGAACAGAAAAAAAACTTCATAGTATTTAGAGAGCGCAAATGCAGCTACTTCTAAAACACAGATGAACTGATACAAAAGTATAAAAATCAAGTTAATAGGAAAAAAATAAACCAAATAAAAAATATAACAAAATATAAAAAAGAATCCGGCCTGAAGACTTTTTCAAGGGTCACCCTCAGGCAGGGATTCAAAAAAAGGGATTTTTTTTCTGTTAAGGAAATGCAGACAATTACGTCTAATAATGATTCCTCGTGACCC
>JAPMOR010095361.1:536182-585188 GCA_026543865.1 Argiope aurantia | reverse complement strand
AAATAGCTTTTTTCAAAGTATTGCCATCACATTGATTAAAGCTCTAACTGAAAATAAATTAAATCTTTTTGGAAATGAAATCTGCAAAAATATAATTTTCGGCAAGTGTCTCTAAGAAATGAAACAAATATGAAATATTATTTTTTCTAAAAAACAAATTCAAGAAAAATTATTTTATGATCTTTTACACTCTCTATACAGGGTGTTTATTCAGTCCCGGATCCATTTTGATATTTAATGACTCATAAAATAATGAAGATGTAAACAAACTTATGGCATTTATTGATGGAATAACTCATATATATTCCTTTTCAGGTTTGAATATTTTTATTTTTGTAAATATCGTCTTCGCGTGTTTTTAATTTCATTTTCCAGTCTAAATATCTGTACTTTTCTAAATATCGTCTGCTTATTAATTGCATTTTTCTCTCTTTTGTTTTTGGCAACTATTGAAATGTTATGTTTACTTTTGATGTGTTTGTTCTATGTAGTACTTTTGTATGTGATGTTTTATTCGATCGGATATTAAGGAGAATGCATACACCACAAGAGAAAGCACAGATTTTATGGTGGTCATAGAGTTAATTTCCAATCAACTAAATCACTGACTTTTAAGAGTTAATTTCAAATCACTTATACTGACTGATTTATGAAGATTTGAATATCACTATTCAATAAAAAAAGGATAATTTTAGATTTTTCATCGATCGTTTCAAAGAAAATACGCCAATAAGCGCGCAGGTTTCTGAAGATTAATTGGCCTAAGATTATGAAAATGGTGAGTTTTTCTAAATTTTTAACATTTAAAACTTCATAAATAAGTCTTAGTTGATCGTGGAAAATAGAAACATTCATTCATTTATTTAAAATTTAGTGTGTCCAGAATATTTATCAGAATATGATACCTTACTGCATTAAATTTAGACCATAATTTTTGAAATATATTTATAAGCAGGAACAAAATATTATTATTGATTTCATTTCAATCCTTTTGAAAGCAAAACTAAAAACTGAATTTTATACTGAATCTCAGAAATTTTTGTTGAATTATTGTTTGAGATATTACATAAACTATGAAAAATATTTTGTAGTTAACATAAGACTTAAATACCGAGCGATTCTGTTTGCAATACTCATATTCAATAATAATAATAATTAATAAATAACAATAAGGATGATAAATAAAATAAAACGCTTGGTTTTATTAAAAATATCTTAATATTAATTGCAATTTCGTCATTTACATTTTTAATTAAAGTTGAAGTTTTACCGGAAATGGCAACAAATTAGCAAAATATATATAGTAAATTGAACGAAACGATCTAAACAATATAAGTTTGGTATGACTATCAAAATTTGAAGATTAAAAATGTTTTGTTTGAGAATCCTTTAAGAGACCAGTTACTTAAAATATTTAATTGAAAATTGTAGCGAGCGGTAATACTGGCGAACCGGCTGGTCGCCAAAGGTGGCTAGTACTTATATAAAGCTCAGTGTGTGTATGTGTGTGTGTTGGCGCACTACAGGCCAGACCATTTGACCTACAGCTACCGAATTTGGTACATGTATACCTTGGAGGTCAAGAATGTGCACCTGGGGTCCCTTTTTTAAAATTTTTAATTAGAATTTTAATTATTAATTAAAACCTAATTTTCCCGCCAAAAAAATCTTTTCATTTTCCCCACCACTAAATGAGTAAGGCTTCAGTTTTTTTTCCAACAGTAATGAGGCTAGGCTTAACATTTTTCGGCCAATTATTTCAAACGATTCTGTTTATTTTCTTAATGTTTGATGCATTTAAAATTAAAAATTGTTAATTAATTGATCTTTCAGTCATTCTGAAGTACTTTTGAATTAAAATAAAACAGAATAAAAGAAATTAAAAATTTCTAATCTGCATAGCATTACCCCAACTGACGTAGAAAATTTCATGCATTTGCGTTACCGTAACTGGCGTTGAAAATTCACGCATGTGCATTGTGTTCTGATTGTTTACATCTTTTTTCAACGGAAGTAGAATTATTTTTAGTTTTGTTGTACGCTTTTGTAATTAAATTGTATTTATGTTGGTTTAAGTTCATCGTTTTTAAGTAATTTTTTTACCTGTTTTCGACCGATAATTTTAAACGATTCTGTTTATTCTCTTAGTTTTTGATACATTTAAAATTAAATATTGTTAATTAATAGACCTGCTCATGATGAATCTGAAAAATTTTTGTTGAGAAATTCTTGAGATATTACATAAATTAAGAAAGATATTCTTTAGTGCCCATAAAGTTTAAACGCTCAGTGACTCTGTTTTCAGTAATCATATTATAAAAAAATGTTTTGTTCAGTCAAAAATATTATTATATTAATTGCAGATTAATCATTTCTACTTTATTTTAAAGCATAAATTCTACGGGAGCGAACAGAAAATTAGAGAGATACAGATTCAGATTACGTTATGACTGAAGGCCTTTATAATATTATGAGTGAATTGAAATTTGAAGTTTTAAAATATTTTAATAAAGAAGCTATTAAAGCAGGAATTACATAAAATATTTAATTATTAAAATTTTAACGAGCATTAAGATTGGCGAACTGGCTGATCGCCAAAGGCGGCTAGTTATAAATAAAATTGATTAGCAATTTTTTTTTTGCCATTTTTGAATCAATGATATATCTTTAAAAAATTGAAAATCAATCCTAATAATCTCATTATAACGATGTTATATGGATTGATTTCAGTATCATAATATGCCTATTTGTTCTGTCACACATATCCCATATTTTAATTGCATGTTGCGAACTATCCAGCGAGATTTTTAATAAATGTTTCAATCAGAATTTGCCTTAAATGTCTGCTTTGAAGCTGAATCAACAGTTTGAAGAAGTGTACTAGGGCCTACAAATCGGAGCAACACAAATTGTATATAATATAGATGATTATAGTTAATTGTTAAAAAAGGGGAAATTCATTAAATAAACCACTGATGGAGAAAAAACATTTTGACGAGTTTGGTTAGAAAATTACGAATAAGAGAATTCAGAAGTCTTTTATTTCCACAATTTTTAAATATTTTTTTCTTTCTTTTTCTTCAAACTGCTGATTTTGTGACTTTTGCTGAGTAAGTTTAACTCTTATTTCCTATGAATTCTGACGTTTTCGTTAAACTTAGATGTCAAGTTTTTAATTATTTTCTATATCGTCTATTAATTATTTTTGTAGAGGGACGAGACTCTTTATTAGGTGTTATGCCATGGATGAAAGAATGAGTTCAGTTTCAGGAACTACTTTTTATTAGCCGGTTAGGTTCCACGGCACAAACATTTAACACAAGCATATTGAAGAACAAATTCACACGGTAAGCATGGACAACACAAGAGACAAGAATGAGGAATCATGGGAAAACATGGCTCTTGATAGGTGGCTCTAGTAGCGCCACCTATGAAGAAAGGAGAAGGCAGTAATTGTAACCGCTACATCCTCCCCCTACACCTCCGAAGACCGTCTCGGCGAGGTGGTGGCATTCGTGATATTTGCGCGTTTTTCCCAGGACTCTCATTAGAAACAGAAGACTGTTTCGGGGGTCTACCTCTTCTCCGTAAAGGCACCACAGGAGATTGGTTCTGTGAGATATTTTGAAAAAGAGTTAGAGCTGATACATGGTATACGCCTAAAGGTTCATCAGGTTTGTCACAACTGGCTATGACAAAGGTTGTAGGTGATTTCTGGGATAGAATGACGTAAGGTCCATCTTTCCTCGGC
The DNA here is from genome assembly GCA_026543865.1 of Argiope aurantia. Classification (NCBI taxonomy): domain Eukaryota; kingdom Metazoa; phylum Arthropoda; class Arachnida; order Araneae; family Araneidae; genus Argiope; species Argiope aurantia. The sequence goes on along the minus strand of JAPMOR010095361.1, from coordinate 581,437 downwards.
ATAAACTTTGCACTTCTGCTTTGGTTTGCTTTACTTAAAGGGTGAAGCTTTACCCAAACTAAATCACCAGTTTGAAAATTATGGCTTGATATACGTGATTTGTCTGCATATGTTTTTCGACGATCTTGGCTTTTCTCGATATTTTCCTTAATTTGTGACATATTCCTTTCAAAACGTTTCAAATAAGGAGTGAATTCTGGGACAAAATTATCATTATGAATAACAGATCGCAGGTCAGTAGTAACATCGTCTAAAGTTCTTAATTCTCGGGCAAAGTTCAAGTAAGCTGCAGTGCATCCTGTAGTTTCGCATTTTGCAGTGTTCATTGCAAATCTAATAGCTGGTAATTGCTCTTTCCATAAGGTATGGTTGTTACCTACCATCATTGCCAAGCGAGGCTTCAAATCTCTATTTTTTCGCTCAACAGGGTTTGCCTGTGGATGGTAAACAGAAATTAAATTTTGCTTGATGTTTAGGACATAACACAACTGCTGCATGATTGCACTAACGAATTGTGTACCATTATCACTTATTAGACGTCGCGGTAATCCATATCTTAAGAAGACTTCATTTAGTAGTGTTAAGGCACATTCTTTAGCAGTAGCTTGCTTTAATGGGAATAACTCGACCCACTTGGTTGTGCAATCTTCAACAATGAAGATCCACTTCATGCCATCACTCGTTTCTGGTAAGGGCCCAAAAAGATCGATAGCTATGCTTTCAAAACGTTGAGCAGGTACAGGTGTCTGTAAGAGACCAGCAGGTTTCTGGTTTGTTGCTTTATATCTAATACATTCTGCACAATTTTTAACGTAATCAGCAATATATTTTCTCATGCCTGTCCAATAATACCTGGATGATATTCGAAAAAAGGTTCCATCAGCTCCGTAATGTGCAGCTGTGGGTGCATCATGATGGAGTTTTAAAATCTTTTCTCTTTCATGAGATGGGACAACTAGCTGAGCCTCCTCCACTTCAGAGTGTGGAGAGTAGCGGTAGAGTACTCCTTGATTTAAGACGTACCCCCTTTCTGTCCAATTCGCAAAGTCAACACTTTTGTCGATATCCTCAAAGCAATCTATGATCTTCTTCAGTTCAGGATCTTTCAACTGTTCCGTTCGAAGTTCACCAGCTGTTCTTGATGGGACATCAATAACAACAGTTTGTAATTCACAAGTTTGTTTATCGTTGTATTCAGGTCGAGAAAGCATATCGGCCACAACGTTACATTTGCCTGGAAGATAATCGATTTTCAAGTTATAAGTTTGAATCTGAAGGGCCCATCTGGCTAACCTACCAGAGGGTGACGATAAAGTCATTAACCACTTTAATGGTTGGTGGTCAGATGTTACTGTAATTTCTGCACCTTCAATATAACCTCGGAATTTCTTCAAGGCCCAGACAACAGCCAAGGCCTCTCTTTCAATTGTGGAGTAATTTTTTTCAGCAGAGCTCAGGAGTCTACTGGCATATTCAATTGGTCTTTCATCGGCGGGGCAGTCTCCTTGTAGTAGAACTGCACCTAAAGCGTAACCACTTGCATCCGTTCGGATGATAAAAGGTTTAGTAGGATCAACTTGCCTCAATACTGGTGGAGTAACCAAGCATTGTTTTAGAGTTTGAAAGGCTTGTTGCTCTCGTTCACTCCATTTCCAAGCAATGTTCTTTTTTGTCAAATTGCTAAGGGGTCTAGCAACATCTGAAAAATTCGGGATGAACTTTCTGTACCATGAACAGGTCTGCAAAAATGATTGTAACTGTTTAACATTTCTTGGACAAGGAATATTTTGTATTGCTGCAACTTTATCTTGATCCACCTCTATGCCTTTAGGTGTTATCCACAATCCGAGATATTTCACACGATCGCATGCGAATTTACATTTTTCTCTATTTACACATAATTTGAATTTTCGAAGTCTATCGAAGACCATCTTTAAGTCTTGAATATGCTGTTCAAAAGTTTCAGACAGCACAAAAATATCATCTAAGTAAACTAGAATATTCACTGTAGGTAGTCCATTGCGGAACTGGTCCATAAGACGTTGGAAAGTCGCTGGAGCGTTTTTAAGTCCAAAAGGCATTCTTTTGTATCGAAACATGCCGAAAGGACAAACAAATGCAGTCTTGTCTTTATCAGCAGGATTGACCTCAATTTGGTGATATCCAGTCTTTAAGTCAAGGGTAGACATAAAAGCAGTAGATTTTGCATCGTGTAAAAGGGTATCCATAAGAGGCAGTGGATACTTGTCAGGTATAGTTATCGCATTCAGCTTACGATAATCTATACACAATCTAATATCTCCATTAGGCTTAGGGACTAGAACTACCGGTGCTGCATACGGCGATTCGCATTCTTCTATAACATCATTGGCTAACAGTTCGTCAATTTCCTTTCTTAAGAGCTCTTTCTTTTTTGGAGATAATCTATAAGGTGTAGATGCAACTGGTGGGTGGTCACCTGTATTGATATAGTGTTTTACATAAGGAGTTGGTTCTCCCCCTAGTTGGAAAATTTCTTCATTTTCAGTAAGCAAGGCATTCAAGCGATTTTTATTTTCTGTATCCAGATTCTGTCCTTCTCCTACACGCAAACAAAGACTATTAGTTTCAGGTACAACAGGGTTGTTTTGTACTGGATCGTCACTTGTGATAGAATTCGTCGGACAAAAACTCTTATCTATTTCAACAGGACTAGTATTTGTTGGTAGGGGAATATCTTTGGAAAAGGGTATTCTGCAGTTGGGTTTATCGCCAAAATACCAGCAATTGTTATGCATGTCCATCACAATTCCTGATTTCCTTAAAAAGTCAACTCCTAGGAGAGTGCGATTACCTTTAGCAAGTGGCAGGAAAATTAAATCAGTACGGAAAGTTCGGCCATGTATTGTGATTGGCACTGTAGTTTTTAAAACAGTTGATGTAGATTTCTGACCATCAGCCAGACACACAGCGAGATCAATTTCTATGAACTTCTGACCACGCTTCTGTAAAAAGTTAAACATTAATTCTCCGCCAATTGACTGACTGGCTCCTGTGTCAGCACAAACTGTTCCTGTAGCTTCATATATTTCAATATCAAGTAAGGCTACTGGAAGGGTAAAACAAGTAAACACTTGTATGGCATTGACATGAGCATTGTCTTTCTTCAGAGAACATGTTGGGCACTTGGATTTTATAAATCCTGGATAGCCACATCCATAACAATAAACAGAGTTTTCCACATTTCGTGATGCTGTATTGCTCGAGTTAGATAAAGTATTTTTGCGAGTATTGGAAGAATCTGTCTTTTCAAATTTTGGGAACTGGGAGTTCTTTAAGTTTTGACTACCAGCATCTCTAGGAAATTTAGGTTTGTACCATTCTTGTGATTTCTGAGGCTTTGTAACTCTTTGATAAGGCGATCTTATATTTTCATACAAGTCCAGCTTTTCAGCTAACATGACAGGATCATTAAGTGTTTCCCAAGTATCTAAATAGTGAGTTTTATATTCTGGAGGGCATTTTTTCTTAATTTGATCCGCGATGATCAGATCTTTCAACTTGTCAAACGAACTAATTTCTAGTTCATTAAGCCAACCTTCGAAGTAAGTTCGAAGCTCGAAAAAGAAATCTTTCCAAGTGGAATGATCACGTTTCTGATGTCGACTAAAAAGAATTCTAAATCGGTCTGCTGTCAGCTTAAACCTTTGCAACAATATACTACGAACGTGGGTGTAATTGTTAAACATTTCTTCAGGTTCTCTTGCTATTAATTTACCTATATCACTTGGAAGTACTCCAATTAGATATGATACCCAAAAATCTATAGATACATTTAAAAGCTTCATCTGTCTTTCAAACATCGTTAAAAATAAAGACATGTCGTCTGTAGCAGGATTAAATGTAGGTAAAACAGTTTTTAAATCAAACCGCGTTGGATTAGAATCAACTGGACTAGCATTTGCAGTGCTTGCAGTTGAATTTTGATTCTGCAGCCGAAGCTTTTCAAGCTCAAATGCTCTTTCCTCAGCTAGACGCTGTTTTTCTGTTTCTGCTTTCTTTATTTCTGCTTCTTCCAACTTTTTCCGTTCGTCAACAATATTATTAAACGTATCTTTAACAAACTGTTCATTATCCTTAAAAACTTTAGATTTAGTTATTTTGTCATGTAAATCAATGATTTTATCATTAGATGTGACCTCGATGCGCAATTCTGATGCTAAGTTAGAGAGATCAATTTTCTTGCCCTTAGAAAGATAAGCCATTTTTACCTTATACAATTACTGAACTGTTAAGTAACTCAAGAAAATTTGTAAATGCAGTATTAAGTAACGGTTACACAACTACCCTCTCCTTTGAAGAATAAACAATAAAATTAGCATTCAAAAGTACTATGAAATCAAGAATTAAAAATGCAAGAATATGTTGATAAAATTCTTTTTTTAAAAAAAATACCAACACATATATAAATATTTGGAGTAAAAATTAAGTGTATCAAGGGATTTGAAATAGTTGTAATACCTTACTTATTTCTGTAAAGTTCAAGTTTGAAATTCTTACAAAAAGTTTTTTATATAATTGGTATGCAATAACTACGACATTTATTATACAAACATAAAACTTTTTAAAGAAGTAAATATATTATGAACACTTAAACATATATTATTTAGCATCTCTTTCAAATATAATACTAGCATACTTAGAACCTGAAAAGGAATTACACACTATATGGTTTTGAAACAGGAATAATTCTGAATTGGAATATTTTATTGCGAATGGTCAACCATTTTTAATATAATTTTCAAGAACACAGAATATAATATCAAACTTGCCTAAAAAATTTTTAATTAATCAAATCAATACGTTTAAAGAAAATGAGTTGGTACCAACAAAACAAAATATTGATATATCCTTTTTCACCAAAGAATGAAAAAAAAAAAAAATCAAGCTCTTAAAATTAAAAAATTCTTCTTCCCTTCAGGAGATATACATTAGAAGTTCTTTAAACAAGCAATGGGAACAGATTAGTTATTTTTTTTTAAACCCAACAATTTATGCATATATATATATTTCTTAAGAAAAACAAAATATCAATAACATGATAAAAAGAAATAAGAATATGAGTCATAAAAAGGTATTAAATCACAAAACGATGATTAAGCGGGAAAGATTTTTCAGCTTACTTCCGGGTTGAAGATTTTGATGCTTTTGAATTCCAGCTGTGGACGAAAACAAAACTGATTTTATTTTTGCAGCGCATTTAATCGTAACGATATTCATTAAACTGATTTATGGAGATATCTCGTTTAAACGAATGAAGCACATTTTTGTGAAGAATCACACAATTAGAAAGCACTAATTTGGAGGTGGAGAATTATTCTTGCACACACACACCTCTTGGTGGGGATGAATTTACTGGACGGCTGCAAAAATCACTGTAGCACATGGAAAAAATTTCCACTTCGTGTTAGGGCAACACTGTAGATTTCAACAGATGCGAGCTTTTTTTGAACTCCGGATAGGTGCGAAGTATTCAAATAAAACTTCCCGGGGCGGGAAAAAAAATCATGGCAAGTGTCTGGTTGATACCTTTGCATTCCATGAAATTTTGCCGGTTGGGCGCCACTGTAGAGGGACGAGACTCTTTATTAGGTGTTATGCCATGGATGAAAGAATGAGTTCAGTTTCAGGAACTACTTTTTATTAGCCGGTTAGGTTCCACGGCACAAACATTTAACACAAGCATATTGAAGAACAAATTCACACGGTAAGCATGGACAACACAAGAGACAAGAATGAGGAATCATGGGAAAACATGGCTCTTGATAGGTGGCTCTAGTAGCGCCACCTATGAAGAAAGGAGAAGGCAGTAATTGTAACCGCTACATTTTCTATATTTTATAAGTCGTTATTTAAAGTCACTTTCAAATTTATAGGTTTATGATTTTAAATAAAAAATGCGGATCTGAAATAAAGTGAGCTTTAAAGTGGAAAGTTAATCGGACTACTGATGTAGAGAATTTGTTAAACATATCTTACTTGTATTTTGTTATATTAATGATCTCAAGCACATCCGCTAAAATGTGAATTAGCATTTTCGTTCGCTAATGTTCCGATGTTATTTACTTTTTGTATTATTTTCTATATTTCTTCAAAATATGTATTTAATTTAAAATCTCTCTCAAATATATAGGGTCATGATTTTAAAATAAAAGTACTGATCTGAAATGAACAATAAAGTGGAAATTTAAGCAAACTTTTTATGTAGTGGATTGCTTGCTCAACATGGGTGATCTTAGTTGCATTTTGTTATAATAATTAACTCATTATCATATTACGGAATTATCTTAAATATAGGGTATCCTTATAATCAAATGACTTAAAATAAGTATCTTTCTTAATGGTAAATTAAGAAAACAATTGCAAATATTTAATAATGCATAATTGAAGTGATTTTATTTTTTAACAGTGCTACGCTGACTGTGATTGTAGACAGATCAAATATAAAAAAAATGTTATTAGCTTAGTTGCCAAATTAAAAAAAAGTTACGAAGAAATTATAAAATATTAAGATAACATTAATACTTTTTCAATTTGTCTTTTCTTAATGCTCATTTAAGATTTACTCATTTTTAGAAAATGAGAGTTTGCTTAAATAAACAGCATGTATGAAAGTAGCTGCCATACAGTCATAAATAGTGTTAAATAAATAAGCATATTCACAATTTTACTAAATAAATAATTAGCCTGATAATAATTTTAAAATTTTTGAAATTTGAAAACAACAGGAATAATGCTCCCCCCTTTTTTTAAGAAGGATCCCCCCTTTTTTTGCGATTTCAGCGTGTATTGCTGAAATCGCAAAACGCTTAGATCCGCCAGTTTCTTGAGTGATATTTGAATTTTAGATTATGCATAACGGAACTGATGGCGTTCAAAAAGATGAATAAATGTGAAAAAGCTTTAAAAGATCTAGATCACTCATGCAATAAAACCTCTAATTCACATCATTCACTTATTAAAGAAAAGATTCTTTCTTATGGCAATGCAGACCATTAAATATTGAAAAAAGATGATAAATCCGAAATTGAATCCCACCTTCTTTCAAGGATACTCCCATAAGAGTCTCCGGTGGTTTTTGTCTATCTGGAATTGCAACAGTCTCCCGGGACCTCGACGGGATAGGGGCGGGGGGATGAGGCATGTAACGGACATATTTCTGTCCTCTGGGTTGAAGAAAAGTACTTTCTTTAATTACTCCGATTTTTTTTATTTTTTTTTTTTTGCTTCTTTTTTTGAAGAAAAAAAAATCGAAATAACAAAAGCTTCAGGCGATGCAAAAAGGTGAACAAAAAATTGAAATAAAGTTTTGCGTCGGTTTACCATTGAAGCTTTTTTAAAAAAGTTTTTTTTTTTTTTGTTCGACTATCGTAATCGAGTTTTAATTTGTGTTGATTTTTTTTTGTTCTCATTCCTCCTATATGCTCATTGAGCTTTTCCTTCTGTTCAAAGTATATTTCTATTAGTCATTTTTTTTATTATTTCATTTTTTTTCTTCTTTCTCGCGTACAAAATAAATGAAGAGAAAGCATTAAAATTTGCAAAAAACTTGATCTCTAGAGTCTGAGTTTTAGATTTCACCGAACTCGAAAAATATATTTTTAGAGCTATGCCAATCTGTTCTTAAATATGATAACGAAACAAAAGGGGGGGGGGGCAAGCAGAAGAATAAAATTTAGAATAACCTGTCTTCACACTAAAATTATCGATTTCTATGAAATCTTGGATGAAATAGTCAGTGCGAGATCTGTCTATACGACCGTGCACAAGTGAACACGAGAAAACTGATTTTTGTGCGGATGAAATTTGATTTATCGTTTTTGTAACAAACGTTCGGCAAATTTATTTTCTTCTGTGACAAATAACATACAATTAAAGAATATAATTGTTGAGCTCCAGATTTAACCGAGTTATGCAGGATGTTTATTATTATTTTTCTGTCCTGGCTGAAGCCATGCGGCATGCTGACAGGATTTTATCTGAATGCCTTAAATTGGAAAACACGCATCAAAGTACTATGTCCAATATAAAAAATGAATTAAGTATTACTTATCCCCTATCAGAAATAAAGACCAGATTATCAAATCGGCAAAGTAGGTTACTTCATTGAGACCTAGGGGTCCCCGAAGTTTGGATCCATTCTTTTGCAATATTTCCTGTATATTTAATGATTTTATTATTTAATTTTTGAGAATCATGCACTCAAATTGATTCAAATTCAAGTCAAATATCTATTAAATATTAAAAAATTATTCTAATTTTCTTTTACAAATTTTATGTTAACTTTTTAATAAACTTCTTTTAAAATATATTATATTTTTTTTTTAAAAAATCTGATTTGTAATTAAACAGCGTTTAAATTATGCTCAAAAACATTTTTGTTGGCATTATTTTTTTAAAAATTGTTTTAAAATTTAATTATTTTATGTGGGAGATACTACAGCCAACTTTCTCAAAAGGGTCCCATATCTTGTTAGATTATCAGAATTTGTTGCATAACTGCTGCCACAAATAAGTAAGATAAATTGAAAATATCTACTATAGGAATTTGAGAATTTGAAAAGGGACCCCCTGAATATGCACTGTCTAAGAGTCCCCTAAGAAATTAATCCGAAGTCTGTCAATAGTATCAATGGTGGTAAAAAAAATATTTCATGTATAATGGTCGCTATTTTAGATCTTAATCAATATCGTATGCATTTAAATGTCTCGTCTATTATAACAGCATAAATTTTTTAAGGAAAATGTCAAATAATTAACTGGTTTGTGAAGCACAAAGAGAAGTTTGTTTATATCGCCAATGTCAAATAATTAATCAGTTTGTGAAAACAAAGAGAAGTTTGCCTATATCGCCCATTCCAAATAATTATCTGGCTTTTGAAACAAAAAGAGAAGTTCTTCGATATAGCAATCCACATAAATGTATTTAAAGCTAAATAAACAATATCTGATATATTAATAGAAATTCGGGGTTAGTTGCTCAGTTTAGTGAAATACGCGGTCTTTAAATAATCATAAAAAATTCGGTTTAATGATAGGGGATTTGTCAGAATAGAGTAAGTTTCAGTAAGATATTCATCAAAGAAGCAGAACTTGTGTTTGCATGCATGGAAGAAGAAAGCAAGTTGCCAATTAGCTTTTTCCGTTTCATTTGATTTATTCTGATGAGTATTGTTAAAAATGCAATACGAAATGCTAAAAATTTGATCACATTTTTTATACACAGAGTATGATATGTTTGTTGTTTTCATAAAAATTAATATCCAAGTTAAAGCCAAGCTCCAACTTTATCTGAATATTGCCTCTGTGACTTTTTTTAAATCATGTAATTCAATCTGACTTCTACTTCAAATAACGAATTCAATAAAATGTAACAGACACCTGAAAATAAAAGAGAATCCGATGAATGACCGTTTGATTTAGAACGATTGTTGGAGATGATCCAGCTTTTCGAATTCTTTTTTGTCAGCTGTCATCAGGATTTCTGCGAGAATTGATTTTGTTGCCTTCAGGATTCTGAAAACAAATACTTTTGTGGGTAGAGCTACTAAACAATATTTTTTTTTCTTTTGTAAATCGTTGCTTTCTGTTAGTTTTGAGTAAGATTCTTTAAACGAGCACACCGATTTTTGGAATATTATTTCAAATGTATCTGCTTTCAAAATATGTTAATTTAGCTTTAAAAAACTGTTATCTGGACAAAAACTCGTCTTTTCTTATTTTATTCCATTGATTTGGAAAATGCTTATTAGGTGAATAGGTTACGTAGTAGTTGGTTAATACAGTCGTGGATTTGGAAAAATATCAGTTAGGTAGTCCATATTTTCTTGATTTATCATGGTAAAAATTAGCAAAATAACTAAATACCATTTTAAAGGTTGTTAGTATTATAAATATTTTAAGGATTTTTAGTATAAAATATCAATTATGCAGTTTATGGTTGCTTGATTTATCGTTATAAAAAAGTAGTGGAATAGCTAAATAAGATTTTAAAGATTATTAGCATTAACAACGAATATATTTGCAACAAGTGAATATATATTATTAGTTTGGTTTTTAATTCATGAAACCACGAATTTTTCACTTTAACTAATTTGCAAAATTGTTTTTTAAACGAATTTTTGGTTTGAACTTATAATTTTATTTGTAGAATTGTAAGTTTTTACTGCCATTGAAAAAAATTTTGACAACATTTTTTTCTTAAGATGTATCCGCTCAAATTAGTTCTTATATAGACTGGGGAGCTTAATTTTTTTATTTGGAAATTTACTATATAAAAGAAATGATCTTCTTTCAACTGAAGAAGTAGCAGCGAAGATAATTGTTGATCAGAATTCAAAATGCTGAAATAATGACTTCTTATTGGTTTGCTCACAAAATTTTTCCTCAGGAAACAAAATTTTCTAACCAAATTTTAAATAATTTAAACAAATTCAGGTGAATTACAAAATAATTATTGGTTCTCTGTAATGACATGATTTAATTAAAATGCTCTTTCTGAATATTCAATTTATGGAAATGTGCAAATTAATTGCATAAATCTTACTAATTTTCCTAAAATTGTGAACGAATAGCATTCAGTGCCGTATGTTTTATAATTTCTTGTCATAATATTCTTACGAAATTAATTTTTAATTGCTTTAAAAAGTAAAAATTTTTAATCATTAACTAGACAATTTTATACTGACTTCTCATTGTTTAAGAAATTTTTTTCAGGTAAAATAGTTTGTAAAAAAAAGTATGATTATTGAGAACTTTTTCAAGAAGACATCGAAAAAAATTATTTTTCTTTTAAAACAATTAGAATGAAATGTTAAATTGATTTAACTAATAATTTCATAGTATAAGAAAAATTACATCTTTTCATTTGCATTTTTAATTTCAAAGTATTTTTCATCACTTACAATTAAAACTTTCATTCAATGGCAGCTCGCAGAATTATATAAAAAACTGTATTACTGTCCCAAATGTCACAATTTTTGCTATATGTTTCAGAAATGCTTAACGAGCGGCATGAAATTAGACCATTTTGTTAAATGAACATATTCATTTCTCATGATCTCAGTTAATTATGTTAAAAATTAAACAATTCAACTCTAACAATTTTGCTTAAATGCATTAAAATAATAGTACCTGGGAAACCAAGCTCCACTCGACAGTTTTTTATTTTTAAAACTGTAAATAAAATCTTATTTTATGGCTCGTTTAAAGTTGCAAGCGAAATATAATTGAATTTCAAACGCGGGGTCGAACATGAGAAAAATGTTTGAGAGTTCGAAGCCGTAACCACTACTCCATCTCTGACGCGCTTAGCAAGTTTAGCAACATATCAATATTTAAAGAAAATGTGTTTTTTTTTTGTATGAAATCGCGTTTTTTTTTTTCTTTCAGGAAAGACACATATATAGATAAACTTAAAAAGCAAAACCTTATCTAAATATATAATTTCATCCAAATCGTTAGAGCCGCTTCCGAGATACACGAAGTAAATTTATATAAATGCAAGAATTGCTCGTTTAAAGTTCAGAAGATTCAGAATTATTTATTTAGCTGTAATGATATATCGCGTGCTTCAACCTTTACTATCAACCTGAGTTATCACTAACTATAAACGATTTAAGCATGCTTAAACAGAAAGGAAATAATCGTAAATTTCTTTGCGAATTTTCCTAAAATTGACTTTTTTGTATGCCGAATACAACTCCTATTTTTCAATTTTATCTCGAATTTTATGAAAATTATCTTTTACTGTTTTTCATGCCTGATAATTCATGAGTTTCACTTCTTATTGCACCTGTAGAATTTGTCTCATTCCTGTTGTTTCAAATGAAAGAATGAAATAAGGCGCCATCAAACCCCTGAAACGGTTGCATCCATCTTCCGTTTCTGAGGCCCGTATTTCATCCAGAGATTTATTTCCTATCAGAAAAGAGTTACAATAAGAAAGAGTAGAAATAAGTAGTGCGCGGTGGATGCTTATATATCAGAAACCGAAGAATAGCGAAACATCCCATCTCTCAACCGGTTTTCGGTGCGATTCTCACCACCACCCCTCGCCGTGCAAGATACTGGATTTTTCTCCCGCCCCCTAAAGATACAGTTTTCATTTACACCCTCTGTCGAGTTGCGCAATGGGACACTTTTTCTTTTTTCCACGAACACCTTCGTTTCGCAACCAGCCAATTCAGACCGGTTTGCAAGTTTTCCTGCTAAGCGATTGTCGAAGATGCAATATTTTTGAAATTTCGCTTAGCCTTCACCCTGAGAGGCGCTGGAGTGGCAAGGATAAATGGATTCTGGAGGGGGGGGGGTGCAGTGTTCTTTTTTCGTCACTGTTGTCATAGTAGTCTGAAAAATGTAATAAATGCCACGATGTAAAAAAGATAATTGGCACAAATGCCATAGAATTATCATTTCTTTTTAAGTTTGGACTATAAAAATTGCAATAAATGCAGTAATATTTGCCTCGATGGTATCTTTTATGCATGCGTCTTGGAAAGGATACGCTCCTCAATGTAACATTAAACGCCGCTGAATAAGGACGGCATATTTATTTTTTCGGTGTCCTCGGAGGCTAGCGACATAAAGATTACTTGGCTCTATAAACTAAAAAAAAATGTAATAATATGTAATAGCTACACGCAATATTCTACATGTGTAACAACCGCCTCTGCCGCTCACCCCCCTTTTGTAACGCCACTGAATAAAAGTGCCATATTTATCTTCTCGGCTTACCCCGACAATGGCGTAGCGATCGTAAGTCTAGAAAGAGCATAGATACACTGAGTGCCAGTTTTAGGGAGCGCCATGGAGACAAAACATTAGTGCGTTTATGACAATATTTTTGAATGAAATATACCGGTATATATAATATAATGGTATTGAATAAAGACGCCATATTTGTCTTTTTGGCAACTCTGGACAGTGACAAAGCAAATGGGGAGCAAGAGAATATCGATGCTCCTGGCGCCAGTCGTAGGAGGTTCCATTTTGGACAAAACATTTGCTCATTTAGTGCAAATTTTAAAGTAAAATAACCCGAGTGAGGAAATCATGCCCTGTTCAGTATGTTTTTACTTTTTCTAACTTGCTGCACGACAGGGGGGTGGATTTACTTTGTGTCTCGGGAGCCAGTTACTCTCATTATGCTATTGCCTCGTGAGATTCGGACATATATAGCCGGAGTGTAAATGGGTCTTTAATATTGTGTGTGTGTGTCAGTACTTTAGCAATTAGCTAGACAACTCGGGTATGTAAATCTTGGAAGGTGGTTGCAAAAATTAAATGTTTCGGCGCTTCAGTAGCATAATGAAAATTGGCGTTGTGACGTTACCTTTTTTTTTTTTTTTTTTTTTTTTTACCATCAAATTTCACATTTGGCTTTGTTCTTATTTTTAATTTCCCTACATGCATATGTAGCGTTCGATTTCCACTAAATTTTTCTGGAAAAAAAATTAAAAAATTATACTTTAATGTTTATACACTTGCTGACAAAAATTATTTGAACAGATTAATATCCATTATTAGAAAAAAATTCATAGATTTATTTTAAGAAATGCATTTAAAAATGCTAAAATGAATAAGAAGCTTAAAAGAAATAACGATTCATCAAGACATTAAAATATAAAATAAAAGGTTGAATAGAAAAAAATTACAAATAAAAAAAAATTTGAAACTTTGATATCGTTTAAGTCTTTAAAAATGCTTGTTTTTTTCAAAGAAAGGATTTATTATATCAGAAGAGAGAGAGAGAGAGAGAGAAAAAAAAAAAAGAAGTTGAAGAAAGAAGAAGCATAAATTTAATTTTTAAAAAAATGCCAGTTTTTTTCGTTTTGAAATTTCAATAAGTCCGCGTTTTATTCTTTTCCATCTCGTCCATTAAAGACAAATCGAAATAAAATAAAATTAAAATAAATCTCTTTTTTCCATTTGAGAATAAACAGAGATTTACCTGTGAAGAAAAAAAGAACAACAACAAGCAAATACACCTCTAAAGACGTAACAAGAAAAGGAGTTCCAGAAGCCACGATCGAATCATCAGCAGAAACTCCGGTTCTTCGATTTCACTGCTGGAGAAAACAGAAGTCGGCAGATCCCAAAAGAGATTCGAAAAAAGAAAAAAGAAAGCGGGAAAAAAGCATTGAGAATAAATAAAAGAGCGGGAAGTGTCTGTGCCAAGTGACGTTCGCTTATTGGACAATGCGATTAGATTCTATGAGCCTTCCCGGCATCCCTCGGGAGTCTCCTACAGTATTGCCACCGCTGGCACCGTAACTTCGGGCCTGAGGCAATTTCTTCAATAAAAACAAAGTCCCTTCAATTTGAACACTCAAACGACATTTTAACGTCTGCGCTGTCAACTTTCTCGGGGGGGGGGGGGGGAGAAAAGGTGAATACGAAAGTGGGAACAAAAGAGACGAGAAATTATTCAAGGCGGATTTTTTATTTTTATTATATATATTCTATCCTTTTGTTTTTGTCTTCTCTTTTTACGGCATTTATTTTCCTCTAAAAGAAGGAATTACACATTTGAATACCCCCTTCTTTCCATCTGCCTTTCATTATTGGAGCTGCATGATGGGAATTAAAAATGAATGTTAGACGGAATATGATATAATGCGAGGTAAAAAATAAATCATCTTGGTAGCAAGCTAAAAAAAAGTTATGATTTATGCATACATATGAGATATCTGAAGCATATTAGACATGTGTATGACATCTTATATTGTTGTATAATAAAATAATGAAAAAATAAATATATATATAAAATATAATTATTGTTTCATTATATTGATATATATAAATTTCACACATTTGGAATTTCGTATCTATAACACCAGTTATGCTTTAAAAATTTATTATACTAAACATTTGAATAAAACAATAATTTAATGCAATAAAATGCTAAAAATAAATAAATAAATGAAAGAAACTTTCGTTGGTTATCGCTCTGTTTGTTTGTGAATACCATAATATAAAAACTGTTTTGATATAAACAGCTGAAATTCGATATGTGATTTTCGTACCAAATTTGTAAGTATATTTTTTAGATATTGTATCTGTCAAATTTTGAAAGAAATCCATTTAAAGGAAGTTTTGTTCATTTGAGTGCAAGTGACCGTGATAACCACAAAACATAAAGCTGCAGATAAATAAAATTTGCCACACTATTTTTGAATCCTATCAGCAGAACTTGAACACCGTTTAGTAGAACAGATACGTATCAAATTTTGAAACAAGACCATCAAGTGGTTGACCGTCTGTCGGTCCGTATTTTGCATGCATGCATATTTGGTATGCGAAAGAAATGAGATGGCAAATAGTGGTGGGATGGTGAGGTTGGAAAAGTGGTGTGTAAATACTCGTCTGATATCTTCAGGAACGCCATGGAGATGAAATATTGGTATTTTTTGAAGCCAAGATAAATGGTATTACGAAAAAATATTCTGCCTTGGGCTACATTATCATTTGTTAAAACTCTAATAACAACTGGGACGAAAAACTCATATTATGTCCTTGACGCCTCATATACTCGCTATTGGTATGATTACCCAATGTGTACTTTCGGAACGCCAAATCTTTCATTGTTGGTCCAATTGCGTTGTACTGATGTGATTTAGAAGCTTGGACAGAAAACACAATAGATTAGGTTTAGTCTCTTAGCATTTGACTTTAAAATTATCTGTTTCCATGTCCAGTAATCTCTTCTAGAATCGAAATGGAGCGTTAATATAATGAAATGAATCAATCTATAAATCGGAGAATTTGAGGCGCACAAAGACATAAATTCTGTTTGTTTGTTACATAGACATAATATTGAAAATATTATATATTGTTTAGATAATGATACTATTACTATTGCTGATTCATCGAATGATTCGTTGTCTTATATCCTAATAATAAGAAAACCAAAACATTTTGAATAAATTTCCTTTCGGCGATGATCTATTATGTAATTTGAAATGAATAATTTACCGCTCTCTGGAAATGCAAAAGAGCCACTCGAGTTCTACTGGCCTTATTTTTCATGCAGCGACTCGGCATCGAAATGTTATATGTGCAAGTTCGCAGTTAACATCAATTCCAATCACAGGAAAGATTCTATTCTTACAATAGAAGAGTCGTTTCTTTTGCCACGTGACAGAGCCAAGCCCATTAAAGCGCTATCGGACAGCGGCAGGGGCTCATTTGAATAGATACAAATTTTGGAGTAATGGACCTTCCGTTAGAAGAGAAGACCGTTTAGCACGCTCTTCTGCAATGTTGCACTTTTATTAAGCCTTTCAGAAATAAGAATCCTCGCCAACTTTGTCGCCAATGCAAGGGCAAGGCAGTCAAGTGTAGAATGGGTAATTAAAACAGATTCCTCAGAGACTCTTTACTGTAAGTAAGCCTTTAAATTTGAGTGAATAATTCCATGTCTTAATTAGAGTGGAGATATGAATAGTTTGTAAGCAAGTGGTACATATTTGACAGCATTCAAATGTAAAAGTGACTTGTTTAATATTGCTACAACTTACCAATAAAGTTAATGTATGAAATATATGTTGAATTCTAATTGATGTATTGGCATTTGAATTCTATTATCATTCCTGAATGTACATAAAATATAAAGATTTGCCGAATGCTGTGGCAATTTAATCCTTTTCTTAAAGGCATATATAGAATTTTATTAATATTTCAAAAGGCTTGAAACCTAAATTTAGTTTATGTAAGCAAAGTTAGACAATATTTATAGTTTTAAATTATGTTTATACTTTATTCTTGCTTTATAGAGACTCCAAACCTATGTACGTATCTATGGTGTATGCGATATTAGTAACGAAAAAAAAAAATTTTTTTTTTTTTTTTAAGGATAAAACTTAAAAAGTTAACATACAAAATTTCAATTTCCCATCATGAAAAATGAATATTTAAGTTTTAAATACGTAAGCTTATTGATTAACAGTGAAAGAGAAAGAATATGTACGTATTATTAAAACGATAAAATATTTAATATCTGTCTCAGACATAACTTTTATAAAAAGACTGGTTTTACTTTGTTTTGATAACAGATATTGTTGTAAGCCTGATTCACAGCTTAAAGATCTAATTGAAATTGTCTTCCATTAAAATTGTTTATTTTTTAAATGAATAATTACTAGTTTCCACCAGAAATTAATATGTAATAATTATTACTTCATGGAAATCACTTACTAGAACATGGAGCTAACACTGCTATAAATGTGTAATAAAATGAAAATTAAATCCTATAAATATTGTGACATCGAAAGTTATTGAGAAATGAAAAGACTATGAGATATGAGCGTTGAAAAAACTTGGCAATCATTGTTTTAGTAATAAAGTAAAATAAAATAAAATTCTAATTGTTATTTTCGTGAAAAATTTTTGTTATTTTTGTTTTTTGTTCCTTTTGTGGTATACTATACATTCTTTTTATAAAAATATTATCTCCGAATTTTTTTTAGTTTCTTGTACATTTGACCTTTCTAGCATTTAGTATAAATTAACAGAAGAAGTATGGAAGCATATTTTGAAAAACACATACACACACATATAATAACACTAAACCGATATGCTAATAACCGTAATTCCTGCAAGAATCTCTCCTTTCTCTTATATTTCACCTAATTTTATTGCTTGGTCTTCCATCACCTCTCTAGATGATATCCATCCAATCATGCCTCTAACGTCAACATCCAGATTGACCCTAAATGTTTACTGCATTTACGGGTTTACCCCTAACCACTGATTCACAGTCATGCATCACGAGACCTGATGCGTTTCTGCCATCAGTATGTTAAGCCCGGTGGTAGGGGAACATTCGCTTTACCATCAAATAAAATATACGCGAGTTCGTTGATGAAAGTCAATTGTCTGTCTTTCCCAATCTGTTGGTCGTAACTTTCGACGCGGTGGAGTAGACAGTTTTTGTTTGATTCATATTCGCCATAGATATTTTTAAAATGATAGTGTTTTTAGGCTTGTTTTTTTTTATATAAATTATGTGATGTTAAAAAATTGCAATGTCGTATATAACATTCAGACTGCACCATACTACTAGACTATTAAATATAGCATAATCAGGCATAACATTTAGTCTCTTCTTAGATTATAGACTCTCATTATTGAAGAATCTTTCGTATTTTAATAGATTTTTAATAAATTAAAAATAATTGAAATTTTAACGTTTTTTTTTTCAATTACATTAAGAAATATGTTTGCATAAAATTCATTTTTATTGGCCATTTTAAATTTTAAAAAGTGTTATCAGTTTTATTCCAGGACAGTTTTTCGTTTATACAAATTTGATACGTTTTTGATAATTAATTTTTACGTTTTCGTATAGGAATTTTAACAAATATATTTGAATTTGTTAGATTTTGACAAATTTCCATGCTTCAAACTTTCCTGAGTTCGAAAAACACATTTTTAGAATTATATCTGTTTATTTGTGAACATGATAACTATAAAAAAATCTGAGCTATCTGAATGAGATTTGTTATACTATACTCTAAATATCTAGATTTCTATCAAGTTTTGAACAAAACAGATTTTGAGAAATTTTATCTGTTCAGTTTTCCGAATATAAGTTTACATTAGTATAAAATAAAGAGAGTTAGATAGATTAAAATTGGCAAATTTATTTAACATCAAAAATACAGATCTGTATTAAATTTAGAGCTAAACCTGTCATGGAATCGACCGTTTGTCTGTCTGTACTCTCAGAAGAATGTAAATACGATGATTCAAAAATTCAATGACTTGTATGTCATTTGGTATTTGATTTTGTTACCATAATTTTAGTTCTTGTCAAATTTTGATTTCAATCGGTAGGTTTGTTCAAAAATGTGTCTTTTGGGCTCAAGGAAGTCTGAAACGTCAAAATCTCGAGCTCAAACTTTTTGAACGATTATATTACTCTCATGTTGTGTAATTTATATATAAGCAAGTAAAATTCAATCTTGATATTTTGATAATATTTAAATTTTAGACATCCCGTGCGCGAAGAAAAAAACAATTGTTGATTATGTCTATTTGGAAATAAATATAATAAATAATAAGAATTGTCTTCCCAAAACTTTCTCGCATATTCTCTATGAAGGTGTTAGCCCAGAGAATGTCTTGCATGGCATTGGCATGCAGTAGTTACGAAAAATTAAACTTTGGCGTGTATTTGCAATTTTTACTGAATCCAACTTGTTATCCTTGGCGAGTATTTTTGGAGATTAATTCGTGGCATGCGGTTAATAGTATCCCTAAACCTAATTTTTATTTTAGACACATTTTTCGCAACCTATTGAAACAAAATTTTGTCAATAAACTACACTTGTAGTCACAAAATTTCACACCAAATTTTATATATTTTAGTCGTTGCATTTTTGTGTTTCGCGTTTACACATTCTTGAAATAAACAATGAATTCTTTGTTGAATTTTGCTCAAACTTTGATAGGTATATCACTGTATAGATATTAAATCTGGTCAAAGACTTTTGTAGTTATTGTGTTTAATTATATTTGAACAACTGGACAGACATTCTTCCACTAAATGGATTTTGCTTAGACTTTCTGCAAATTTGATATAAAAACCGTATACTAAATTTCACCTGTCTATCTCAAAGGTTTTTGAGTTTCCTTTGGCATAGACAGGCAGTCGGACATTTTTCCAAAAATGCGTTTTTCGAACTAACGGATGTCTAAAAGTGAAGATTCGTCAAAATGTAGATTATAATTTATTGTCGGTTGCAATACTTTTTACAACGTATACTGGAGAGAAACGGTTAATGTTTCATAAAAAATAGTACGGCTCCAAATTCAAAGTTTTTTTAAAAATAAATAAATAAATGCATTCGAAAAAAAAAATAGAGGTATGACTGTTTGAGATATTACAATATAATATATGCGCATGCGCTGTGTTGCAAAATGCATGGAATAATCAAAAAGCATGCATTAAGAGTCTGTAAATTCTACTGAACTTACAATCACATCATGAAATATTTTATAATATAATTGTATATCACAGGCCAGAACGTTCACTATAAGCAAAAAAAAGAGGGCTAGATCAAGCCTCTTAAGGGCTCTAAGACATTGCAAAACTGGGGAACCACTTTTTTATTTCCACAACTTCCAAATAGATTTTTTTCGACTGATTTTTATGTCCATATAAACAATTCTAAGTAACAAATTGAAATAGCAGAACATTAAGACAGCAGATATATTCTTGATATATACAATGCAATATATTGATTAATATATACAATATATTATTCAATATATTGTATATAAAATGGCGAAATTAAAACATAAAATTTTCAGAAAAAAAGGAGAATATATATAAAATATATAAGAATGGTAAAATATGTATAAGAAAAAATATAACATTTTTTTAATACAGTTTAAGTATTTTCTATTATGGGATCAGATATTTTTTTAATTGCAGAGCAACAGATTCTTTGAAATTATAAAACTACTTAATATAAATCTTGAAAAGGCTTGTTAGTAAGAAATGTCATTAGAATGATGTATCAAAATTTGAACGATGCTAGATTTTAATTTGTATACATTGGAATGCATGACCTTTGTAAATTTAATGGAACTGCAAAATTAAATTACTCTGAGTATATCTCAAAAATTTCGGGACCTGTAAGGGCCCCCAAACAGTTACTACTTTGCCTATTTAAATGTAAAAATTAACACCCGTTATCGATACTCGTCGCTTCATCCGAGAACTAGTCAGCGAGAAAAATCTATTAAGCTCTAATAAAAGCCGGCGTCGTGTTTTTCACACCGTGGTCCAAGATGACTATCTGGGAAATCTTCCTCTTCGCTTCATTTCACTCGCACTTCAGCAAACGATAACCCATTCTAATAGGTTCGCGGCCACCATTCATCAAAGCGCTGTTGCCATTCTTAAGTAATGGAACGTGATACGAAAATAATTACCCCCTTTTCCATTTAAATTGCTTTGGTTCTTCGCAATGATGGATGGAAAAACATCCGAATAAATCCAGAATGATGATGAGCATAAATTCTTCTCGTAGCTGCCTATTTTTATACGGGCTGAATTGGGAAGAAGTGGGGAGGTTTTTGTTTATTTGAGAAGGAGATGGACGACATTTTGGGGAATATTTTAGATTGATTTTCGTTTGATTTATTTTTGATCATCTTCGTTTCAGCCGTTTTTCAAAGCTGTGCGATTTTTGTCTATTATTCTTCATGCTGTCGTTAAGGGGTAAATCTTAACCATATAAGTATGTCAAAATTATCCTTCATTTTCCTTTAGTGAGCATGATTTAGTAGACAAATTTATTTTAAGAAACATTTATTGTGTTTCATTGTAGTCAAGTTTCTCGTATTCGAGTTGATTGTCATAGATTTTATTTTGGCCACAAATAAACATTGAAACTTGCGTTTATATACAAAATTTATTAACTATTTAATGTCTAAATTCCATTTAATTTTTAATAATTTATTCACTTCTCAGTGGATATCAAACAGTTACTCAATACTTTTACCATTTTTGAGATTGGAAACAAAAGAAGTGAAGTGATTGATTGAATGAGCTATTTTATTCTGTTTAAAAGTGCTTGCTTCAAATATTTGTACACTTCGAATGCGAAAAAGTAAAGTGAATAATAAAAAAAGGGTTGTTAGTGAACTAATATATTTCCACATAAAGTGATCAAATTTGTAAATTTTCGAATTTATTTTTTTTGTGTGTGTGAGAGTTATATATCGCTTGCTCTAAAAAAAGGGGATTATTGGACATTTTTTACTTTACTTTGAAGCATGTAAAATAATAAATTCATTGTTATTTTAATAAGTTTTTGTTTTATTATTTATTTGCATTTGAATTGCATTTACTAATCACTTTTTTTTTCTTTCTTTACAGGTAAGTGTTTTACCATCTTCTTTATCCTTAAAAAAAGTGTGCTGGCGCTCTCCGAATCGAGGTAATTATGTTATGGCTTGATTATATTTACTTATCTCGTATAACTCGAGATTTTGTCGAATAGCCATGTTTCAGATCTCTCCGAGTTCGAAAAAATATTTTTGGAAATATGCCTGTCTGTTTGCGATCAAAATAACTCAAAAATGCTTTCAACTAGACAACTGAAATTTGGTCTCTACTGCAAGACTGCAGATTTCTATCAAATTTGAAATTAAATCCATTTAAAAGAAGTTTGCTGACCAGCTGTCCATATATGTTAACCCTTTAAAAGGCAATTTTTTTTTTTCTAGAAATGGTATATTATAAGTAATTTAGAACTGAGAGGGGCTTAAGAAAAATTATTCATTTAACTTATTAGATGAATTTAATTTGTTTAATTAATTAATTCGTTTAATTTATAATTAAGTAACAAATCAAGCCACGCCATTTTGTGTGATATAAGGAACTGTAGCATCTAAGAAAAATTTGTGATAACTTTTCCCGACCTACATAACTTTATTCAAAGATTGGGGGATTTGGTGAGAAACATATTTTCTATGACTTTAGAAAGGGTTAACAAGATAACTAAAAAATGATGATATCTAGATATATATAATTTTATACTCAGATTTAGCTTCTAAAATACTGATATAAATCAAATTTAGAACTGAATCAGTCGGTTTGTATTTTCTTAAGCAACTCAAAACAATGACAAAAGTAAAAACGCAATGACTTGAATGTCGTTCATGATTCTATTGTAGTTTTGTGTCAAATTCATGTTTTAATTGATCGGGAAAAATGTATCCAGACTTCACATTTGGTCTTCTACAACTTATGTATTAACCTCATCCTAGAGATTAATCACTAAAAGATCGTCAAATATGCAACTCTTATTGGCTTTTTTGTAACTATGCCATATGATTAACACACAAGTATATTTATCAGAGATATCTCCTGCTGGCTTATGATGGATGCATTTATAGAAATAGAGAAAAAGAACCAATCCCTAAAACACAATAGACTGAACTATTATCACTATAAATCAACTATCATAACATGGAAAAAGAAGGTTTTGTCAAGTTTTCCTTTGCAGGTTTCTGATAATTTTACAAGTCCTTATAGTTTTCTTATAGAAGGTAAGTGAACTATTTACTCCAAATTTATGCAATTAATATGAAGGCATTTTTAATTATTTATGTCAAGAATCCATCAGAAACAAGGAAATTCTTTAGATAAAACTTAAATGTAATATAAGTAAAAATGTGTTTTAGTTCTTACTCTAATATATTGTTTGTTATCGCATTTAAATATTTAATGTCTAAATGAATTGAACGAGCTGAATAATATTGTTTAATACTGTTTCATATGTTTCGTAATAAAGGTGAATTTTGCTGTTGAAGCTTAATTAAGTCAAAACTAATGAATACGTTCGTTGCCTGTGGATTCAAATCATATAGCTAATTATGTGCTTTTTTTCTTAGCAATTTCTTAACTATTATAAGACTCGTCGCCTAATTAATAATAGATATGAACTAATTAGGTAGCAGTTGAGAATCGCATGTAGTTCAACGAAGCAGACAACATATTAATATTGGAATGAAAAAATGATTTTTTTTTTTGTATTATTTGGATTTGCTTGTTTCTAAGCTGGTTTATTTGATTGATAGTAGTATATTATCATTCGGTAATATATAATATATTATTGTAAGAACAAAACACCGACACTTGAATTGGAAATAACAAACAGGGTTTGCAATTGACATTAAACTTTAAACGCCAATTAAAGCAACAGTACATATTCATTTGTTTTTAACAAGTTATATTTGTTTTCTATATGGTACCCGTTTTTTACGAGTCTCTCCATTATGGCTTTAAAATCTGAGTTTTGTAACGGCATGTTATTTGCCAAATGATAAAAAAAATCATTTGATATTAAATGAGTACATTTACGCATTTTATTAACATTTACCAAATGTTGTAAAAGAGCGCAGACTGATTTATAGATTTATGTCTTTATACTGCGAGTAAAAATTCGTGCTTCTGCATGAGGGAAAAGGGCAGTCCACTCGATCAGTTAATCAATCATCGAAAGGTTTTATCGCAAATTGATCTCAGGCCCTGAAACTTCCCTTACTCGTTTACAAGAGGGCTGCCGGTAGCTGCTTTTTCTTCTTAAGACATACAATTTCATTATTCAGGAGCTTCGCAATAATGAAATAGTATGTCTTCGATGCACACATTCGGATCACGTATTAAGATTTTGGCGGATAATAAAAACGGTCACACAAGATGAAGTCCATTAAAAAGGAACCCTGAGCAACAGATGATTGCCCATAACAGTTGTGATTATTCAGACGTGCTTTTCGGTAATGGTAGACCTCTGTAAAAGAGTTCCACTCTGATCTCTTTGATGAATCTCTTCCAACTTTAATCAAATAAAACTCATTTTACATTGATGCATTCAGCAGTAAAATTTATTCTTAATAATTGGGCATTTTCGAACTTGCTTGCTTGCTGGAAGAAGTTGCTCCATAAAATAATAAAGTAATTCTGTAATATGGTTTGGGTTTGTATAAATTTCTGTGAGGCTATCTACGAGATTTTAAACAATTTTATCTGTTTCATCTCAGCAAAACTACATTACTTTCAAAAACTGAGATTTAATGTCTGAGAATGCAAACAGTATCTGCAGTTTGGATTGCATTTTTACTTTATCATATACGCAGTATAGAGAAAGTATAGTAATCGTCAAAAAATTCGAACTCGAGATTTTGACGAATCTCCACGTTTTTTAGACCTCACTGAGTTTGAAAAACACATTTTTCGAAAATGTTCGTCTCTTTAACTGTCTCCGCCAAAGATAACTCACAAACGCTTTGAGCTGGACGGTTGATATTTGATATGTGGTCTTTATATCAAATTTGCATACTTCTGTCAAATTTTGTGTGAAATTTGTTCAGAGGAAGTCCGTCTGTTCAGTTGTTTGAATATAAGTTAACACATTAATTATAAAACGAAAAAATCTTGATAGATAAAAATCAGTGCACAGATTTAACATTTGTAGTATAAACACCTGTCAAATTTTGAGCCATATCCATTTGACTGTCTGTCCATCTGTATTATCAGAAACAAGTAAACGCAATAATTAAAAAAACGCAATGATTTTAATATATCAAATTTTATGTGGGTTTTGTGATTACAAGTGCAGTTTTATGTCTAATTTTTATTGAGTCGGTTGGGAAAAATGGGTCTAAAACACAAATTCTATTTTCGAACACTAGTAACTGCATGGAAGGGATTAATCGCCAAGCATCTCTCCAAAATGACACCATAGTTTTAATAAAAGTGCTAAATTCAAGCCAAAAGTTAATATTTTGTAACTGTTGTACGCTAATACCATGTAAGGCATTCTCTGGCATGGCAAGTTAATTAGAGAATATGCGAGAAAGCTTTGGGGAAACCACTCTCTGTGGTTGTTAAAGGCATGAAAATTATTCCTTTGGCAGGATAGTAATGACCAGTAGCGGCTAGTGCGGTATGTTAAAGAGTTACATTATCTCTTAACAATAATTTCAAAAATATTTTCATTCTTTTTCCGTAACGTTTTATTCTCATTTTTTAACTTATGCAATAAACTATAAAAATTGGATCAATAGCTGAAATTTGATTGTGAATACATCCCTTCCGCGAAATATTAATGCAAGTTGAAATATTTATTACAGTCATTTCTTGTTTTAGCTTAGAATTGCTTTAAAAAGAATCGGCAAAATCTCATGCTAAATTATTTATCAATGGGGAAAAATTGTGTTTTTTTGGGGGGGGGGATTTGGGGTTAATTAGTATATATTTTAGTAAATCGTTTCTTTCATGTTTTTATTTTTTTGGTTTTGGCTTTATCTTTCTTAATATCTTGCTTTAATATATAAGCAGTTTCTTTTTTACGATGCATGACTTAAGCTTTTTTTTTATTCCTCTGTTATTAATGAATTATTCGATAAAGATAGTTGCTCTCGAGAGAGAATAGAATATATTGCAATATGCTTTTAATCAGCATTCCCGCTTCAGCTAGGAACTGAGCATATTGAACAATTATTAAAATCTACCCGCTTTAACTATCAAAGCACACTTTGATGACAAAATATTACTGATGAAGAAAATTACAGTTACAAGCTCCTATATGTTGCAAATATGGCATAACTACTATTTATCCTTTTTTACCAAGACTGCATATACGCATCTCTCTGTTTTAAAAATTGCTATCTTAGGTTTACCATGGCATTGCATTCCATTTCTTCTTTTCTTCTCCTGGATCTTGTCAACGCAACACGAATCGTCTGGCATTCCCGACGGAGCATCCTTCTTCAGAACCGTCCTCCTCTTCATTCTTGCAAAAGAGAAGACGTTTCAAAAAAGACAAAAATGCATTCTTCGCATCTGCTTTTCGTCTGTTCCCACCCCATTCCCTTTAACTAATTAGAGGCAAACAATTAACGAATCTACTGCAGACGACAATTAACACCCTCCACCCCCTCTTCTCGCGGAGGTGGAGGAGGAACAAAAGGATGTTGCCGCTATCCCCTGGACGATGCAAGGCGGTGGCGGAGGGGCGCTAATAAACAATTAGCTGCTTAAATGACGCTTTATTATTAGCTTTTCGCAGGGCTATCCGTTGCCGGGGCGACCACCGGAGGGCTTGATTTTGTGACACTCCAGTCGCTTCTTCTAGGAAGTTCCCTCACCTAATTGTGTCTAATGAATGAAGAGTGTTTATGAGTGATCCAGAAATTGCACTCCAAAGTTTCAAAGGCTATGTTTTAATCACTCCGGGCTGCCTGAACTTTAATTAGTCGGGATGGGTGTAATCCTGTTAGGCCGAACGCCGTTTCAATATCGAAAAGGAAGCTTTAAAGTGCAATTAAAATGCACAATTCTTTGCCTTTGAACTCTCTATGCAATTAAGGTAATTTATTAAATGCGGAGTTGTTGCCTCGGAGTATCTTGTGGGCCCATAATTTGGAGAAAGTATGCAAAGTCTGTTTCAGACACGTGTTTCAAATGGTTGTTCTTCGCTTAAAATCTGTTTCTTGGACCAATGGAAAGAAAGGAAAATCGGGAGCACAACTTTTATTCCCAGATCTGTCCAGTGCTGCATTATGAATTCAGATTAATTTTTGTAAGACATTCTAGCTTTTGATTTAGACTTTTTCCACTTGATTTATGGCCTGGCGATTGCTGTTTTTCTATTATATTTATTTGTTTTTTGTAAAAGCTCATATTAAAAGCTTTTTCTTGACATAAAGCCTTTTTTTATTTTCTTAATTTCAAGATAAATATAATTTTATTTATAAAAGATAGAAGTATTGGAAATTTATTGTTAAATAATTTGTACACGTTTCGTTCAATGAAATGTGATTGTGTTTTGTGAGGAGAGAATGCATATCATCAATATGTGCTTTGTCTATTGTAATATTCTTCTGGCTCACCTTGAAAGCTAACAACATTTTCTTAGGTTTTCACCAATCAACGTTAAGATTATGAACTTATAATTTTTACATTTAGCAAATAGAATGAACAAGTTTGTAAAAATAAATAAAGCCTACTAACACATTCTCACTTTTTCTGGGATATTCGCACCGTATTCTACAGTACAATCAAACAGTTATTTTCAGTGTGTAAGTATTGTAGCCATATCAGTGTGGTAAGGAAAAATTTCTTTTTATGGCGCATTTATAATAATGTTCGATATTTTTATATTATTCAATGCCTATTATATAATAATTCTTGCTAACTTCTTTGCGAATTAGTGGATTTGAATATCATTTTTCCAGTTCAGTTTTCGATCGGTCGGCTAGCAGCTTTTGATTTTCCAATAAAATTTGTCTTGGTTATGCTACTCGATATTAAAGTGAAAGAAATCTAATTTATTTCTACCTCTGAATGAGATTGGCATCTTCTCTCATATAGATTATGTTTCTTTTTTTATATTTAAATATTATACAATGCATTTCTATAGTGTTTCAGAATTGTGTCAAAATTGACTTTCTGACATTCTTGTACGTAAGTTTAACAGCTTCTAACAACAACTACAGATTCATTACGATCAAACGTCTGTTTTAATGAAGTTACTTGGAAAAGTGGTGAGGAATGTGCTATTTATTTCAGGATCCAAAACTAGTATTTTTCGATGACTGTACTTCGCTAAGGGGTAATTCACAGAAAGATGAATAGTTATTACGCCTCCTAATACCGCGTATAATCTGAATTCACCCTATAGCTAAAGTGAAAATTTCATCTTTGCTCTTCCCCCCCCCTTTTTTTAACAAAATGGAAGATTCCTGACTCATGCACAAAAGTACAGATTTCTAAATCCGAGAACGAACAGTACCTGCTAGTTTTTGCTTCATAATCTGATCAGAGTTCCAAATTCCGAGCTCCGCTTCAGAATTAGCCTTTGCATTGGTTGGAAACTAGTTCCCAGTATAATATAACCTAAGTAAAGCAACTGTAGAAAAAGAATTTCATTTTCAATAGGTTTGGAATGATGAAAGTTTGAATAAATTTACCTAGTATATGATTCGTTGAAATTTAAAAAAATTGAGCTCCTTCCAAATTTTAGCACTGTTTGCAAAACGTGGTATCGTATTTTCCAAAGTTACTATTTGCTATTCACGGGGTTTCTGGCTTTTCCAATTCCGAGGACTTTATTCGTGTTATCTTAGAAGCTTCTGATTGGACCCCCACCTTGTGATCCCCCAACCCTTTGCTTGACAGCTGCCAATCGCGTTCTCTGAGGTACCCCGTCCCTTTGCAAATACGACAGGATGTCAATATTTGCAGAACGGTCTTTGAGTCTACTGCTAGCTACAGAAAACGGCATGTTTGCTCAGCGCCACCTACAAAGAGTTTATTGCTTTGAATCCTTTTGAAAAAAAAGGAGGACGAAATTGATCCGAAAGGAATTGAGGAATCATTTCTTCTGATTTGAAGGGCAGAGAAATATAGGATTTCGATTCATGAAATATCTAATGCTGCTATAATCACTTATTCTGTTATTTAGAGGCTCTAATTAAGTTTTTTTATTCGTTTTTAAACTGGGATCATATAGGAAAATAATAAGGCCGCAAAAATTTCACATGGCTTTCTTCTTTCAGTTTTTAAAATAAACTTGTCTTTAAATATTTTATTAGTATTTGTCCCTTCCTAGTGTTTGTGATAAATGCTTATGGTTGATAAATTCTCTTCTTTCTTGTTATATTTTATTCATTATTATTTTATTTATTTTCCAATATATGAGAGCAGATAAAAGGTTTGTGTTAGAAGTAATATTAGATGGGAAAAGACTAAGAAGTTTTATTTTCAACTGCTTGCCCAGGCACATTTTCAGTGATAACCTCTCAAAGCAGTTTAGGACTGCTACCGGAAGAATTTATCTTTGCACTGTAAAATTGTTTTCGGACTCTGTACTGAATTGTGAACCACTGATCATAAAAAAAAAATCATAATTCACATATGTTGGATAAAATCTCATAATATTGTTGTCACCTAGTAAAAAAAATTGACTTAAAAAATCAACAAGGTAACATATTCCTCAAATTGAAGATAAATCAGGTAGTAGAACCAGCTGGAGTGATTTCTACGAAACTTAATCGTTTACTTTCTAACAAAATTTTTATTTTATGTTCTCTTGCTTAAAATTGTAGATTTGAATTGTATGTCGTAAAGATCAAGAGTACACAAATCTTTATTTTTTATATTTGCATAAGCAGAATTTTTGATACTTTTTTAAGCCGAATTGAAACCAAAATTTCACAGATTGAACAGACGATTTTAATTGCAAAAGCGCATTCAAATTTTCATTTATCTGTCTTTGCGTTTTTAAGTTATCGCTTTTACATACATCTGAAAATATAGGTCGATAGACGATCAACTCTTTAATCGATCCAATTCATTATTTAATATCGATGGACATTTTAGATGCTATATTTGTGAACCAAAATTTTATTCACTTAACTTTTGCGTTTTATAGTTATTGCGTGTATTTATTTTCAATCTACCAGTTAAACAAACGTGCTGTTAAAGAATTTCGTCTAAAATTGATAGAAATCTGTAAATTGGATATTAACCTGATATACCAAATTTGGTGAGTCTCGCTCAAAGTGTTTTTCACTAATAATTTTGACAAACAGATAGACAAATGGACAAACATAATACTACCTCAAAAGATCCATTAACACGGAGAAATCTGAAAAATGGAGATTAGTTAAAATTCTATATAAAATTAGTCGAATTTCCTGATGATTACAATATTTTTCTACATACATCGTGTATATAAAAAAAATCCAAACCTTTAGTCACTTTTATAAAATCTATACTAACCATTATTTGTATTTTATTAATTTTTTTAGGAACGTTGATTAGAATACTGCATGTTATTTATATTTGTAAACGAGACAGAATAATTTAGTATTATTTATGCAATTATTTCACTGATTTTATAAAACTAAATATTTTTCTTAAGTGTTTTTTTTATTATTATTAATCTTCAATGCGATTTCCTTTTGTTTGTATTGATTGAAAATCGATTTAGTATCTCTTTATTTTTTTATATCTGTTTCTTCTTTTTTTATTGAAGAAATCGAATAATAATTTTTTTTATTATTCGATTGTTTGTCTTGAAGGAATTGTCTATTAAATGCGTTTCCTATTTTTTGATCGATTTTTGACTAATCGATTCTTTTAGGATCTCTCTTTAAGGGCTTTTCCTTTTTCCTTTGTTGTTAGATTTTGATGATAACCGTTGAAAAATTATTCCTTTATTTAATTTTATCGATATTTATTGCATGTTATTTTTGAAGAATGTACTAAGAAGATTTTTATCAAAATATAAAAGCCATCTAGAACATACTCTGTATATCTAATTAAATTTATTTTAATCATTCTAAATCTGCAGCCTGCTTAATTATGATATTGAGAAAGGTTTGTAAATTTCTAAGTCCAATTTTTAATTAAATCATTTCAGCTATTTTCTACGAGTATTTTTTTTATTTATTTTTTATTTATTTATTTTTGGAAAAATGTTTTTAAATTTAGGGTTACATTTGGTTCCTTAACTTAGAATCGAATATATTTTTTTTTCAAAATTATTTTTTAGCGGTTTAAAAAGCTGGATTATTTTATGATTAATTAGAAAAGAATGATATAAATACCTAAAAAGACAAAACTTTTTCATTCGCTTTAAAGCATGTCGTATGAAATTGTAAGACGTACGTATTAAAATTGCCCATTTTTAAACTAGCTTTCAGTGCTCAAGTATCAAGTAAAATATTTAAGATTTATAGGGACTTTTTTAAACGTTTTACATTCAATAACCTTTGTCGGCATATAGAAAATTTTGAAATACCATTTTGAGTTCAAAATTCTTTTTTTTTCTTTACTATACAGAATTTTTGTTCCTTTTTTGTATGATAAATTAATAAGATATTCTTGCATTATTTGATGATAAATAAGTATTTTTCATTTAATATCTTTGTCTTATAAATTTTGTGTCAATATAAGGAAAGTAATATTGTTAATAATTTTTGTTTGCGAATATCAAAAATTCTGATAATAAACCATCATGTCTATTCCAAAGTAATCGCGCGCAATCCCAATTGGAGATGGGACTCCATTCTTTAAGAAGCCAGACATTTATTAACCTCTTTTCATACCATGATGTATCTAATCATATATATTACATTTAAAATTCACTTGCAAATCAATGCTGCAAATCACGTGGATAAGTTGGAATATCTTGAATATGCTTCATATTTTTATTTGTGGAGCAATAAGACTTTACTTTGTTATGTGTAAATTAGATAAAATTTAGACTTCTTCAAGATATTCATTAATAGCACTCAAATTATTTTAGACATCCATTAACAAAACAATTTTTTTTAAAAAATTGGAATTTTTAAAATAATAGTGATAAATAATTCCGTCGTATAGTACATTATCTAGCTAACTTTTTTTTTTTTTCATATTGATATGGAACATTTAAACCAAAGTTCGTTATGAATGGAAAACCGTCATTTTTCTCAAGGAGTTTATATTATTTTGTAAAAGATGAGTACAGTATCTTGAAAGACCATTGCACTGTAAGCCCTCTACTAAGGACACTCCTCGGGGCAGTCCTCCTCGAACTTGTCCGGCTTCTCGCTCATTATTTTCTGAGGCTTCTGTCCACTCTGAGTAATCCAGTGACCTTATTCGGAGCGGCCTTTCCCTTGATAATAGGTTTAGGTGACACCCAACCTGATGGAGAGAGCGATTTCGGTTTATCTGCTTGGCTGGAGATTTTGTGCAATTGGATTACACGCTTCATCCCGGGGGAGCTTGTTTATTTAGATGGATCTTTTTTTTTTGTTTGTTTCTTCTTGTTACCTTCTCCTTCAGGTTGTTCCGGAGTGGATCTATGTGCTTGCTTTGGTGTCTGCGGAAAGCAGATCAAATACGAGTCATTTTTGTATTTCTACGAGGATAGGTGCATTAGTTCCGAAATCTAGGATTGTATTTCTATGAGGATTGGCGCATTAGTTCCGAAATCTAGGACATCATCGTAATTTATTAGTTTGTTATTTTTTCAAAAACACAAAAGATAAAGAATTTTAAAGAATATCGAAATATTGATAAGGTAGACGGTTTATTGACTGTTAAGAATTTTTTTTAAATTTTTTTTTTTATTTTCGTATCCATTACTGACTTAGTGAATTCAGGCAATGATTTCTGGTGAGAAGTCTCTGATATATTTCATATATTCGTCAGTTATACATTCTTATATAAATTATATAATGTTATTTAAATTTTTAAATAAATTTCATAAATGCCGTTCCTTCGAGCTCCGCTAGGATTCATGAATTGCACGTGTGATTTCAAAGACAACTCTATATAAATATATGCAATCTGCAGCACCTTTGATGACTTATTCTGTTTTTAGATTAGTCCACTTTAATTTTACATCTTAAAGTGTATAGTGGTCAATAGATTCCACCATATCTCTGATTAAACCATTTAAAAGTTGTTCAATAAATATATTATAATGTGCTGTAATGTCTGTTTTATATACTTTTCCAAAAATGATTGAATATTTCGAAAAAAGTATTTAATGGAACATCGGAAAAGGTGCCTTTAAAAATATTGATTCCATGTAGACGTGATTATCGAAAGGGAAAAAAAAAATGAGAACCATTGGATTTAACCATGATATGGCAGGAAAACCTGATTCGAAGAAAAATGGTTATGGCATGAATAAAGAAAAAGGCGTAATCCATCCTTAGTTAGGCCATAGATCCTATGCCGTAGAAAGTTTTATATAGTTGGCATATGTCTTCTCTTCTATCTAGGCCATAGATTCTAGCTAGAGGAGTGGACATATGCCAACTATATAAAAACTAGTTGACATATGTCCCCTTTCTGGCCTAAATGTTCTCTTCGATTGATCATAACCAATGTTATCTTTAACCATCTTATTATTAATCTGAAGTGCACAGCCATTTTTTAATAATTATAATAATACTATTTGCTTCTTTAAGATTCATGAATGACATTCAATGTTTATGTGTCATCTTGTGAGACATGTTTAATATATCGTCCGAAAATCTTTCTTGGAATGTGTGCTAATTTATCAATTATCTATTCTTAAAAACGCAAAACTGCATTAACTCTCTTATGAAATCGCACTGAAAATGAAAACTGATTTATTAACTCATACAATTGTTTGAAACATAAACAAAAGTGATTCCTAAACATTTAGAATATGTGCGTTTCATTTTTCTTTTTACCTATGTATAAATTTGAAACGACGAGCTCTCCACGTTTAGAAGGTGATATTTTTAGCAGGCTGGGAAAGTCGATATTTTTTCAATTTATGCCATGTTCCATGACAGACAAACCCGAACGAGGGAAAATAAAAAATGAAAAAAAGAAGCCGAGCCATGTCAGTTTTAAGAATTGAAGTCCTGTCAAACGGCTCTAATCGATCCTTGACACGGACACTTGCTTTCCGCTGGGAAGCCATTCTTTCCTGGTTTTTCGAGGCGGGAACCCAATATATGATGTATATGCCGATGAGATCAGAGTTCAACGAATTTGTCTCGCAGCCTATTATGTGGCTGCCATGGCATATTCTTCAACCCCGATACGAAAGAGAGGGGGAAAAAGAACAGTAATAAAAAATAAAGAATAGGCGGCACTGGAAAGCCCTGGGACCCCCTCCCTCCACCTTCCTTCACCTTCGAAAGACATCACTCCTCCACAGGTAAGAGGCACTATCTCTCCGAGCAAAAATGCCTTTTATGGAAGGAAAAAGAGAATATTCAAAAATTCTTGTCTCCATTTTGTCGTTCTTCGGAAAGAAAATAAAATACAAAGAGAGCAAGCAGCGAAGAGAAAATGCATTTTATATAGTACATTTTCTTGCCATTCCTAAATCTGCTGGAACGGATGGAATAAATAGATTGAAAGCAGAGGTGCCCATGCCATTAGGAAGAGGGCCTTGGCTGCAAAGATGGAACAAGTCCTGGACGACGGTAAACAAGCCCGACCAATAACGCGTTCGTAAATAGGACTGCTTTTTGAGCGATGGCGTTTCTTGGGAATTAAATCGATATTGATGCAGAGAGAGAAGAAAAATCAACATGCCATGAAGGATTATTTACTTTTCTGAAAGCTATCCTTTCAATCTGGGTGGGCATTTTATTTGAAGGCAGTTTTCTGGAAGAATTTTAAAAATCAGAAGTGCAATCTATTTATTAAAGAGGCACTCGACAATTTTTTTAATAATATTTTTCTCTATAGTTAATTTACAATCAATCGATTGTAATTTATGGATAGAGACATATTGAATGGATGGATGGAATGGAGATTCTATGAGCGGACCATAAATCCAGAATGGAATAATTGTTAAATGTATATTGTTTAGGATTTTTAAAAATCGTTTTGCTAGTTTAAAATTTCTAATGAAGAAACTTTGGTTATATTAATACCCTGCTTTGAAGCAAGATTTGGGTTTATTTTGGAATGAATCTCGAATTTTGAGCAGTGAATAAGGATTTATGTAAATAAAATCGTTTTTCATTGAAAAAAAAATTGAGAATTACGTTTTGCAACCGTCCGAACTTTGAGGAAGTTTACGTACTACTGTGTGTGAGTCGATGTATAAGATGATTTCTTTTAGTTGAAAGACAAATTATAGAGAAGCTATTTATTTCACTCCGAGCAGATAAATTTTGTTTAAAAAATAATCGTAACCCAAATTACTTCTTTATCAGAAACTTCACCTTGCGTTGCATTTATATCAAAATACGTTTTCAGAAATTCCAGTAATGTAATCGTTACAATTCATTGAAAAGTAATAAAAAAAAATATGTGCCTAAGTTAATATACTTCACTGTAATCTTTTTTTTTTCTCTTTTTTGTATTTATTAGCAGTTGCTGTAAAGATGATGTAATTATGTGTAAAATAATATTTGTTATTAAAAAATAATGTTCCATCGTAGTAAATACTAGCATATAATTTTTGTATTTATTTTCTAACCCATCTCAGTCACATGTTGACAATGGACAAATAAAAGCGTCATTTAAGGCAGGCTTCAACCAAATTAATATTATTACTCAGCTATTCGAGCTCTTATCAGTTCCTCCCAGGAGTTCTTATCGTAGCAATTTAGCTGAATATAATATCCTCAGAGATTTTTCGAGCTCTTTTTCGCTATTGTTATTTCATATATTATATACCATTTTCCTATTATATACTATAATTAAAAAGGGAAATTCTGTAATGCATTTGTTCTTATGTTGATTGCTATCAGAAATTTAATAGACTAGCTCTCATATACTTTAGAAATGCTTTTCTCTTAATTCTTGCTTAACATTTTTCACTAGTGAGTTCCTTTTCCAGAAATATCTTTTCAGAACCTAGGTTTAATATATTTAATCTGAGAAAAAAAAACGGAAAAAATATCTTTAAAAAATATTTTTATTTACTATGTTTAGTTCTTTGACAGCTAAATTAATTTTCTTATTTGATATCTTCATCCTGAAAGAGTTTTGCATCTCTGAAAATGAAAATGCTTATTGGTGAATTGTAAAGCTTTTTTATTTTTGAAAAGAAAACTTGAAAATAAAATCATAATATATATACTAAGTATGCTAACCAAAAAAAGATAAAAATTTTGGAATTTTAAATTTCGAATTATTTTATCATGAGAGTGGTAATTTCTACAGAGAAAAGGCGGTAGGAAATGTGCCAGTCTACATCTTAACACAAGCAAAAGCGACGGAAATCTTTCCCTTCAGTGATTTTACTATGAGATTTTGATAGGGATTTCTTTGACACGTGTCGACTTAGGAAAGGGAATCTTAGATATCTTTAAAAGAATGTTGTAAGCATTAAGGATTTTTATCTCTTCTCCCGGAACTTGAGAAAACGCTGAAGTCATCAGTTTTCTAGAGTGCATGTAGAATTAATTAAATAAAAAGTTGGAATTGGATCAAGAAATAAGAAAACAATTTAGAATGAAAATAATATGGCCTAAATTAAGATAAAAATTTGAAAATTAATTTGGATTTAAAATAGATTTTAAAACATTATTTTATATATGTATATATATGAAATTTAACGACTTAAAAGTGGAAAAAGAATAAATTATTTTTTAATTCTAGGTTTTCCCCCGCCTATACCATCCGGCAAGATCGTGTTTAGACATTTCAGCACTGCAGCTTCCAAACTTTATCGACCATAAATTTAACCATTAATTATTTTTGTTTGTAATATTCAAATCTATCAACAATTTTACGCAATTTATCATTTAGTGATTTCAATTTTCAAAGAAAATGCAAGGGAAGATTATATAACCCGAAAGGTTTCATATAGAGGTGAAAAACACCTTTTTGAAGGATTGTTTTTCTTTCAGATTTGATTTGCATCTCTTGCGCAGAAGCTATACCTACATTTTGAAGCTTAAAATGAGGATTCTCAGAAAGCTTATACCTTAATATAAATGTCATTTTAGTTTTGCATATTTGAATGTTTGACATCGTCAAAACAAATTCAATCAAACTTTATAAACTTATTATTTAAGACAAAAGAAAGAGTACTGTCGATGTTTCGAAGTACAAAAAGTACAAAAATAATGTCGAAGTACAAAAATAATTAAATATTCACTTAATCAAAAATTAACAGAACATTTCAGTTATTTCGAGATAACTTCGAAGCAAATTATCCCACTAGAGATATTTTATACTATCCTAATATTCAAAATGTGTCTTTACAATGATAGAAATTTCATTTCTTTGGTATTTTTTTCCTTTTAATTTTTATTAATTTTTCCGGATTTAATCATTAATTGAAATAAATTTGTAGATTATTTAAAATAGATTTATAGATGAGTTTAAAATTTATATTAATTTATAGATGCTTCGTTGCTAAGCAACAACAAAACTTTAAATCCTTTCGTCTTTATTTGTTGATACTTTTGTTTCATTTTTTACTGTCTTATTGATTTTGAAAGGAATTCTGATGTTTATTTAATATAAAAATAAAATTCTAAGCAATAGAAAGAATTTTTGTTTTATTATGTTTAATATAAAATAAGCTTTTGCAATAAAAATAGGTCTTTTTAAAAACATTTTTGTTTAAAAGCGTAGAGGTTCTTTCAAAGGTTGAAATTAAATCGATTCTTACTTTTTCCCACACGTATAATTAAAATTTTACTCACAGTTACTAAAGTATAAACAAGGTTTAAATGAAGTGTCTGTGAAAATTAATTAAAAGTGAATTTTTCATTAGTAAAAACATGAAATTTCATCCCAAGCGGCGCTAGTTACTTTAATTAATACATTTATATAAAATTTTTGCTTGAACAAAAACCTTTGCTTAAAACCTACAAGGAAAAATGAAG
This sequence comes from Argiope aurantia, assembly GCA_026543865.1. Taxonomy (NCBI): domain Eukaryota; kingdom Metazoa; phylum Arthropoda; class Arachnida; order Araneae; family Araneidae; genus Argiope; species Argiope aurantia. Next base: position 543,532 of record JAPMOR010095361.1, on the reverse strand, counting down.
AATAATTAGTAATAAATAAATTGATTGAAAAGTTATTCTATTAGGGATTTTTTCTGATAAATAATTTCATAAACAATTTTTCCACATGTATATTTATTTTAACACGACACATAATTTTTTTTGTTATTGTTCAGCCACAGTTTTGCTAGTCTTTATGATGAAAATTGAAGAAGACTTTTAAAATATTTATTTTGACGTTAAATTTTGTAATAAAAATTAATTATAAATAGATAATGACTTTAATTAGAATTTCTTAATTGAAAATTTAGAATTTTAAATTATTTATTTTGCTTGAAATTTATCAACATCTTATTATTAATTTTAGCAACTAATGATTTAATTAATGAAAATTAATTTTTAAAAGCTATTCAAGAATCCATTGCTGCTTTGTGTAGTATTATAAGTTAAACACATTGGGGTTTTAATGTACTTCCACCTACTTATAAAGCATCATTAGTTGAAAATTCTAATAAAGAATTCATTCGCTTACTCCTTTTATTAAAAACTAGCCGCCTTCGGCTACTAACTGTTCGATAACCGTATTCATGTGTAACAATTTTTTCCTATTCATGATATAATAAACACAAACTGGCTACTCCGACCAGCCGGAAGGCGCACGGAAAAATCTGAATGACCGGGTCGCAACAACAGCAACAATGGCGGGAACTGTGGTTGAGTTCTAAGGGCTATCACCGGCCACTCTACAACTCTTCCTTTAGGAAGTACGTCCCGTCATCGTAAGGAGGAGCCAGATCTCACCTTTTAGTGTACCCACAAGGATGGCTAAAACCAACCACCAAGCCAGAAGCTTATCCTCAATTACGAGGTGATCATCAGATAATCATTGATGATATATATAATGGACACAAGCTTTCATATAAAAAATTAAATCTATGGATGGGGCTGAGGGGCTGGTTCTTCGATTTTCTTTATTTTAAAAACATGAATGGCATAATTCATTTTAGTGCTTTATATCATACTTGAGGAAGGAAAAACAGCATAAATGGACTAGTATTTGGGAGGCGGGGGGGGGACTAAAGGTCTGGTTCTACGTTTCTTTTCCTTGTTTAAAAAATATCTATTGTATAATTTGTTTTGTGATTAGCATCATATTTTATTGAAAAATTGATGTTAGCATTGGTATTGTATTTTTGAACTGGATCAGTATTGTAGCTGATGGACTGGTCTTTTGTTATTGTAAATATGTAGTAAGATATTCGGAAGTCTCTATACAGTAAAAATTCGTTTTAATTTGCAACAATTGTATATTTTTCTTGAAGCAAAATGAACAAAAAAGAAATAATAATTTGGGTAAATGAAACAGAGCTCTTAATTATTCATGCAATATTCTTTATTCCTTTTCTCTTTGGAAAATTTCCGATCTCACCTTCAGATATTTCTCTCTTGCGTAAATAATGCAAGGTACATCCCGATACAGAGTCGTTAAGTCTTAGTTGGATTTTTCTTTAATCTCGCAAAACGATGTCAGCGATAAAAAGAAAGTCTTTTTTTTCCCCCTCCCAGCAGCTCGCCTGCTTGTTACTTGAGAGCTAGAGTGGTTTATGCTACAACTTCGTTATTTCTTCGAAAAACGGTTGACAGTAAACTTGAGCTCCCATAAAACACTAGCGTTTTTCTCTTTAAAAAAAACAAAAAAAACATGACTCTTTTCTTTTTGTCCCAGCAATTGAGTTATGTGTTCGGAGGGGGTACGGCTTTTAAGGTTAATAAGACGTTGATCACGATTTTTTTCCCTTCTGTTGGACGAAATATTTAATGTACCCAACAGAGGAGTTGAGATATAAAAAATGTTTTTTAAAGAATGAAATGAAAGTAAAACCGATAAGTGTGAACTTACCTTTTCGTTATCGGACTGTGCATATCAATATAAATTTACTGAATAAAAACAGTCTGAAATGAGCTTGTGCCAACGAAATACCTTTTTGTTCTGTTTCAAGTGAAATGTTTTGATGCTGTTTTATTAGCTACGGTTTTAGATATATTTTTGTAAAAATTTCTATGAATGAAATAATTTTTGTGAAATTGCAGCAAATTTAATAATTAAAAATTCATTTTGTTGAGAAATAAATTAGAATATCTGTAGGAAATTTGAATATTTTTTTTATACTTGGTTAAGTTAACTTAATTTTATTTTCAAATTTGCACAAAAAATATTTTTTATACCAACGCTTATGCGTGAAAAAAAAAATCAAATAATTAAAACGACATAAGTACAACCAAAAAAAAACCGATAAAAGTTTAAAAAAAATATTTTTAAGCATATTTTCTTTTAAATTTATTAATTTAAAAGACATTTTATACAAAAATGGAAACGGGTATCATTGAAAAGATTATTATTTCCTTTGAGTTTTAAAGTGCTATGAAAACAGATTTTTTTATAATGCATTGATTTTCTTCAAAGTTATTTTTAAAATTTTTTTATTGTTTTTAAGTAAAAATATAATCAAAATTTTCTAAGAACCTTTTTACTGAGCCCTAAAACCCAAGAAATAACTACGTGCCTAATTTGGAGTTCAAGATTCAATGGTCTGCTCTATAAAGCGTTTTGATTATTATTTTCATCGCCCATATCGTATCTCTCTCTTTATAGATAGTATAAAAGCGTATAAATAATATCTCGTTAATAATCCCTCCTTTTTAATATATTGTAATGTTTATGTTATTCAGATCTGAGGTATTCAAACCTAGATTGTAATATAGGTTGAAGTTTATTCTATGCAGGGTGTTCCTGAATTTATGGGATAAACTTTAAGGGTAGGCAAAACAACAACAACAAAAAGATTTTAGTATAGCAATATGGGGGTCGGAAGTGATAAACGTAGGCGTAAAAAACAAGAAATGGGAGAGTGAACCATCCTCTTTAAATAATATTTTTAAAGGAGACGATATACAAATTTAGAAACGTCAATTAAATAAAGATGATTTTTTAGGAAGAAAAGTATTGAATGTAGTTATATTTCTTTGTTAGTTTGCATTGTCAAATTATCAGCAGAATAATTTTATTGAATTTGAATGTTAAAGAAAATCTTCTTTCTTTAATGTTATTCCTTGCTGTTAAAGAAAAAACTCGTGTTGGAGCGAATTTACACTCTCTGAGAAAGCAGACACGCATCGTATGTACGGGACTGCGGATTGTAACAGAAGAGAGACGTTAAAATTATACTTTGAACGCCGTGTCAATAAAATAAAATCGAATCACAAAATTTTTCTATTTTATACTGCCAAGAAATCGGATGTGTGCAATTCTGTTCTCTGCATTTCCTGTTTTAACCCGCCTACATTTTAAATCTCCAACCCTGTATTGCCGTACAAGAAAATGCTTCTTTATATGTATTTTACCTACGTTTAGAGTTTGTCCCATGAATTCAGGAACACCCTGTATATTGAACTGCCACTGAAGAATGGCGGTCTTAGGCCTGTTAGTCTTCAAGATCTGAGAGATTGAATCGTTACAGCAATGAGGTCAATAATCAGAGACCAGTTGCTTTATTTGCGGCTAGAAATGGACTTTTTATTCGACATTTGTTGTATAACAAATGGAGCACATGTTGAATGCACACACAAAAAACATATTTTTTTTCAAGTTATTTATCGTTACTTGTTACCATTTATTAGAAATAAATATTTAAATCTGCGTCCACTTTTTGAATAATCTTGTAGTATCGGAATGTTCAAATTTCATCTTCTAATATATACTCTATTTTTTTTTTTTCAAAACTCCTTCGCTTCTATATGTTCGCCTTTTTAATTTTTTGAAATCAATAGCATTTTATGGTTTTATATAAGCATTGTTCAGTTTTAACTAATATTTTTTCATATTCACCTGCATCCAAGTGTAAAATTATGTTTCTATCTAAATACTATTTTACTGTTTTTTCTGGCCCAGTATGTTTAGCATTATGACTGTTGCACCAAAAATACCCCAACACCAGTCAACGAATAAAAGGAAAAAAAAAAATCCTGTATTTGTTGGTGAACATTTTAAGATACTTAACTCTTCATTTTCGGTTGATATAGCAATAATTGAATGTACAGCTCACAAGAGATTTAGAAGAAAAGCACGAAGAGAATAAACATCAATTACTTACTGGTTGTTTTTCCCTCTCCTTGCATGTGGTTTGCGAGACATTTCCTTGTCATCTGGGGCAAAATAATAAATTCCTCCATTCCTGATCCAATAAAACAATTTTCCACCCTTTCGCCGGTTCTCCTTTGTTGGACCCCCCTCCCATTTCCCGGAAAAATGGAAAGATAATATTCATGCGCCGTCCCTCCCCAAACAATTTTATCAGGATTTTCTTCTGCTGAAATCCACTTTCGCAGAAGAAGGCGGCTTGTGTTTGTTCTTTTTTAAAAAACAAGAATAGAGGAAAGAGAACGAAACCCGTGTTTGCATGCTATTTTGTTTTCAATCGTGTTTTTGCGTTCAGTTTCCATATTGTTTACATCCCTTAAGCATATTTGGATATTATTTTCTGCTTTCTCTTTGGAAGATGGATGGCTCTTGAAAAAGAGAGCGTAAAAGAAAGAAATTCACTTTCGTGAATTTGTGGTTGGTTTATTCTTAATTAATTACCATTAGAAACAATTAATTTGACTGAGAAGGCATCGACCTGTTTAAATGCGAAATATTATCATTGCAACATTTTGCCATCTACTGCAAGAAAAAAGTACAAACTATCGAATGAATATAAAATAAAATCTTTGGTTTGACGCAAGAGTTTCACTGATAATTCATTATTTTTCCTTCCCTTTCTCCAATTTGTGCACTTTTAAGTACTCTTAATTTTTGCATTCTTAAGTATAAATGTGTAAGTGTTTATAAACAACCCCATTTGAACGAGCTCATGGATCAAGGATTCATGATAAAGAATTGCTGTATAGAATTAATATCGAAATCTAATTTTAGCTATGTATGGGGTTAAATTGTTGCCTTTCTGGAAGACTTTCTGTGCCGGCTGTCCCTCAATCTTATTTCATTTGGATTAAAATCTCCAGTAACCAGTTCGATTGTAATGAGCAATATGTTGCTGTTGTCTTTATTGGTCTACAAATCCTACTGCTATTGTAACATTCCCCGTTTCCCAGTACTGATAAGACATTTACAGCCAGCTGTGTCGTCGCTGTTACTTACTAAACGCCTCGAGAAAGCCGGATGGTGGATCTCTTCACCTGGGTGGTCTTGCATCTGTTCATTAGCGACTACAATGAAAGACCGAATGTGGAATTCCTCGTCCAAGAGGTATTGATAATATCTTCAAAGAGAAAGGGGTGTCCAAACATCTGGATGTTAGATGTTGACCTTTCCACGACCCACTGGCGCCGCTGAGAGAGGATATTGCTGAACCCCGATTAGCCGAAAGAGAGCTCAAATGATCAATGTAAATTAAGAAGCGGAGATTGTCGCCGAAATAAAGCGCGGAGATGATTTTTAGGAGAAGAAAAGAATTGCAGGAGACGGTTGGACTACGCCCACGAGTTCGGAGTCTGAGAAACTACCCCTAGAGTGGTCGTGTTGACGTGATGGAGAACTGAGTTTCAAGAAAAACCTTCGACTTTGACTGTTGTATCTCCTACTACAGGTATAAATAACTATTTATTTAACCAAGATTAGAACAAGTTGTTCTTTGTATATATAGGGCTGTAAAATAAAGAATTGTCTGGAAATTTTGCTTTGTTATTTAATCAGTCTAGATCAGGACATTACACTATACAGTGAGTGGGAAATCTTGAAAAACAACTAAATGATGTAAATAATTTTAAATGACTCTTAAGAATGAGCTAAATGTTACTGAAATGATGACTCAAGGACTATCACTCTGAATGAATCAAGCACTCTTGATAAAAAGCAGTGAGCTTCTTCTGTTGGCTAAATCGATCCAGAGAACCTAATGTAGAATTCTTATATACAGAGTGAAGTTGCTTCCCTGGAATACTTTCTCTGCAATCTGGTTCACATTCTTGCTTAACTAGTGGTAAAAGTAACCATATCGACTGCTATGACTAATAGGTTGTTAATACCTTTATTGATCTACTAATCTAGCAAACGGGACAATCTTGAAAAACAGCCAAGAAATGCAAATAATTTTAAATGATTCGTAAGGATGAGTTAAATGTTACTGAACTTCAGGACTGTCCATGAATCTGGACAGTCTTCATGGATAGTCTTGATAAAAGGCAAAGAGCAGTTTCAGTTTGCTAAATCCATTCAGAGAACGTAAAGTAGAATTTAAAATCTTATATATGTATAGGGGTTAAGTTGCTTTCCTGGAATACTTTCTGTGCCAACTAGCCCACATTCTTAATTCACTTCTTGCTTCACTGGAGAAAAATCTTCAGTAATTAGTCCGATTGCATTGAGTGTTATGTTGTTAATGCCTTTATTATTCTATCTGTCCAACTTCTGTACAATAAGAGGGACAAACTTGAAAAACAACAAGAGGATGCCTGTAATGTTAAAATGACATGAAAAAATGAGCTAAATGAAATGGAATCGAATACTTCCACTGGTTATAGAAAAATAATATTTTCATTATTTATCATAACAAATGGTTAAAGGAAATCAAAAATAAGTGTTTAGTTTTTTCCACTTATTATTCGACATTTTCCCCTTATGACGAATTACTTAAAGTATTGCACTTCCATTATTACGCAGCGTATTGCTTAAATAACAGTATTGGTTTAGAAATAACACGATGGCTGATCAGAAGTCAGGAAAATTTCTCGCATCTTTCCTCAATTTAAAAACGTTTTCCCTTATCATAGTCGTTTCACCTGCCAGTCTTCGTACTTTCCTCCCAGGTTTTTACAAAAACTTTGGCAAAACGAAAAGAGCTACCAAGAGGTGCCAAAAGATTGCGTCATACAATCGCACCTTATCTTTACATCTCAAACGTGCATTCTTCTAATCACGGAATCCACTTTTTCTATGTATCTTCCTATCCATCTTTCTTATCTCTCATCTAAATTTTGAATCGCCACTCTTTAAATATCCATTAGAGAATTTTCGCCCTCGGCTCATTCCTTGCGAGATGGTTAACTTCAACTCATTTTTAGGTGCCCTAAAAATAGAAAACTTTTTGATAAATAGTTTCGTAGTGTGGAAATGAATCTCAAATGGAAATTTCGTTGGAATATGATTTAAAACTAAAATAAATACAGATTATGGTTTTTTAAATCTTATATTCAGTTATTATCTAATGAAAATTCAGTTATTATCTAATGAGAATTCAGTTATTATCTAATGAAAATTCAGTTATTATCGAATGAGAATTCAGTTATTATCTAATGAAAATTCAGTTATTATCGAATGAGAATTCAGTTATTATC
>JAPMOR010095361.1:518899-536172 GCA_026543865.1 Argiope aurantia | reverse complement strand
ATCTAATGAAAATTCAGTTATTATCGAATGAGAATTCAGTTATTATCGAATGAGAATTCAGTTATTATCGAATGAGAATTCAGTTATTATCGAATGAGAATACAGTTACTATCTAGTGAAAATGTTATCTTATATTCGGTTATTTAGTAATTACTTCTGTTAATAAATATTTATCTGACATAGAATTTGTTGATGATTTCATTATAAAAATTGCTATCATTAAGTAATGATGATATGATTGATCAGAAATCAGTTTTAATAAAACGACGAGGATTCAATCCATAACGATGGCAGTATTTTGTGGTGATAATAAACTTTTAAACTGCTTCACATTTCAAAGGCATCAACGTGTGATCGCGTTTATGTCTTTAGATCTGTAAAATTTTAAATGCTACTGTATATTTTACGAAAGTTGCTGTTTGATGATAAAAAATGTCCAGAATTTTAGTAGATAGAATTAAAAATTCATTATTAAAGTAAATGAAAGTTTGCTTTGCATTTTTTATGAATTTTATAGATGTGAGATTATTATCTGACTAATCGCCTTTGACAACAAATTGGCTCACTGGAGATATTAGTTTTATTCAATTTCAGTAAGATTGTTTAGATATAATTTAAGGTCAATCAAATTACAAGACGTTAATAATACTTGTATTATTTTAATTGTTTTGAATATATTCTTTTCATTGTGTACTTGAGCCTTCCAAATAGAGATCATTTCTATGATATCATAGAACTGCTGAAGTCTTATAAACTACACAAATATTAAACAGATTTTTTTGCTTTCTTGCATACGTAGCATAGTATAGTTATATTAACGTCCCGTTTTAAAGCAACACTGGGGCTATTTTGGGACGGGCCTCGTAATTCTGAACCGCGGTCTGATGACGAGGATGATACCTGAACTGGAACCCCCCTTTTTACACCACGCCGCACCAGGGAAGTTTGGCCAGGACGTTTAACGTGCGCCTGACTCGCTTACAGACGGTTCTTCGGTGGAATAGGGTCTCGAACCCGAAACCCTCCGGTTCCGAAGCCGAGACCTTACCACCAGGCTACCTCGGCCCTTGCATACGTAACAGAGTGAAAGTATAGTTATCAAAGAAAAAATTTGGTACTCGAGATTTTGACGAATCTTCTCGTTTTAGACCTCTTTGAGTTCGAAAAACACATTTTCAGAAAATGTTCATCTGTCCGTCTGTCTGTGACAACGATAACTCAAAAACGCTTTGAGCTAGACGGTTGAAATTTGGTATGCGTTTTTTATTCCTAATTTGTAAATTTCTGTCAAATTTTGAGTAAAATCTGTTCTGTGGAAGCTTGTTTGTCCAGCTGATCGCATATCAGTTAACACGGTAATTACAAAGCGAAGAGATCTAAATAGATAAAATTCTGTACGCAGATTTAACATCTAAAATGTAGATATCTATCAAATTTTGCGCTAAATGACAGATTCTATCAAAACGCTAAATTCAAGTTACAAGTTAATATTTCGTATCTATTGTACGCCAGTGCCATGTAGGAATGTTCTTAGGAATGACATCGTTATGAGAGAAAGTTTTGGATAAACCACTCCCGTTGATTTTTTCTTTTCTTTAGCTTTTAACAATGGAGGAAAATCACCAATTTATGTTTGATGAAACAATAAAAAGGGTTTCAGTTTTAGGGTAACAAAGTAATCTATTATTGGAAAATAGGCAATAATAATAATAACAATAATTGTTGAAATCTAAAAAAAAAATTATATTTAAATTGGCATAATTTATATAGCAATATTTTGAATTTCAAAACGATGTAAAATTTATTTTTATATAATAATATTTTCGGAAACTATCATGTAAAAACATCAAAATTCAGGTAATATTTAATTATTTAAAATTTTGCAAAGAGAGACAAGTTCCCACCCTCTAAAGTATATGTGGGACAAATTTCATAATTGTAAGTCAAATAACCTGCCGTATAGAGCGTCAATACACGCACGCACGAACGCGCGCGCACACGCACACACATTCATTTTTATTATTAGTAGAAATGGATTTATTTCAGAATCAATTACAGATGCATAACCTTCAGAACATTCTTCTCCAAAAACACTCTAAGTTGAATTATTGACTTACTTGCAACAATGAACCGCAATATTATTGATCATCTTAGCATTTTTCTTTGCTATCGATTTATCATTCTTAAAATAATCCTGCTGAAGCAATCCTTATTATTTGACATCTAAGGAGTGTTCTATTAATGTCACTATCACAAGACAAACGTAACTGCGGATTTTATTCAACTTTTCAGCACCACCTCTTTCCTGCTGTTAAATGAATAATGTATTTTAAAATTAAATTGACTTGGTGTAGGCATGAATCAATTGCATAATACTTACTTCAAGTCATTTAACCCCTCATAACTGATCACTGATACTGATCGGTTAAAAAGTTTTTAAATGCGTTTTAACTGGTCCTTGAATTCTTGAGTAGCTGCCTATCAAATATCAAAGAAATGAATACTTAACATGTGTAGTTTGTGTAACATGTGTGTTGGTTTCCATGAGATAGTTGGCTGCAGAACTGTCTGTTGCGCGAGAAATCCATTATCATTATTGGCAAGTGTTTTCTTTCGCACTAGACCGGCATTTATTTATTGAATGCAAATGAATAGGGTGTTCTCTTTAGATCAAGGTCTTTTATTTATTTATTTTTTTCGCATCTTGGTCCAGAAGTGGATTCGAAAGATTAAGATTTGTTTTTCTTCATAGGTTTTTATATAGAGTTTGCGAAATTTTTAATAATATCTGTAAAATATTGGATTTTTGTCAAAGAAATTTATATAATGATACGAACAAAAAAAAACTGATGACTGATGGATTTATTTTATTAATATATTTTTTTCTACCTAAATACGTGGATAAAGATAATATATAGGTTAAACATATTATAAATAATATTGAAGGAGTTGCAAAAAATCGAATGGTGCAAATTTTCTCATATAATGAATGTACATTCAAAGTTTAACAACCAATTAACTGTTTTTGACGAGTATACTCGTCATGGAAAAAGTACAATATTTTGCGTTAAGACGAGTTTATTCGTCAGGAGTAATAATTAGTGACAATTTGCAATTTGAATTACAATTTTAGTAAAGACCCAAACATATTCGTAAATTTCAAGATGTGTGAAATATTTTGAAGCCAAGTCGAAACCAAAGGAACAAATGAAAGGTTATTAGTAATTATTTTTCTTAAATATATCGTTCCCTTGTATTTGACATCCCAGAAGCAATTACGCGACCATAAATTGTTTTAGACTATCCATTAAGTGGCGTGCCTGGTAATAAAAACCGGAATGAGGATCCTTTTGAAGCCTTTTTTTTTTTTTTTGCATGTTTTGAAGAGCTGACATTTTTTATGATTCATATTCAAAAAAAGTGTATGTTAGTTTAAGTAAATAAATAAATGTAATTGTTGAAATAAAAAAAATTAAAGTCATTTCATTACAACATAATTTCATATTACATATACTCTGTGTTTGACGAATATATACTCGTCATCGTTAAATATTTGCGACACAATTTAGATACTTATTTTCCAAAGAGGTCGAAACAGTTAACTGGTTAATAATACTGTTCTGCTTCTTCCGTATAAAAACTCATACTTTAATATCCGCCTACAAGTTTAAACGAACTGAATATTTAAAAGATTTAAGAAATAAACGCTTTATTTCTATGTGAAAACTTTAGTACAAAAAGTATTATTCTAATCTAGCATTTGGTCAGTACATACAAGGTAGAATCACAAATCATTCTAATCAAAGATTTTATAAACAATTGTCGAGCTGTCATACGGAGGTTACTTGCACCGTTAAGAAAATCAGAAACACATTTATTAAGTATTAATATTTATTAAGAGATATTTGTCCTTAATACGTTCGCTGCCACGATTTATACCTGAGATTTTGACCACTATCTCATAAGATGCTTACTTATTTGCGCTCTTTTTATTCAGTAAAGAAGAAAATATCTAATTAGATAGTATGTATGAATCGCAGATGATTCACGTGTTGAGCAACGTGTTAAAATAAGGAGATATAAATTAAACATAGGCTTGTTCTACTCGCATCCAATTCTACTTTGATTGAGAACTTTTGCTGCCACGTGAATGTGAGTGACACAACAGTCAATGTGTTAAATTATTAATTCACAAATGCACAATATCAGAGCATTTAGAGATATTTTTAATTAGAGGAATATTCTTGGATAAGATTGAAGATGTTTTCACTTCTCTCTCTCACTCTCTGTGTGTCTCTGCAGTTTCCTTTTTTGCTTATTGTTTGATAACCCTAGTTAAATGAATGGCATTTCATATGAAATTGTTGGATTATTTATTGCTGAAGGCGGAAATAGAAACAACGATCCGGTGATGCATAATACAATCGCACATTATCATGCAAAGGGATGCAAATATCTTGATACTGAGGGGATACCGAGCCTTAGATGGGTATTCTGACTTTAAAAACATTTCGCCTTTATCTAGCCGGAGCTTTTTGAAGAGTTACAAAAGCTGTCGTAAAATTTATGGTTCAGAACGTGGTTGAAAGTGGCGTGGAATTTCACTCAATTGGGCAGCACTTAAGTGTAGAGATATACTTTTTTTACTCGGTCTCCGGAAACAGCAAAGGGGTACTTTAAAGTTCAGAAATTAGTTTGGGCTCTTGATGAATGGGTACAGAGGCATCGTTGCCCCGTTTCTTTTTATTGAGGTCATCCACCATTATTTCTGTGATGTTAAAGAAGTCGTAAAGGATACTAATGTGTTTCAGAATTGATAAAACGCATACATATTGGATGTCGTTGTTTAGGTCATATTTTATAGTACTTTTTTAATGTCTACTCTTTCGAAAGCTGTTTCTGCTATTAAAAAAAGCTACCGAATATGAAAGTTTGAGCAAGTTATTTTAGATAGGAAACGAGATGCAAGGAATATTCGGTTGCATGAAATATGGGAACTTGCACCAAAACGGACTTTAGTAAAATAAAAGGAAAAAATTATATCTATCGATGAAAATTTAAAATTTGTATTTCATCGGCAATAAGAGCGACAACTTTAAAATACTGATACTTCTGGAAGAGGTAATAAATGACTCATATTTTTCATTGGTTTTTGGCACGGAATGAATACCATCAAGCGTTATATCCCGTGGAACTCTTATTGATGCGTTTCTTCCCACATGTCTGTCTGTCTCTTACTCTCTAATTAGATTATCCATTTTCTACTAAAGTTAACCCTTTACGATCTATGCCATTGGATATTGCATTTTTTGCCATTGAAAGGTACTGGCATTGTCTAGTACTACTGAATATTTTATTGACAGAAACAAATAAAGGAATCCATTACATTTGCTTGTTTTTTCATTTATTCAGTTTCGCAAATTTACTTCTATAAATAATATTGGACCTGGCTACCAGTACTCAGTTAGTAGATCGTCAAGAATTAAGAAATAACAAAGAAGTGCGTTATCTAATTAGATAAATCATCTAAATCGAGCAAAACTCTTGGTAGCGAACATGTTAAACCATTATTTCCATGTAGCTTGGCATCACAAAAATTGCTATGAATCTTTCTGCAATAAGGTATTTTTAATAGAAGTTTCCTATTACATAGTGTTTCAAAAGCAATTTCTATTTAAAACCATGTAAAAATGGCAACTGTCATACAATATAATATGCTAACATTCTTACTGCAGCACAGTTTCGACACAATAGACAAATATTAATTATGTTATAAAATCAATGTATTTTATTGCTTAACTAACGATTTCCACATAGTACGATATTCAAATAATAATTTCAATGTAACATATAGCCTTCGTGCAATACGGCATGCTAGTGTCCTTCTTACAGCACAGTTTAGACTTAGCTTGAATTTGGAGCGAATTGACCATGCTAGAGAGATTCAGAACCTTTATTACTTAATCTGTTTGGTTAAATGAAATGATAAGAAATAAAAACTTAGGAAGTTTCTATACAATGTCAAGTCAACTATTGAAGTTTTTTAAAAGGACCATTTCCGGAGATATGATAAGTAGATAATATATAAAAAATATCAACAACCAGTATTTTTTATATTTATTGAACATAGTCAATTTCTTCGTTTAGGTCATTTTTAATTCATTGTTCTTTGTAAACACTATTATGATAATTTTTCTTATTAAAATGTTTAGTTAATAAGATTTTAATAATTTAATTAATAATATAATTAATTTTCTTATTTCTTAATGTATTCTCAATTATTCCCTCTTATTTGTTGAGCTTAATAGTGTACTTATAGTTATTAATTATCATTTGTAAGATAGACACTTTGTGGCTATCAGATACGATTTTTACTCGCGCATGTATAGATATTTCCCCTCCCATCTGAAGTTATTAATTGGTTAACATTGTTATCTTAATGTCAAACTAGAGTAATCGAAAAGGGATATATGTTATTAGACTCCCTATTAATAACTTGAAGAAACAAACATTCCATAGTATGAAAATCACCATCCCTGCCCCACTTTCATTAAAATGCATTCCATTTATCATTAATGTACGATAACCATAATCTTCCACCATTCCTTCTGGATTGGAAATAGCATCATCATTCTTTTTACATCCCGTTCCACCGGATATGAATCAATGTACCCCGCTTTTAAAGAAATCCGCTTTCATTTACCTCCGCTCTTTGATCCTCTTCTTGAATGATATTTGTTTTAAGAGTTTGCGGACTGTATCGTGGTGCTAATTGCGCTAATGGAAATCAGACTTTCCGAAAAGGGACTCCTCTTTTTGATTCCCCAATATTGACTCTCTGGACGGAGTTTGCGGAGCAGCTTTCATTCCATCGATGGGAAGGGGGATTTCATTTGAAAGTCCCCCAGCCCCCCTGTTTGTGAATGAGACTATCTAAGTTCCAAACTCACCTCTCTAAATAAAGCAGCCATCTCAGTTGTCCTCCGGCTGTAAAGTATTTAGTTGGTGCTTCTTCTGTCGTTTGAACCAGCTATTGTAAGTTTGGTTATAAAAGTGTCCTACGGTCTTTGTGAGGTGTCACCTTTTAAAAAGGGTCATTAAGAAACAGTGTCTTTATGGTCAGGTTATATTATTTAGAGATTCATTTTTATTTCGTCATTGTGATATCGCTTTCCCTATGTATTCATAGCATCTAGGATTTTTTTAAGAGTGTTCTGAGTTTTCTGCGAGGTGTTACCTTTTACTGAGAGTCAATAAGGAACATAGTATCTTTATAGTCATGTTATTATGAGATTCACATGTTATTTCATCATTATAATATCACTTTTTCTATGTATTCATAGCATCTGGCGATTTTTTCAAGAGTGATCTACACTCTCTGTATAGTGTACCTTTCACTGAGGGCCATTAAGGAACATAATAAATTTGTAGTCATGATTTGTTATTATGCGATTCACTTGCTATTTCATCATTGTGGTATCTACGTATGCCGAGCATCTAAGAATTTTTTAAAGAGTGTTCTGAGATCTCTGTGAGGTTTTACCTTTTACTGAAGGCCATTAAAAAACATAAAAAAACATAGTATCTTTGTAGTCAGGTTATGTTAATGTGAGATTCACTTGTTATTTCGTCATTGTGATATCACTTTCTCTATGTATGCATGGCACCTAGGTTTTTTTTGTGCTTGTGTATTTGAAACAAATATTAGTAAAAGCACCATAACGGAACTAAGGAACAATAAAAGGTTACTGAACAATTATCATTTCCGATTGAATTCTTTGAATGTTTTTAGCCTTAAAATAATTCCCCATTTTTATCTTGAGGTTTTGAATTACAACAACGGTCGAAGAACGAATTTGAAAATTTGATAATTGGTAGGATATTTTATTACAGTTTTCTTTTTCCTTACTTTTCCTTGAATTTATTCGGTCTTTCAGTCTATTTCTTTTTACATTATATTATGAGATAATTAGCTAAACAGTAACTTTATTTTCAAAGGATAGCTAATTTCTTTGTCTTTCATGAACAAAGGGTGGCATGGTATAACATTGATGCCTCTTCTGGCTAATTGTATAGTGAGTGAGGTATTAATAAAAGGTGTTCCAAAATCAACGCAAGATTTGAATTTGCAATGAGCCACCGTTCGTGCAGTAAAATGTTTTAATAGAGTTGCCAAAACTTTACTGCACGAATGGTGGCAAATTCAAATCTTGCATTAATTTTTGGGACGCCCTTTACTATTTCAACATCATCATCAAAATAAGGTATATATCAACAAAAGATTCAGAGATAACATCAAAAATTAAAAGAAATAGTGAAATGCAATGTGTTTGTTGCAATGATATTTTTGTATCAAAATTTTCAAGTAGATATTTCATTTTAAAAAAATAACTGTTCTACTCATAGTTTTCTGATGTTTTTTTTATAATGTATGTATATTATTCTTATAGCATGGCGCTGTGTTTTGAAAACGAATAAAAACTGAAAATCCTTCCTTTTTGAATTAATTATCATGTTTACAAACAAAAACATTTTTTTTTTCTCCTTTAAATTATATTCTTATATGGTTATACAATTTTCATTCAATGATAGTGCTGCTTTACCGAAGGTCATTGTCTTTTCAGAACTGTTTGAGAAGTTCAAATGAAGGAAAAAAATAAACACAAGTGGAAAGAACGAGTTTTTTTTTATTAGTAAGTTTATTTTACTAAAATCAACTTACCACCAAGCTTCGTGATACTTAGAAGTTCGTAATCTGTTTAAAGTTGCTACTTTTTTTAATCTTCAGACAGCATTTTTTTTTGAATTTGTCTTTAATAAAAACAAACATTACTTACCAGTTCTGCAAACAGTAAATTCTTTAACAAGCTTATTAAAACGAAAGCTGAAAAGTTCCGGCTTCTACTTTTCTTGAAAACTATCAAGAACAAAAACTAATTACACTCCAGCGGTCCAGTTTTCCTTGAATCTGCCCACCCATACCATTATTCGCATGCCTACTTCACGATTCCCCTCATGTGGTTGTCCATCAGACTGAAACAATGGTTCCTCTAATAAAGCGTTTGGTTCCAAGATTCCAGCGATCGTAATCAGCTAGATATACAATTAGCTTTTCTTTAGATACACGTGCAGATATGTTAAGTGTTCAGGGGAGGTTTGATGATCATTGGCAAAAGGACGCATTCGGGATGTAACCCAGTATTATATGTCGATGCATTTAATTGGTTCTGGAATACATATATACCGAGCTCAAACTTTTTCACTGTCTGGGATATTGAATTCATATCATTATTTATAATTCAGAGACTTAATAGTTAAAATATAATTAAAAAATATTCTTAATATGTAATATATTCCTAAGCACTATTTCTTGTATGATAAATATTATTCTCAAGTATCAATATATCGTTACTAGTATGTATTAGAATCAAGTGTTATTAGATTGTTCCAATAATATAAAGTATCAAACTGTTGATCATTGTATTTATTTCAGAGTGATTATTAGCTTATCTACAGTGAGAAAGGCAAATATATATATAAATAGAATCGACATTGATGAAATCTTCGAAAAAAAGAAAATTGCACCTTCTTCAGTTATGGATGATCAGACGAAAAAAGGTTTTATTTGCCTCCGAGTAAGCCGACATTAAATGAATCCTAAATGCTATCTCCTTTTACGGTAATAGAGAGGAGATTATTACCCTTTATGAAATTGTTTCCAGTTTGGGTCCTGATTCGTATGCTATTTCTCACCAATAGATTGGATTAGTTGCACAATCGCAAACACGTTGACAGTCGACTAACAGGAGAAATGAGAAAGACTGCATTTTCTGTTGCCAAGATGACTACTGCTTCTTTACTTAGATTTTTAAATAGCAGCATTTCATTTTAAGGCTTCAGTTAGATCTTTCAGTAATTAGTTACCAAAATTTCAGCATCCCTCTACTGTTGAAGAAATAGGTTGCTGCATGCTTTAAATTATTATTTGTATTAACCATACAACAAAATGACCATTTGGGTTCTTTTTGTATAATAACAAAATAGTATTGTTTAAAATCCTATTTGTAGCTTCAGAGCCTTGCCAGTTGCATTTTTTTCATAATAGTGTCGGTTACCCATTATGTGATGCTGGTTGCATAATATTATTGGCCAGCATTCAATGAATCTGTATTGAATTCACTTTATTATATACGCATAAAGTTTAAACACACCTTAGTTCCAGTGATTCCTTTTAATTAATGTGTTGTGTGCATTGAACATTGACCCTTCAGTCGAATGCGATACGGAATGGAATCAGAAAACGAATGTCTGTTGGTCTCCGACTGAACCTCGATTAAAAGCATGCCCGAGTGGCCAGACTATGCGGGTCTTCCTCAGTCAATATATTTTCTCCCATCTTCGCCATTTTCAGTCTTTTAATTTTAAACTCCATTACTGCAACCTGAGTGGTGTTTGTATACGCTTTATGAGTGCACGAAACATGAGGCATTTCTCCCCCTAAAAGAGTAGAGAACTTTTCCAGCTCTTTTCTGAAAGTGGGAAATACAATTTAATTAATAGTAATGGGGGCTTCGCGTACCGGAACCGGGCTCTGGAGGCAAACCACCTGCATTGGATCTCACACATTAGCGGTGAACTGTGAGGCGAAATGAGTTGGCTGGGCAACAAACGGGGTTTGCGTCGATTCGCGCACGGGCGAACTAAATTCCAAATTATTTCGGAATATGTTCGGTATTCGTCATTTTGCTCGCATCAACCCTTCCTTGCACGGGCGATGATTTCGGAAGAGGGAATGGAGGAGGAGGGACATGCGTTCTGTAGTAATGAACGACTCGACTGTAACGTTAACAGATGGTTTTAGTTTAATTGAAGTGTTGGTTTGTGGATGATGAGAGATGAATCAGGAAATGGTTGGCTTAGCCTCTGATGCTCGGAGAGTGGACTTTAACGATGCAATTAGATGCTATAATGACGCGTGTGTTGAGTTGGTCCACCACTGAACCGGTTTCTAGAAATTTTCACCGTGTTATTGGTTAATATGCAGGCCAATAAGAATTTTACGAATATTAAGCTCAAGGATTTTTCCATGGTTTGTGAAACTATGGCATGATTAATCGTTTGTTGGACAATTCTTCCTTAAATATTTGCGAAAAGTCTTCACCAGTGTTAACTAAATAATATAATACAAAATTTTGAAAATCCTTATTGAATTGTTGTTTGATTTTATGTTAGATGAGATCATATTTTGCTATCTTTGTGATTTGTTAGGATTTTTATTATGAATGGCCATGTGGTTTTACTCACGCTACTTATGATCTTTCATTTCATTACGATTGTTTCTAAAAGAGTCCTATCATACAAGAGTAAAAATGCTGAAAAAGTAATCCTTTGTACTCGAGTGGGGATTCTCACTTACGATTCAAGACGATGCATCATTTTGACGTTTTATTTGTTTATTTTTTTTTTAATTTTAATTGTAAAAAATGCCTACAAAATGGTAAGAAGATGTGGAAAATAATTCGGGAAAATATAAATTAAAACAAATATATATAATTTTGGAGCAATGAACAAAGTGAATGAATTTGCATCGAATTGTTTTTCGAGTGCAAAGGGTTAAAAAAAAGTGGATCAACTACTTTGAAAAAGTACCGACTTCATCTAAACTCAACTACTGATGCTTATCGGTCTAACTTTAAAGTCTGAAACTTCTCTCTTACTTTTTTTGTTTTTATTTTGTTTAAATGTCTGTCGTAGCTGTCATTTTGCCTTTATTTAGAGGCAGATTTTTCATTTTGTATGTACTTTGCGTAGTCATGTTTACCAAGTTTTATGCTAATTTATTGATCAATTGCATCTTTTCTTCTCGAAGCTAATATTAAAACTACTCATTCTGATGGAATCTTGTTCCTTGAAAAAAAAATTTCACTGCTTTTATCCATCTTTAAAATATTCAAAGCAGGTATAGCGTAATTATCAAAAGATAATTCAGCGAAACTTATTCATAATGCAATTGCCCAGCATGGTAATGATGGTAAGTGCCGCACTATGTAATGCAATTATTCAACCTTTCGTTGTCAACCCAAGTAAGGATAAATGGTGAAGGGAGCATGATATTATTCT
This sequence comes from Argiope aurantia, assembly GCA_026543865.1. Lineage (NCBI taxonomy): Eukaryota > Metazoa > Arthropoda > Arachnida > Araneae > Araneidae > Argiope > Argiope aurantia. Next base: position 524,052 of record JAPMOR010095361.1, on the reverse strand, counting down.
TTTATTATATTTGATAATAAGAAACGGCATGAACACACTATGCTTTTGTCTCTATGATGTGATCACTCGCCTAAGAATGATGTCCTTGGCATCTTTTTTCGTATTAAGTCCCCATAATAGTCGCATGTTATATCTTGCCAACGAAAGAAAACAATCTTAGTTTATTGAAGCATATAAACATAATGTTCTTGAAATAAAAGCAGGTACGTATTTGGTAATGGCTGATATATGTGCAATTATATACCTATCCATAGACATGCAAATTTTCTTAGCCTTTCAATATTGTTATTTTTGTTTGTAATACTTTCAAGCCCTGATAAACCGTTTCTTAAGTAATTTATGATCTTTGTATCTTTTGAGTGACGAATTATCCATGTACTCGTCATTGAGACAATTGCTTACATCTATTGCAAGATCTTGTTAATTTGAATAACAATTTCACGGCGGGAGCATGCCAATTGTATTATATTATATTACATTATATAATCTTATATATGTAAATCATATCTTTCCTTGATAATCAATTCCATTGATCTCTTCTGGGTCCATTTTACATCACTGGTGGTTTCAACTACCATCGGCCCGTTATTACTGCTGGCGTTCAATCACTTTCTTACAATTGTTTTTCATCCACCATCTAGAAATGCGTGAAATCTTGCTAAATTTTGAAGAACGGCGACAAAACAAAATTCTCTTGGATAAGATAAGGAAGGGAAGGGAATAAGAAAAGGGGGGTTGATTAAGGCTAGTCTTTAAATTGCCAACAACCAGTTATTCAATTTACTCTATTATAGGATGATTGCTCAAGTTCGCGTGCTCCGATAATAGTACTCACCTCGACTTGGCTGTCATTATAATGAAACGGATTTGATAGAGGAGAACTTCACAATATCCACCCGCCTCATCTCCCCCCAATTCTATCTAAGGGAGTCTTGCTTTATCTGGGGTGCGGCATCTGTTTCGAGTGGGAAGGGGGAGTCTATCCATCATTTCTTTCCCCTTCTTCGTCGCCTTAAATTCTTACCCCCACCGTCTTTTCTGATGCATACTGTGAGGAAATTTTCCGCAAACAACTGAATATGTAATAGAAGGGGGGTGGGTGATGTAATGTGGCAGCCGTAGACAAGGGGTGGGCGGGTAATAGAATTTTAAAGGATTTTCTGGTGAAGCTCACCCTTCCGTTTTCGTTCTTGTGATGGGTGGTGCCGTGACTAGATTTGGTGGTTGGGTGCTTTCGAGGAAACTCTTCTTCTCAGGAAAGGATCCTTAATGGCGAGATAAAGAGTCCAACAGTTGCAAGAGGAGCAAGTGGTGGAGAACTTTAGACCAGGAGTGAAGCGTTTGTAGGAAATCTTATGTTCCGGTATTCGAGGCTCATAGCATACTGTATATTAAATCTGTTTCTTTTCATGGAAATTTAAATGGTCTTTTGTTGATTTGATGATACTATATGTTTTCCTGCTTATGCTAGCAAATTGTTTGGGGAAATGCAGATATGACTTTTGAATGCTTATTTAATGAATTTGTCGTAGATTATAACTTTTTTGTGTGTGTCTAATATTATCTTTTATGAATTGTTGGACGTTCCTAAAACAAGATGTAAGATTTAGTAGATTTTTGCCGAATTCCAAAATATAGCCTGTTTATTTAGTAAATATACTTATCTGAATGCTTTCAGAAATCAAAGATTTTCGGAAGATCCGATTTCTAAATAAAATATTACTAAAATAAAAAAAAATTAAAAATAGAGAAAAAATTGTGCGATAAAGAAACTGGTATCATTGTCAAGCTTATAATTATAATAATTATTATTTTTATTATTAGTTTCAAAGTGGTTTAGAAAGGGTTGTGGTAAAATTAGTATGCTCCGAAGTTTTTAAGAGAATGCGTTGACGTTTTGATTAAATTAATATTGCTGTTATAATTTAATCTTTTTTAAAAATTTAACCGCATTTTTTGATGAACTGAAATTTTGAAAAATCTTTTGAGTTAACCTGCATTACGGGGAAATAATGATGTGCCAAGTTTGTCAGCTGTAGCACAAAATACTCTAGTCATGTACTGTATTTTGAGCGATTTTAGCGAGGTGCAAGTCGCATCATGCAATTTGCAGATAGTATCCAATCTTTAAACATTATTATGTTAAAACGGCTGTTTGATCATACTTTGATATAGGCCCAAGAAATACAAAGTTTTGATATCAATTTTATGTCGATGCCTTTCATGTTTATCCTTTAATCGAAGATTTTTCATCCTGGCGCAATTTGTGAATTACATTGAATTTTAGGACAAGGATATAGAACATTGTATAGTTTAAAGTTAACTCCATCTAACTTTATCCAACTCCAACTAACTAAAATCATCTTTTCATAAAGCGTATGCTATAATTGGCAGTATGCTAGCCTGGAAGCATAATGCAAAGCTGAAGAAAACAGTTTACTCCTTTGAGCACTAATGGGGCACATGCATCCTGTTAACTTTTAAAACTAGTTTAAACAGCAGTTACTTTTTGTGTGTGTAGTTTATGCGTGTCTTTCAGCATCATATCCCACCTCTGATTTAAAATTCACGTGGAAAAGTTTTTTGAAGAAATTCATCTTAATTAAAGCTTATTCTCTTCACTTGCATTGAAAGTGAAGAGAAAACGATTTCAAAAAATTTGTAGTCAAAGGGTTAAGAGAAAGAAAGGTGAGAAAGGAGAAATTCGAATAATGCAAATTTCCTACTTTTCCTCATGATTAAGAATGGACCTGCCGCCCAGGGCATGCGAATTTCGCCCACCCATCACCCGATTGCTTTATTTAAATGAAAGGTGTTTTTTTTTTTTTTTCAAAGAGCGAGAGAAAAACTAAATTGTGTTTATAGCGTGAGAACAACCAATAGTTTTCCCCTTAATTGTATAATATAATCTGAATCTACTAATAAAAGGTCGGCAAATATTTCAAAAAAGAAAAATAAGCAATTCCAGAACATTTTGTTATTTAAACAATAATTATTGTTTTGTTATTTCGCAGATGTGATATGTTTTGTTATTTCCAATGAAAGATCTCATCACTACAGTGTTAAAATGAAAGAGAAAGCTATAAATTAATTGTCAGACGGCTTAGTCAAATTAAAAAAGAAATATTAAAAGTTTATTTTAAATTTAAAAAAAAACATTAGTTCAATGTACACAGTTGAAATAATTATAATAGTTTGTATGTAATTAAAATAGGTAATAATTATGAAATATACTTACACTGAAAAAAATTACTTTAATTATTTCAAACTAAATTTTATTTAAAAAAAATTTTTTATCTCAAGAGAGATTAAATTCTTTCACAAACATGTATGACATTTGCTTCTTTATATGATTAAAACATCTTGTTTTTTGAATGTGAAAACAGCAAATTTATTAATTGTATAGTTTCTTATTTAACCGAAATCCGTGATATTTAAACTCAAAATAGTATTTTGTCGATTATTTTAAATTAAAATTCTGAAATCTGGGAATATTGCTTCTTTTATTTGCACAATTATATTTAAAATATCAGAATTTTTATTTTATTTCTATATTGGTGTAAAAATATATTTCATTTTCTAAACTAATTCTCAGTAAAGCTTATGAAAAATAACTCATTCATTTCAGCTATTATTTTAATATTTTTTTGCATCTGTGCAAAATATAAATCAGTTAGATTTTTAAGCATCATTTTCAAAATAATTTTAAAGTTTTGTAATCAACTATCCTTTCTTTCTTTTCAGGTAAGTACCAGCAGACATATATATATATATATATATATATATATTCCAAATTATCTTGGGAAATAAATTGGATGTATCTTTTTGATTTCTCGGAAAAAAATGGTAATAGCTTTCTCTTATTTTTTGTTTATGTTCAAGAAAAGAGATATTTTAACTAATCTACGAAAGATTAATTTTGAATGAAATAATTTATTCGAGTACTCTTACATTTTAGCTACGGTATGCAATAGAATTAAATTTACTTAAAAAATTCTTTTCGTTTATTTAAATTTTATAAATTCATTCCTTTCATCACTGAATTAATAATAAGCGGTTTATTATATCTAAAAGTATTTTTTATTGAAACACTTTATAGTTTATTATACGCAAATGCGTATTAACTGAAGAAAAATTATTCTTGGTTTTCAATTAAAACTTGCACAAAATATTAAGAAGCCTTTGAAGAAAGTAAATTTTTCCCGAACATATATATATTTTTCTTTAATTATGGTAATAATACAATCTCGAATGGTTTAAGAAAACTTTTTAAAACTGCCGCAATTTTAGAACTAAATTTTAGAAAGAAGTAACACATAATTAATTGCAAGTAGCTTTTCATTTTTGAAATATCAACCATTTTTCTTTTGTTCGGAAAGAATTATGTAATGATATAGAGAAGAGCAAATTTATTATCATTAAAGCAAAACTGCTATTGTTTAAATGATAATAAACTATTATTGTTCTAAATTGATCTATTAACACTTCTTTGTATAAAAAAGGAGGATGAATTTTAATTCCTATCTTTCATCTGAATATTGATTCTTTTTTGTTTTGAAGTCATATAAAATTGAAATTTGAATTACTTAGCAATTAGCAACAAAATTTTAAACAATTCAATTATATTTCATGAATAAATTAAAATAAATCAGGATTCATGTAAAAAATATAGGCGAAATAAGAAAATCCTCATTCATTTGATGGTTTCTTGTGTTTCTAAAGTAAAATTCCTGTTTGTTAATCCTTCAGTGCATCGTATAGCCATTTTATTTCCATTATAAGAATATTTCCATATAATTATATATATATATATATATATATATATATATATATATATATATATATATATAATATAGTTTTTATATAATTTTTTATTTCCGTTTATAAGCTTCATAGAACTGTTCCAAAAAAAAACAATGACTATTTGGATATCCTTTTTGATAAACATTTGTAGAAAAAAACGATTAGATTTAAATTGGAAATTATATTGGGGACTTGTGAAAATACCAAAATGTATGAATTATTCTGCCATTAAAAATACTATCAAAATATTTTTGCACTGTAAAAAATATATTGGTAAAAAGGGGCTTTTATTTTTATTGTAGAATTGTTATAATGTGATTTCTGTCACTGGTATTTTGTTTAATTCATAA
>JAPMOR010095361.1:371875-517336 GCA_026543865.1 Argiope aurantia | reverse complement strand
GTAAAAACTTTTTTTAATGTGCAAAAACAGATGGGTAAAAACTTTTTAGTGTGCAAGAACAGATGGATAAAATCTGCTGCCCCTCTTTCAGATATTTTTGTAATTTATTATCATTTGAAGAGAAACCATTTTTTTCAGTCATGTGACTAAATCATGAATTTTAAATTTGGTTTTCTGAGTAATGTTTTTGATTTGTTAGTAAAGTATTCTTAAAATATATTCCGTGTTAAAATCACTTTCAGAAATATATCGATTTTTTTTTCAGAATATGATATATTTCATTTTGACACAATTCTTATAATATAAGAGACACAGAGGATATAAGTCATTTTTTTCGCTGTATTTACCACGTGTAAAAAAAAAAAAAAAAAAAAAAAAACTTTTACTGCTTTAAAATCCGAAAATAAATTCAAAATTAATGATAAATAAAACTAAGGTAGCGAATTATTGGTTTGTTCGGAAAGAAATTTCGTTTTTTCCCGACAGAGGATATAATTGTATTTTTTTGCACCCGACTTCACATTTAAGCCGTATAATTTTTATATGCTTTGAGAGCTCATATAGCAAGGCTTTTGTGTTAAAAATTCCAATTAATTAATAGTTTTTGGTTGGTGCCCTTTTAAATATGGAGAGCGATAAGCAGCATTTTCGACATATCTTACTGTTTTACTACAGAAAGGGTGAAAATGCTATTCAAGCCAGAAAGAAATTGACCAATGTGTATGAAGAAGGTGTGTTGACAGTACGCCAGTACCAGAACTGGTTCGCTAAATGTTTTAGACGGTAAAATCTTCACCTCAAATGAGGAGGTCAAAAACCACCTCGATCAGTTTTTTGGCAGCAAAGATTAAAATTTTATGAGCATGGAATTATGCTACTACCAGAAAGATGGCAAAAGGTGTTGGACCAGAACGGCCAATATATAATTTAATAAAGTATTTGTTTATTGTACGAAAACTGTCTTTCATTTCCACAAAAAAAAAAAAAAAAAAAAAAAAAAAAAACGAAATTACTTTCCGAACAACCCAATAGTAATAATTAACAAAACCAAAATGACGCATTTAATGAATATGAATTAAATAAAATGAAACTCGTTTTTAAATTATATTTCTCAGATTTTAAGTAAATGGTTTAAATCAAGTTCATTTTTTAACTATTTTTATAATGTTATGGAATCTAAATGAAAAAGTATGGAAATTCTCTCTTTTAGTTGGTTTATAATCAAAAGTTTTTAAACTCTTGTTCCGTTATGAATATTAAATTAATTTCAAAGATATATTAGCCTATGAAACATGACAAATGTTATAATTAAAAAACAAGAGATTTAAAATGATTGTTAAATTCCAAGTTTTAAATGAAAATATATTGACTTTAAGAGCAGTTTATAATCAAACTTTTGAAACGGCTTCAAAATGTGAATTGTCGTATATTAGTATGACGATGCAGTTTTAAGAGAAAACGTGCTTTGAATTGAACAGAAACTTCACGATGTAAAGTTTGAAAGACGCACATATTTAAGATTCAATAAATATTAAAACCATAGAAAGTGCCTACCGAAGTGCAACTAGAAGTCTACTATCGCTATCTCTGCTTTCTGCCTTCACGTACCTGAAGTCTTATTATTGGAAACTAAACGATCAGGACGTGTTCCTATAAAAAATGCACGAACAACGAATATTCAAGACAACGAGAGCTTGTAGAAAATTTTAGTAAAATAGAGAAAGGCCTCTTCTTGAATGTTTTATGCTGCTGACAAGTTCTTGCGCCCCTTAGGCAATTAACCGTCTGTGGTAATTGTCTTCTGCACTTTGTTGTCTTTAGGGTCTCATCTAGAGATCGTGAGGTTTCTTCTAAAATAAAAGACATCTTAGAATGTGACGATGGTCACATTGCGTCGCAAAGGTGATAAATTCCGCTTTTTCTGGTATAAATTAAATATATTTTTAAGGTACTGTTTGTATCTACGATTGAATATTTAGAATTAGGATTTTATAAAAAATACAATCGTAGCATTTAATATGCAGATCAAGTTTATACGCGTATTGGGAGACGAAATGATTGCGATAGAATTTATGTAAAATTTTGTATTGAAAGGAATTTTAATATTTTCTCTTTTCATGTGAAATTTCGTGCATAAATTCACACAAGAATTTTTAGAAATTTCTCAAGTGTAGAAAAAAATGGAACTATAAATAATGGCAAATTGTAAAATAGGCGTTAAAGAATTCTAAACCATGTCAATTATCATTCGCAGAATTGAGTTTTCTGGTAGCATTAGACATACTATTTCAGTTCCCACTGGTTTTTATTTCGCATGCAGTCGCATTCTTAGCTAAATCAAATATAACAGTTTCATACGATATTTTCTGCTTAAATTAATATATGAATCTTTAGAAAATTCTCAAGTACTTTGCAAAGAAACAGATAAAAAAATTGGAAACATAAATAATGGCAAATTGTAAAATAAGCGTCAAAGAATTCTAAATTATGTTTTTTATCATTCGCGAAATTGAGGTTACTTGTTACTTTAGACATACTATTTCAGTTGCTGCTAGTTGTAGCTTGCTTGTAATCATATTCCTAACCAAATCAAATATATTAGATGCTTGCATATATTTTAATCAGCGACATCTATTGGTAAACATGTGAAATATCTATATAAACGACGATGGTTTTGGGTTTTGCCAATTTACTATTACTTTATTGTTATCATTTAAAAAGTTTTCCATTTAGTATTTTTGAGTTATTTAGTGTATAAATATCCCAATCATGGAACGCTTCAAGTTGCATTTTCGACTTCCATTGCTTTTTTTTTTCTAATTTTTTATTTTAAGAAATCTGCTGCCGAAGCAAATCGGACACTTTTAGAAACTTATGATGATGATGCTCCGTCATATCCCAATTGTAGGTTTTGGTTTCAACCATTTAAGAGTGGTGATTTCGTTGTCAATGACAAAGAACGGAATAGAGGGGAAAAAAATCGAAGACAATCAATTGCAAGACTTATTGGACGAAAATGAGAAAAAGTTGTAGATAACGATGGAAAATATTTTGAATTATATGTATTGTACCATTTTTTCTCAATAAATGCCTTTTTAAAGTGAAAAAAAAATGATAAAAATACATGCAAGCTCCTAATAACAACTGAAAGACCAATTATAAAGTAAAAGAAACCAAAAAATTATTTTATGCCAAGAGTTGGTGTATGGCTTTCGATAACATCTCAATAATGTATGTTATGCCGAAATGGGAGATAAATCCTAGATAAACCTTAAGGTCATAGAATTCCACAAAATTTGCTGTCATTGGGTTATAATCAAGAAAATCTGGAACATGTTGAAAATGGTGTAGGAAACATACTTTTAAAGCTTTCAGTCAGTCAAGACAGTCTGTGATTGATCACGCATTTGTTCTGGAATAAGCAAATTCACAGAAAAGGTGACGCCGATATTAACTCCTTGAAATGTGGCGCAACATAACCCCGAACTTTCAGTCATCCTTTTGAATAGCTATGTCTGCAAAAGTTCAGCTGATTTTTTCGATAACAGGCAATGATACGCTCATTAATGGCTGAGAGGCGTTAAGTAGGTCCTGGGCCCTTTTGAAAACTGCCCGAGATTGTTATCAACGAAATTGGAATCGAAAAAGGACCTGTTCTGTCTTCTCCAAAGGGTTATTCAGGTCGATTGGTTTAATAAAATGTCTAAGGAGGCGTGGCTGCATGTCATGTTTAGTCTCAATTAAAAGTCATTAAGAATCTTTTCAATATTTGAGTATCCGCGAGAGATAAGAATCGGCCCCCTTTCCATCTTTTCATTCAGTTATTAAACAGACGGAATGACTGTGGAAAAAGTAGCGTAGGTGAAGTTATAAGCAAGGCAAAAATTTTCCTGCTGAACTATGGAATAAATTAGAAAATTTTCGTTTATAGAGAAGTATATATTTTGTCTGTAAACAAAATAGTATTTTTACTCTTCCGACCTAGATATTTGTATGTTTTTCCTTTTAAAATTGCATATTACACTATATGTGTCATTCCATTATACACAGATAACCAGATTAAGTGACCACCAGGTCAGCCGATTAAAAAATAATCTCTAAAGGATTAAAATTCTCTTGGCCTTTAGCCAACACCAAAATTGAGTTCCTATCCGCTGGTGAAAAAAAAAAAAAAAGATGAATGGAAAGTATATTAGTTTCTGAGTTTAAAATCTGAGCAGTAGTTTTTTGAGTTTGAAAAAAAAAAGTGAAGGTGTCAGTTATAGGTTATGATAAATATCAGTTTTTTTTACTAAAGTTTTTTTCTTGAAGAAAATTGTTTTTAAATTTGAAAGTGAATGGAAAACAAAATAAAAAATTGAAAAATATTTTTATCGATTTTTTTTATTATAAAGTCTAGATATTTTTGTTCACTTTTATTTATTGCAAATGGAGATTTATTTTCTCTTAAGAATTGCTGACATTTTATACTAATAAAAGAAAACTATGAGGCTGATTTTATAAATTTTATTTATTTATTTATTTTATTTGAAACTTTTATTATTATTATTATTGTTTCCTGAAGAGAATAAATTCCAAAGACAAAAAAATATATGGAATAAACTTTAACAATTATAAATTATTATGCTTAAAATTTGAGAGCCAATGTCTATTTTAGAATTTGCTATAACATTTTGCCTAATTGTGTAAGACTTTGGATTGTAATTTTTATTTTATACTGTGCATGCTTATTAGCAAGTTATTTCCTTAATATAAAAGATTGCTATACAAGAGTGACCCATAAAAAGATGTCGTATTTTGCTCATGTACTTTAAATACACGATAAAGGAATAATGAGCCATTTTACATAAAATAGTTTTAAATGATGATTTAATTCAAATTTCAGCAAATTCGTCTTTAATTATTTTAATCTTTCTATTTACTCTAGCTATTTAATAACTCTATCGGTTTTATATATTTAATTATTTTAAACTTTCTCAACTTTATATCAAATAATGCAACTGAGTTGACAATAATCTAAGTGAAAAGATCTAGAATTATTTAAAGTCCTATGGAGTTCGGCTTTACTCATATGAAAATTGAATGAAATATATTAAATTAACTCTTAGGAAACTGAAAATTCTTAATTAATTTGCAATAAATAGATGGTGCAAAAGCATACGACATTGCATCTTACGAGTCTGACTATGCCTATAAGAAGCATGTAAAATGAACTTTCCTAATCAATTTTTGAATGCATGGCTCAAAATCATATGACTTCTCACAATAACATGTGATTACAAGCTGTTTGACGACTGACGCAGTTACTTTAATCATGTGATTGTGATATCCTATTACAAGTTCTTTGTCTTTTTTCCTAGAATACGTTTGGAAATTAAAAATCATTATTTCTGCTGAGTAAATGCAGATTCTGATTTGATATCGACTTCACAGAAACAAGGCCCCAAAAAACTAATTATTGATCTATTATACAATTTCAAGAAACTTAATCCCTTCTCATACAATGACGTGTCTGACACACACATCGAATTACTGAATTTTAAGTTTTAAGTATTTAAAAATGCAAAAATGACTTAGAAACGCTTCAATAATCTCGCATGCTCCTTATATTGTTATACGAATCAAAATAACAATGCATGTCCAAAATAGGATGCGCCATCTAATTAGGAATTTAAGTAAATTCGTATTTCAAGGGGTTAAAAGAACAACGTATTTAAATGGAGTGGATCAAAACAGATTAAGCCGAATAAGAAGGGAACAGTGCCCAAAGATTAATCATGCGAAATCTCTGCCATTGTAAGTCTTCTGCAGATACAGCAATAAAAACTCTGAAATCTTTCGATAAAATGTTTAAATCTAGAATGTTTAACATATAGAAACTTTTAATTGATTACAAAATAAATTATTGAAATACTACTCGCAATTGCTATGAAATTTCCGTGCAGTCTCTTGGTGAAAGTTCAACAGCGAATACAAATCAGGGAGATTTATAACAAAATTAATTTAGTTACAAATGAAACAACACCAAATAACTGAGTAAAAATATATGACTAAACATACGATTAAAAATTTTTAAACCAACTAAAATCTCCCTGTATTTAGAGAAGCAATTTCATATATGTAAGTAGACGTGCATAATTTTATGCTCGCATTTTATGCATCTCAAATATTTAGTCGCCAAATCCCTTATTAGTCTTTTATTTGTGGACTAATCATTTAATTTAATGTGAAGTTCATCAATTCTTAATGTTAAATGGAAAGCACATTTCCGGATGAATCCCTCATGTTGAAAAGCCCTATTTATTTTAATTCCCAGACCCATTGGTATTCAGCGAATTGAAATCATTCACAATTCCAATTTCGAGAAATGTTTCAAAGTTACATTTGTCGAATTCTTTAACGGCACTGTATCTTTATATTCGATCATATATCACTTATCCCACCAACTTGTATCGGAATTTTAATCTATCTAATGTTGAAATTTCCATTTTCGATGAGATTTTCTTTTCAGTTACAGTCGCAGCTAGACATCTCGCTTTAGGCGAGATGAGAGCCGCTGTTGACATCGCGGCTGAGTCTTGGCTAATTGATTGACAGGTTGTAAATTTGAGCTTCCGACTACATGTCAGTTTGCGCATGTATAATTTGTAGGTATCCATTTATCCTCATTCTATATTTGTAGTGGATTTCCGAGTGTAAACCATCATATGCATTTTATTATCTATCTTATTACTATCAATATTGTAGGTATTGAATGTTTTTAATATAAAATTTCAGAAAGGTATTAATCTATGGTATTTTTGTAAATCATGCTTCATGTCATAAAAGATCAATCTTAATATTATAAGATACTTGATAAAATGCTAAACGCTTGTTTATTCAGGTGTAAATACTTTTTACTTTCTTGCATACGTAGTATGCAGAAAATATTATAATCGTCAAAAACACTCGAGGTTTTGACGAATCTCCAGATGTTAAACCTCTCTGCGTTCGAAAAACACATTTTTGGAAAATGTCCTTCTGACTATCTCTGACAAAGAAAACTCAAAAATGCTTTGACCAAGATGGATGAAATTTGATATACGGTCTTTATACCAATTTTATATTCTATCAAATTTTGAGTAAAACCTGCTCGGAGGAAGTCTGTCTGTCCGGCTATTCGAATAAAATTTAACACGATAATTACAAAATGAAGAGAATTAGATAAATCAAATTTGATACACAGAATTACCATCTATAGTCTGCACAACTATGAAATTCTGAGCCAAATCCAACAAAGGACTGACCGTCTATCGGTCTGTGCTTTAAGAAACATGTAAACGCGATAACGCAAAGTCGCAATGACCTTAAATACATCAAATTTGGTATGAGATTTTTTGACTACGAGTATAGTGTGTGGCAAATTTTTATTTCAATCGGTTGGGAAAACGCATATAAAACACAAAATTGATTTTCGGGTACTATGAACCGCTTGTCGGGGATTTATCGCCAAATAGCTCTCCAAGGATGGAACCATAGATTCAGTAAAAATGCTAAATTCATGCCAAAGGTTAATATTTCGTAACTATTGTACACCAGTGCTATACAAGGCGTTTTCTAGGATAACAATTTTATTAGAGAGTATGGGATTTAATATTGTTGCTGATATAATATTGTGGCCATCTCACGCTGTTTACGCCTGTTTTCTCAAAAATTTCTATCTAAAATATTATAAAACTTAACACGATACTGTCTCGTATATTGCAAGTCATGCTGATCTTCAACACGTTATAAAACAATAGTTCCCTGTTTTGGGTTTTTACATTAGTGTCAAGTGGAAAAACTCAGTTTAAATCTATATTTATGTAAAGCTCAATGTGTGTGTGTGCGTGTGTGTTGGCGCTCTACAGGCCAGACCGTTTCGTACATGTATATCTTGGAAGTTGGGAATGTTCACCTGGGGTTCCTTTTTTTGAATTTTTAGTTAGAATTTTAATTATTAATTAAAAACTAACTTTCCCGCCACAAATTCTTTTCATTTTCCCCACCATCAAATGAGTAAGGCTTCAGTTTTTTTTTTCCAACACTAATGAGGCTAGGGTTAACATTTTTCGGCCGATTATTTCAAACGATTCTGTTTATTTCCTTAATGTTTGATGCATTTAATCGCATTAATTATTAATGCATTTAATGCATTTAATTATTAATTTATCGATCTTTCAGATTCATTTTGAAGTACTTTTGAATTAAAATAAAACAGAAGAAAAAAATTCAAAATTTCTAATCTGCATAGCGTTACCCCAACTGGCGTTGAAAATTCACGCATACGCGTTGTGTTCTGATTGTTTACAATGGATTCAATGAATTTTCAACGGATTCGGAGTTGATTTAAATTATTTTTAGGTTAGTTGTGTGCTTTTGTAATTAAATTTTATTTATGTTAGTTATATATTTTTGTAAATGCTTATAGTTTTAGGTATATCGGTTTTTAAGTAGTTTATTTTAACCTGTTTTCGACCGATTATTTTAAACGATTCTGTCTATTTTCTTGGTGTTTGATGCATTTAAAATTAAACATTGTTAATTAATCGATCTGCTCATGATGAATCTGAGAAAATTTTGTTGACAAATTCTTGAGATATTACATAAATTAAGATATATATTCTTTAGTGCCCATAAGGCTTAAACGCTCAGTGACTCTGTTTTCAGCAATTATATTATAAAAAAATGTTTTGTTTCAGTAAAAAATATTATTATATTAATTGCAGATTCATCCTTTCCACTTTAATTTAAAGCATAAATTCTACGGGAGCTAACAGAAATTTAGAGAGATACATATTATGTTATGACTGAAGGCCTTTATAATATTATGAGTGAATTATATGACTATCAAAATTTGGAGTTTTAAAATATTTTGATGAAGTTATTAAAGTAGGAATAGCATAAAATATTTAATTATTAAAATTCTAACGAACATTAAGATTGGTTAACCGGCTGGTCACCAAAGGCGGCTAGTATATATATATAAAACCAAAATTGTCTAATGTTGCAACGATAAAGAAATTGCTCACTGTGAGTGAGTTCTGGAGGAGGGCCTACAGCATATAAAAAAAGTTCATTTTGGAAATGTTAATATATAGTGTAAATTGTATTGAATGAATTCATGAAATCTTTATGTACAGGATTTGGATGTCTGGAACAGATTTAAAAGTTAAAAATTCTTAAAAATATGAAGACAGCAAATGCAGTTTGTACAGAAAGAATAGAAATGCAACTTGATTTGTTAGAAGTTATTGATATCATAATTTAGAAATGCTATCAACTGTTATTTATATAATTTTATACGATACGATGGCACAAAAGGCTCAGTAGATTTCCAGATGAAGCTGACCGACAGACTATGAACTCCATTTTCCGCGTATAAAAGCACTTTCTCGGGTGGTATGATAAAACTGGATGGTAGACTACACCTTTCATGTAAAAATGATCCTATTTTCTCAAAAATTGCCAAGTTTCGTTTTCACGACATCTTTTTAACTTCATTCATTTGTGAGTTATTGAAATTAGCAATTGTTTTTGTGTTCTGATTCATTCTGTAGTTTATTTACTGGAGTTTGTTATCATATTACCAATGCTTCAATTTCTAATATTATTATATGTTTTAACTTTTTCAATGTAGCTGTTTTTTATCTACTATCAATAAGTTTCAATACTCAGCATTACACGTTTACAGCATTGCTTCCACGATTTATGCTTATGATTTGGATCATCTATTTAATATCTCATTCCCCATCTTTGTTCTCTCTTAATTGTAGTGCAGAAGGGGCTATCAAATTAGATAATAAGTATGAGCTAATTATAAAGGTATGACTCACAGTTGAGTCACAGACAACCGCGTTATATTGCAATATTTTAACACTGATATTAAATTAATGCGGAAATGGACACACCAAAACAATCAAGCACCTCGTTTATCTATATCAAACTCGTGAAAGATTTTGACCTGTCTTCACCTAACCATTTCGTATTTTTGCTGGGTCTCGTACATGAGCGATACTTAAATGGAAATCGAGACATCGTGGCTTGTGGAACGAGATGATAACGAATACATTCAAGTAACGCAAACTATATAATCTGCAACAACAGCATTAGATAGAGAGCGTATCTGTTTTTGTCTGGTTTGTACCTTGTTCCGCACGAGCTGTTGCAGGCCGGTCACGCTCTAGAATAGAGTGGGGGTGTGCGTCCCGTTACCCGTTACACTTTGCACCCCACACAAAAGTCATCCTACAATTATGCGGGAAATAGAGCCGCAATTGTTTTTCTGTTGCAACTCGTTCCTCTAAAATATGAAAAGTAGGTCAGATGGTCACTCGTGAAAGTCTGTTATCGGGACATCGTCTTCTACAATGGTTATCTACAGAATCAAACTTGGCAAAAGATTGGAAAAAGAGATAGGCCACCCCACCCCCATCCTCGTGACGACCTGGCGCAATGATTAAGCACTATCAAACTGTGCAATCAGATCGTAAGGGTTTAGAAGTGCCGCGAAGCTGCGAAGACTATTAATCTATTAAGACTGGTAGTTTCGTTCCGAGCAGCGTTTGATGTTCGAATCGGAGCAGTAAGGAAAAGTAAATTTCTGAATTTGACACCTAAAAAGGAGATTGCTTGTAATATAGGAGATAGCTGCAAGGGGTGGTATTTGAAAAAGATAGTGACGTAAAAGAAATGGCAAATGATATAATCTACTGCCATTAAAAGGTTTATTAAAAGAATTTAATGTGAATTCAGGTTTTCCCATTTAACCCTTAATTATATATTGTTGCCAATTGTTTACACCCAGTTCCACTTGATTTTATTCAAAAACCGAATGTGTTCGAATTCACGTTGATAACCATAGTCAATAAATCGTGTGTGAAAGAAAAAAGTTAACATTGCTTTTGGCGGGCAAGTTATATCGTTTTGAATGTGGTGGGTGATGAAATCCAGTGTGCTACTTAAAGAGATAGTTTCTATTGTCGATTTTACCTATAAAAGAGTGATCCATCTAAGTGTTAAAAAATTACTTCTCATCTTTTGTCAGGTAAGCTATCAATGTTTGATGTTGTATTTGAAAATTATATCAGATGCAAGTAGATTTTCGGGAAATGCTGTATGTTGCCAAAAGTCTGCATAAAACGTTTGTCAAAATAAATATACTATATTATTATCTGAATTTTTTATTTTTTACGTAACCTGTGACTATTTTCCTGTAATAAACTTTTTTAAAAAATTCAAAACAAATAATTATGCATTTAAGGATTACTCAGCGGTTCACATCTTGAAGTGTCTAGGACTTAATTTTCCGTAGCAATATAAATAGTTATTATCATTACATTAATTTTTTTTTCTAATTTTGCCCCGCTTCTAAACAATTTCGAAATAGAAGAGATAATTTCTTGTGGTATTTTATTTTCAACTATATTTTTTTTTAAATTTTGAATATTTTTTTGATTTATAAAACAGAAATTAAATACTTATTTATTGAAAATAGCCGCTATTTTAAAAACAAAATTACGGTACCAAAATTGAAAATGATGATAATAAAACATTTTAATCATCATCAAAATAGTTTTACTGACATAAAAGCGTAAAATTTATATAAAATTCTTAGAATAAAAAATAAATTATAAATTATTTTTCTCTTTTATAAAACTTAGAGTCTGATCAGGTTGTATTAAATTTTCAACATAAAATATAACAATTTTTTTAATGTCTAAATATGTAACGGTTTACACACTGAAAACGCTTTTACAAATTTATGAAAAAGCACATCTATTGCAAACAAAAATAATAATGAAGTTAATTTTCAAAACAAATAATTTAAATCTTAACCAAAAGAATGTTAACGTTATTTACGTTATAAGAATATAAAAAAAAAATGTTTTACTGTGTTCATAAAATTTTGTAATTGCAACTTGAATTCTTCTTTCATATTTCATGAACGTTTTTATAACATTTAAAATGGATGCTTATTCAGAAAGTGGCCAAGGTTCATCGTGTCTTTAAGGTTTAAACCCAAACATAATAATATGTCTCCTCATGCTCCAAAAATATTCTTTTTCTGTACTGATCGTTTTATCGTCTTTTCACTTAAAGTGCCATAATAGATCAAATCGTTTAAGGATGACAATAGAAAATTATTCTCCAATCGTTTTAAGGAGCAAATGGGGCTATTATTTGAAAACAGTGGAGCAATTGTCTTCTTTTAGGTGTTATATACTGTATTTTATGGAAACAATCAGTTAGTGGCCCGTTTGCTTCACTACACATTTTTCTCGTGAACATAGACTGCTCCATTTTCTATAATGTACGAACAATCACGCTTGAATGGCAACGCTTGAAAATCGTTTGTTTTAAAAGGATAAAAATACAACATTCATTTTCTCTGGCTTCTATACGTGGGCGTCAGAAATTCTAAACTAGTAATTCGCATGGAAGTGTGTTAAAGGGTCAGTTTTTCTACATCGGCATTTTTTGTCGGTAACGACTATGATATTTTCTATTGTGCATCGTTAAGAAAAGAACGATTTGAAAGATTCAACTAAGGTCTGTACTTTTCACCCCTAAGCCATAGTGACTGTGAGGTTCATGTTCCTTTACTGTAATTAGCCTTTAAAATTTTTTCCTTGCAATTCTATTTATTATGAGAAACATTTTATTTTATCATTCTTATGAAATGAGAGAAAATTAGAAACACAGCCTATAACACATTGAACATAATTGCATTAAACATATAAAACAGTATGCGTTACATAATTATTAATTTCTGTTGTTTAAAGAGATTTTCCTAGAAGCTATTAAGACTAAGCTGCAAATAAAACATACAATTGAAATTTTAAGTAATGAATTTTCTTGGCGAACCAGACGATCACCGAAAGGTTTCTAGATCACCAAAAGATGAAGTGAGTGTGTATGTAGATGCTCTACACGCCGAACCATTTGAATTACAACTACCAAATTTGTTACATATATATTTTGGAAAGCAAAAATGTACACTTTGGAGCAAGTTTTAGAAATTTGAATTAGAATGTTAATGAATTAAAAATTAAGTTGAATTCTGTAATTTTCGGCAATACGTTCGGTAAACTTTATTACTCAAAAATTATTTTTACACCTTTTCAAAATTAAAAAAAATTATCTTTTTAATTATTACAATTTAATAAACAAAATTTTCCTAAATTTTGGTTATTTTTAAAAAATAACTATTTTTCTTGTTGCCTAATTTTCTAAGATAGATAATATTGAGTCCCTGGAATGCAAACCATTTTCTTTGTTGTTGTTGAAAGCCAAAGAAAAGGAGGGATACAGTGCCTTACTAGTTAGTATCTGTGTAGTTTACATGAGGAATAAAAAAGCGTGAAATTACTTACAAGATAAGTGAACTTAAAATATAAAGAAACTTAAAAGATAAGTGAACTGGACATTTACATTTTAAATAGCACTGTGACGTCATGAAACTGGTCACCATTAGAAGGGTTCATATTACACAATAAAAGATAATTTAAATAATGCAATTAAAATAAAGTGGCGTTAATCAGACAATTTGGCATATTTATACATATGAAGTTATATCTAAACGTTTCAGCTAAAATCAAATTTTGCTAATATTACCGGCGAGCAGCTGGTCGCCTGAGGCGACTAATAATAAATAAAAATAATTTCTTCATGTCTTTATTCAGTTAATTTGGTAAAATAGGTAAAGTTTGAATTAAAATTGAAACAGCTGATAGGATGTTGGTGAAAATCTTGGACGCTGTCAGTTTACGAATGCGATTTACTCTTAAATCTTGCTTCACAATTTTTTTTAAAGCAGGGCATGCTTTTCTTAGACTATGTTTTTATTATGTGTTACATTAATTAAGATGATGGGACTCATTATTTTATGTTAAAAATCTTTTAAACATTCGAATTTTAAAGATACTAAGCAATTCAGATTTTTAAGCATAGCGAAGAAAAATCAAAAATACTTCCATTCTAATCACCCCCCCCCCTTCAAAAATCAAAATTAAGAATTCGAAAAGGAATAAGAAAGCAAATTCATATTTCACTTCCTTTTTAAAACAATAAAAGCTAAAATGGAAAATTTCGTACACTGCATATAATTGTACAATTTAGACGAATACTATACTTAATAATAATTTAAAAAGTAAAAAGGAAAGAAAGAAAGGTGAAAAGAGGAATGAATTTTCTATATCAATTAAGATTATTAAAACGCTCAGGGGATTGAGCATTCTGGAATTTATCCGAGAAAATAACACGCAAAAAGGGAACTAGTAAATCATAACATTATCTTCTTGATGTTACAAATTATAAATATTTCCTCTCGTAAACAAAAACTTGTTAACGAACAAAATTTAATTAAACGCTTAATCCTGCCTACTTTGCATATTTACACGGCTTTTTTTAAGGAGCAAAATTTAAAGTCGATTTGATTAGATTATACTTACATCAAATATTAAAATTAATTAAATTCAGATTTATTGCAGGTTAAATGTGAAAGTTTGCATTCTCTTACGCCTCGTTGAGTTATGTAGCAGAAAAAATGCAATTAAGAATTTATAAAGAAACAAAACACAAAAGTTTCTTGTGTTGGGAATCGCGCCATTTGGCGCTTTTTTGTTTTTTATCTTCTTTGGCGCCAGTTTTATATCTTAACAACGGAAAATTCTCGGTGTTTGTGCTAAGAATTTGAATAATAATTTAACTAATCAGAATTTTTTAAATTAAATTTTAGCTGTTTTAATGTTGAATAAAAGTTTAGATTCGAGAAATGCTAATTATTCCAATTAAATTAATGATATGATTTTATAAATGACAACGTGCTCTAAAAGCATATGATTTTTCTTTTATTAAAAATATGAATAGTATATAAAATTATTATCATGAATTATGCATTTCTATAAGATATGTCTCTTCAAAGATATTATTTTAGTTACTTTTATATTTATGAGTTAAGCAGATTAAAGATACTGCAAATATTTCCAAAGAGCTCATTAACATTTTTAGCATCAGACAGGAAGTGCACAGGCTCAGGAGAGAAAACATTTTTAAAACAATTTCCATTAACTTTATGAATGGCAAATGATGAAAAGAAAAAAAAAATGGATATATATTTTGAAAAGAAGTTTATATTGCGATTTTATTAGGATGATAATTTTGAATTTTGCAACTAAGGGCTTGCCATTTTATGAATTCCTCATTCAGTATTGTAAACTGTACCGAATTTTTTGTAATCTTCTACGAAGAGAATTGAAATGATTCTAAATTATTATTTTATGGACTAATTAGAATGCGATAATTTACTTTGTAAAGAAAATAGAGCTTTAGAGTTCTTTTTCTAATATATTGCTATCTTTAAAGATTCATTTTCAAATTGGTTTCTAGACGGCATATATGTGCCCAATTCTCCGACTGGTAATTGTCGCCATGTTGTATATAGAAATACTTTAAAAATATTTATATTAAAATTTTTATTATTATAATATATTAATACAAACATTTAATCTCACATATGATAAACAGTTCAGAACTTAATTAAATGCCCTTTCAATTATATTTTTTACTTTCTCGTATACGAAGTATAATACAAGTACTATATCAGTAAAAATTTTCGAATTCAAAATTTTGATGAGTCTCCACATTTTAGACCCCTTGAGTCCTCTCCAAAAAAAAGGGTAACATATCTGCCTACCTGTTTATGGATAACTCAAAAATACTTTGATCAAGACAGATGAAATTTAGTATGAGACATTACGACCAAATGTATAGATTTTTATCAAACTTTGAACGAAATCCGTTCACAGGAAGTCTCTCTGCTTTTCACTGTTTGATTAGAAATAAACTTGCAAAGAGCTAGGTCAATAAGATTTGCTACACAGCTACATGGAATATCAGAAACGTTATATAGTCTCTTAGGGGAGCCAAAATTACAATACTTTCTCAAAACAGAAAATGCAATTTAGCGCATTCAAACTAGCAATCTAAAGGCTAAAGTTATATACATTTTCCTTTAAATAATTTTATACTTTATAATGCAACGATATTTTTAATTTCATTTATTTATAGATATAAATGATATTAACTTTCTTAACTAAAATGATGTTTTGAATTTTTGAGAGCATTTCCAGAACAATTTTCAACGGTAGAAATAAAAAAATATTTACTAACTGATAAGCTCCAAACTCCTCATTCGGATCATTGTTTTGCTCTTTAATTTTTTCTACCTTTTTTTTTTTTTTTTTCCTACGATTGCTGTTAGTATTGTCACGGTCGTATAAATTGGGCGTAAACCGCCACTTTTTGACTGTCAAACATTTACGTGTAATAGGCCATTATATGTCTCCCACTGTACAATTGTTCTACTTTCTGAAATCAAGAAGTGGTCAATTTTTTTTAATGCCCATTCGAATTTCCTTCAAAAATAAAGGTTCTGGTTCCCCTGTTTTCGTACAATCGAAAGTTAAAGACAATTTTTGAGTTGCGAAGAAATTATTTTGATAGATGACCGACCTCATTGCACTATTGAAGTGGTTCTCCAACCTACTCCCCCGTTAGTTCGTTATGAAAAGTGCATTGTTATTGCGGAATGCATTTAGAAACGAGTTAGCAGGCTTATTTTGAAGAAATGGCATTGGAATGAAAAAAAAAGTCAATGGAGGTTATGACGTGTTTTCTGGTTGGTCAAATGTAAGAACAGATGATTAGTTTAATGTTTATGGTTATTTTAAAAAAAAGCATGTGATGTCCTTGGACCCCACACAATAATGCGTTATGGAAACGCTTAGACTCGATTCTATCATCTTAAAAACATTTCGGGATTTTCTCTACTTTTTTGGTTGTTCTTTTCTTCAGAGTTTGCTTCTCAGTTGTTGGAAACCATTTCGGAAGTTAGGTAGTAAATTGAAAAGTCATTACAACTATGCAGAGGTTGACTTTTATATCCTCATAAAAACTGACTATATCATAGATCATGTTTGAATTGAAAAAATTTAAAATAAGAGGTGGAAAGGTTTTTAACTTTAAGAAATGTTCCTAAATAAATAAGACTATGTCCTTAAAATTATATATTGTAACGGTTACATAACATTACTACCTTCTCTTTTCGTACAACACATGGCGTTACGTTGTTAACATCAAAGTATATTGTTAACCCATGATTTTTCTTGGAGGTTATTATTAGATTGTACTCGAAGTGAGTGTCGTATTTTTCGTGCTCGTTTTTGTTTTGTCTTGTGAAATGTGGCACTTCGAAAATAATTAACTTATAATTAAAAAACTCATCTATTATTTTCTTCAAACTCATTATGAAGTTATAAAGAATCTCCCCCCTCTATAGTATGTAAAAAATACTTAAATAATATTAACTTAGTTTGATATTTTTTTTCCTTCTAAAACTACGTAATACAAATATATTGCAAAATAAAGATTTTCATATCAGATTGATTTCGCATTCTTTTCGTATGGTTTTGTAGTGTTTCAAATAAAATATTCTATGTCAGAATTTTTGACTTAAATGCAGCTACTTCAAAATACAATAAAAATTCAGGAAACATTAAGAAATATAAGAGGGAATCCATTTATTTGTAGAAGATTACAGATTTATTATATATGTTACGGCCAAAGCCCGAAATCGGCCAGTTCGCTAACTGGCCAACGTTGCTGTAAACTTACCGGCCAATGCCCGATCTTTTCTTCATTTCGGGCTTTGGCCGGCCAATTCGCGAAGTGGCTTGAGACGATCGGCCAAAATAGGAAGAAAGGAATCAAGAGCACACTATTATTTTACACACTATTAAACATGAAGTATTTAAAAATGAGTACTTCTGTGTACTGCCTTTTTTTAAGTACAATTGTTTCAGAAACGACTTCAAATATAAATGACATTTCTGAGTTAAAAATAAGCTTGTAATATATAAAAATATGATCTCGTCTTATTCTGTTCTTATATTAAAGCCATAATAGAAATTATTCAGTGAACGTATTTGCAGTAACAACGTGATAGCGTGAAGATTAGATTTGCGCCCTTCAAAATGAACGAATTATATCTTGAGCAAAGGCGTTGTGTATCATGTATGAATACTAAGGCAAATTGAGTACTCAATTTTCAACTACCTTTAAGGGTGATCCTTACTCTTTTTCTGCACCATGGACCTAATGTTAAAGATACCAGATCACAGTATCTCCCGAAATATCGCTTCAAAAAATATAAAAAATTTTTGCAAAGGCAAATAGCAAGTATAAGGGCTAATTAAAACAAATATAAGGAAAAATAGTTTTGTTGTTAAAATCATTTAAAGACATTTCTTTGTTGGCGCCATCTGCCGAATTTCACCTTTAACATGTCCGTATTTATATTTTATACCACTCTTTATATTTTATACCATTATATTTATTTACTAATAGTCGCCTTTGGTGACCAGCCGGTTCGCAGTATTAATGATCGCTAAAATTTTCAATTAATGTCACTTGTTCTCTTAGTAGCTTTTTCTACAAAAGATTTTTGAGCTTTCATATTTTGGTACTTATTTGATTTAGTCATGCTTTTATGTAGGCCTTAAACAGTTCTGTTCATTATACTACTTATCACTTTCTATAATGTTCTGTCAGCATCCATAAAATTTCTACTTTAAATTAAAGTGAAAATGTTAAACTGCAATCAATATAAAAGCTTTTTAGAGTGAAACTAACAATGTCTTTTTAAATATGAAAATTGAAATCCGAGTCGTTCGGCAGTGGATTTATATGTGCACTGCAGAATATTTTATATAATATCTAAAAGAATTATTTAGAATAGAAAAATTTATTAGAAAATTATTAGAAAAATTTCTGATTCATCGTAAAATTGATTTCTTACTTTCAAACGACTTAAATGATGCAAATAAAAATATTTTATTTTATTTCAGTCAATAAATGAATTTATGAAAAAAATTACGAATTTTAAATTTTACACAGTCTTTTGGTCCCAAGGAATCCTATTCTGCGTAATACTCTTGACACTTCAACTTTTAAATAAATAAATAAACGTCCCTATCTTCTGCGATAAATATGACCGATTTATGAGTTTTTTATGTATCATTTTTAGAACAATTAACATTTTTATAATCACAGACCAATCACTGTCGAGGAACCCTGGCAGAAGATTAGCGTATCTTCATTGAGGCAGTCGGTGAAATAGTCTAAAATCTCCAGTTTTTATAGAAGAGCGCTATTCAAATTTAATAAATTATTCAGTCTTAATGAATGATTTTGTTGATTGGAGTTCAACAATTTTTATTTAAAATATTGGTGTCTCAAGAATATTTTGTTAAATATTATTCAAAGGGCAGAAGACTTATGTAAAAATTTAAAATTTCTAATTCATCGGAGCATTTATTGACTCAAGTTACATTAAATATAATTATTCAGTTCCTTTAGATATTTTGTTAACAAATGTATGCCCCAAATTAGCTGATGGTCGCTGATTAGAATGATTGTCCTAAGTATATTAAACCATGTTTGACTTAAATGAAATTGTTTTATTGAATTAGTAATATAAGTATTGTCAAAGCTCATAGAAAACTTTTCTTCCTTTTATTTTCAGAAAATATCTTATTTCATTTTTTTTTCATTTTATACAGACAACTGCCGAAAATTACAATTTTATTTATTAAATTTGCAATAATAGTTGATTTATCTTTTAATTTAAACTTCTATCAATGTGATAGCAACATGTTGATAAAAGCTATTTTTTTTTTTTAATTTGACGTGTTTGTGCAGATTAAATTTTATTTTTTATTTTGAGCGATATATATTATTGAACAATATGGTTAAAATATTTCTTTAAAAATTCGTTAAAAATCTAAGCATAATTTATAAATTAAAACATTGGTATCATTAAAAAGATAATGTTTTGAGCTTTAATTTGATGCAAAAATCGATTTTGTGCTGTAATATTTTCTGAAGTTATAACGATAAAACGCCGATATTACACTTAATTTTTAATTAAAATTCTAATTAAAAATTTAAAAAATAGCTTCAAAGGTACATATTTTCGATTTCCAAGATATATATATATGCCAAACACACACACACAACACAGATTGAGCTTTATTTATAAGTACAGATTATCACATCGGGCTTTGGCCAAGGATTCCGGACCATTTCGCGAAATGGCCAGCCAATTCGCGAACTGGCCGAACTTCGGGCTTTGGCCGTAACATATACAAAGTGGATTTGGCCTAATCTATCAAATGGACGAAGGGGATAGAATAGTCCATTTGGATCATAAAGCACTATGTCGATTCTGTGTTATCTCTGGCTGTTTATTATGGTTGATAAACTGAAATATGTTATCAATTAGACAAAATCATAATTTAAAAAGTTTTCGACAAATCTTAACGTAAAATAAACACATATTTTTTAAAGAGAAGGAAAAATGCTTTATTTTTACACTATTCTCATAAAAGCACCTGAATTTAAAACTTTGTTACCAGCACCGAAAACTTGACGAAATTCAAAATCAATTGTAGCAAAAATATTTAATATTGAATACCGCAAATACCCATCTTATCACAATATACCAAATACTGCAAAAACTTTCGTTCCATCAGCTTTGGAATGAGCTTATAATAACCCATATTATAATTCTAGTTCAGGAAAAATTGAGTCTTTCATTTGCAATATATCGCTGAAAGAAGAGTTTGTCAAAAAGGAAATCTCACCAGAAGTCATTATCTGGCCTGAAGTGATTTTAATTCCCTGTCCACTTTAAGGTATCCAACTACGTTGAAAACACTGGTTATCGACCACATTGGTGAATTCTTTTATTTTTACTATTTCTTGTAGTTCAGGCTTTCCTCTTTCCAAAATAGTATTTTCTAGGAAAAGGAAGATCTGACCTATCATCCAGGATAATTTTAAAGAAAAATTTTAGCTAAAAAATTATTTAACTTCAATTTTCTCAAACTTTAATTTTTATAAAAATTATCCACCGTTAACATAATATCTCAAAAACTAATAGAGGTATTTACATAAAAATTTCAGCGTTTGTTTTAAATAATATGGGCAATGAAATGAACCAAAGGTTTTATTGTTGGTGAAATACTTTTTCATTTATAGGTGTTTTTAGAAAAATTAAGTTGTAAATTTATGGAAGAAATGTATATATACGTATATTTTTACCCATAATTTCTTTGCATCTCAAAATGTTTCTTAGATTATGGTTCATTTCATTCATCATTATGTTCCATAACTTGTGTACAAAGAAAAATAAGATTGCTGCATTACAATTTTGTGAACAGTGTTAACCGTTTTTCATTAAAATTTACTACAAACTTTCCTATTTCTCAAAATATATTATATTTCCGAATAATTTTTTTTTGTATTTATAGTGTTTATAATTGACAATACATCTAAAAATCATAAATAGTTTTTAAAAAATCCAATTGTTCAAAAATATTCCTTCGAACGTAGCCCGTTGTTTTAATTAGTTCTTTAACGCCAATTTTAAAGAAAATTGAAAAAGTGGAATTTTTATTAAATCATAAGCACAGTGTAGAAAATTGAAAGACATCGCCACTTTCTAAAAAGTTCATATTGATTGATATGCATTGATTCCGTTTATCTCTCATCCTTTAGTTTATGGCTTTGTCGACTTATGCCTGTTTCTTAGACTGACGATTTCAATGACGTATTGCAAATGCACTAAATTTTTCCTGAACTAGATCATAGATATGGCTTATTGTAGGCTCATACGAAACCTCATGGAAGGGACAAGTTTTTGGTAAATTTTTCATTTTGTACTTAGAATGATATTTGCAGAATGATATTCAGCATTAAAGATTTTGAAGATAATTCGATTTTACTTTCCGTCTTGGTTTTGGTGCGTGTGGTTTGTCTTTAATTCCAGTTGTCCTGATAAAAATGGCATCATCTCACAGAATTTTTCCTGCTCTTTCGCAATGGTGGAATATCAACAATTGCATGATAAAATTTTGTTCTGTTGTTGAATGTCCTTCAAGATTCTTTGATTTGTTCGAAAATTCTGCTGGCTGTGAAGCATTTAATCATTTTAATTATAATAAGCATTGGGAATGAAGGCTAGATTAAAACTGTTGTCGGTAATTGAATTCGCCACTAAAAGATTTAGAATGCTGATTTAAGACAGTCTGATCGTGAATGTTTTGCGAAAAACCTTTTCAATACAAGTAATGTTCTACTGTCTCCAAGAGCCCGCTCCCACCCGCTTGATGCGATGGTGAACAAAATCATTGCAGCGTTTCCCAATGTCCCACCTCAATCCAGTGGTCAGAAAAAGCGGGTGATACTCGTTAAAATCCTTACCCTGGTGCATCCTTCCTCGTCGTCATGACAACAGGCGGAGGTAAATCCCACGTTTTCCGGGATTAAGGCGGTGAAAGGGAGATGGGGGGAAAAAAAGGGAAAAAAGGTAGAAATTGTAGAACTCGGGTAATGCACCTGACTGGGGTTAGTTCGTTACTTGTACTCCATTGTGGGGGTGTAGTCCAGCGGAAAACTTCTTTTATGGACTCTCCCTTATTTAATTTCTGGCTCTCTGGAGAGGTTTCGAAACACACAGTTAAATGTCTGCTGATTCAGTTCCAGTTGTGAAGTTCTTGATGCACAACTATTGGCAACACATGTGCTTTTGCAACTTTAGAATCATTACATCTCTATAAATTTGCTCTAATAATATAAAGCCAAATGCTTCTTTTGAAACTGCAAGTTCAGAGGAGCAGGTGTGTATGCGTTACTTGTAATGCAAGACCAATATATTATTTAAGAATTTTCATATTATAGACGGATTTTCGAAATTCGTTTTGAATCTCTTATTGAAGTCATAAGAAAAGTTTAAAGGGAAAAAAATCTATTTGCATAATATTTGCGCTGTTGCCAAGATATAAAACAAACTTTTAAAATCAGCGAGTAACTTTATATGAGAAAGTTTTTTCTTGGGCTTATATATTCTTTCCTAATTCTTGAAAAGCAGATACAAACAAAATATATTTTTGTATTTCGATTTATTTTATGCCTTAATGTACATTATTATTTTTGACATTCTTTTTTGAGGGACGATAAGCCTTTGGTATTCGTCTTCCAAATTCTAAAATCGAGATACTATAGAAGATAAACATTTTTGCATTTTTTAACAGCTCAGAAGCAACGACAGTCATATAACATTTACCACATGCAAACTTACAAATTATACGAAATGTCACAAAAATATTTCTACTTAAGAAATTTTTTTAAATTAAAAAAATATTTGAAAGTGCAAAACGATTCATTTTATAACTTGCTGGTCAAATTTCTTTAAAAAATAAGTTTAGTAGTTTAAATATTCATTATTTTCTTATTAGTTACCACTGAATGGCAATAATCAAATGTAAATACATCGCTGTACAAACATTTCGGACTATTTCAATGAATGCCTTTATTTATGCCTGTTAATTATGAAAATGCAAAAGAATTGTTCCAAAATGGGTTCGCCATGTCATTAAAAACTCCATTCAGTCATAAGAGAAATCAAGAAATAGGGGTCAAGCAGAAAATTTAATCAAGCACGAAAATGTTTAAACCATCATCAGATCGGTAATCGCTATGACTTACTTACGGAAATTGGTGACTATAAAGAGTATAATTTCACAAAAAAAAAAAAAAAAAAAAAAAAAAAAGCACTATCTTAAAACTTAAAAAATACCTTTTTAATGATATAAAATTCATTTTTCTACATTCTTTAAAAATTTCATTTAATACACATTCTTTACAACATTTTTATGATGAAATTCAAATTCACCCATCAAAATATTCAAGCATGTGCTTTTGTTATTGTTAAAATTAAAATGTAGGGTGTTCCACAATGTATGCAGTGTCTAATTTTTTACAGATTCGGGTAGAACATGACAAGACGAGTATTTTGATTATAACATGTGGGCTCTCCGAATATAGCGTCATAGTCTAATTAAGGCGTGAAGTTTGTGTCATAGAAACTTCAAGAAATGAGAATAAAACCAAGTAAAAATAAATGTTTATTGAGAACTTTCAATACAAAAGATTTTCGACATGTCAACCATTCGAACAAATAAAATGGAGAAATTTGGAATTTGAAGTTCTCAGTTGTTTTCTGCAAAACATATGTTCCAATTTCCTTGACCTCGGTTTCAGTTACTGTTCTCAAGTCATCCAATGTTGAGGGTTGTATGAGATGCCTCATATCTTTCAATCGTCCCCATAAAAAAAGTCGCACGGATTAAGATCCGGGCAAGAAAGTGACCAATCTCTACCATTATTTGTTTCGTAATGGAATCCAATAGTCTATCGTGAAAATGTTCAGTTAAGAGATCGAAGTTTTGAGAGTGCGGTGAGGTCTAGCACTGTCTTGCATAATCCAATAATCGCTTATCTTGTCTAAGCCATGCAAGAATCGGTTGTCACTATCTTTTAAAAAACTCGCTTTCTGAATATTAGGTTCTGTTCTTGCACGCATCTCTTTTTCCCCCCCCCCCCTTCACATTTCACTAACACATTGTCCAACACAGTACCAGTTTTCTTACATTTTTCGTACGTTCTTTTGATCGTCGTGCCATTTATTTTGTGGTGATTGCCGACTTTTTCACCTCACTGTGATATGATTGCAATTCATGATAAGTCAGCACCATGAAAACACGTTCAATCGAATATTTGATCATTTTAGATCCTTAACGAATCCACACATTACACAGATTTTTTGCGAATAACGCGCGACCCAGTCTCATCAAACCTATTTTCTAGCCTTATTTGTCACTGTGGGAATTTGTATATTCCCTTACAGACACGCTCGCTTTTCCTCTCATTGGTTGCCACGAATTTGCATAATCACCTTGGTAAGCTTCCATGTTGGGCTATTGTCGTATGCATCGTCATTTGGAATACAAACTGTCGGATTTATAATTAACGTTTTTCGTGAAATTAAACTATGAAGCTATAATCGGGGACCCCACATGTTATACATCAAAATACTTGTCTTGACGTATTCTATCCGAATCTGTAAAAATTAGACGCTGCATGCCTTGTGGGTCACCCTGTAAAAAAATTGCTTTCTGTGGGTATTAAATGATATGGGATTTGAATTGCTTTTATTTCGTAATTAGGTTCACTTATTTAATTGCATTCTCAGTAACTTTGAGCAGATTAATTGAATTCATGTTTTGCAGTGTTATCAAATAACATGGTGAAATTTTAAAAAATATTCCATATTAAATGCTTAACAGCCGTAAAAGTCAATAAATAGGGCAAATAAGTTGTTGCTAAAAGTGGTTAGCATTTTATACCTTTAAACGAGCAATTCTTGTATATATATATATTTACTTCGTGTATTTCGGAAACGGCTCTAACGATTTGGCTCAAACATTATATAAGGCTTTGCTTTTTAAATTTATCTATATAGGTGTAATTCCTGAAAAAATACTATTTTGCAAACAAAATTTTTTTTATATAACTAACTACTAGGATAAGTTTATTCAACTTCCGCTTCGAAGTACGAGCAGTGTTACCTTTGACACTGCTACTGTGTTACTGAGTGCACAATGTTACTGAGCAGTGTTAGTGATCAACCAGTTGTTAATGATCAGAACAACATGGTTCACACGTGTGTTGCGGATCCTCGCTTCGAGTCACGCTTTTTTTTTTTTTTACTTGCATATTTATATTTAATATTTTTGCTTTTTAAGCTTATCTCTATAAGTGTCTTTATTGAAAAACGCGATTTTACACACACACATGAAACCCCCCCCCATTTTTTATGACTAATTATTAGAGCCTTTTTCTATCTGCTTTCAAGCTGACAATGTCATATAGCGCCATTTTGGACCCGATTTCACCATGGCAAAATTGAGTGCAAGTTCAAAAGTAGAAGTAATGGTAGATAAATTGTAAAATGAATACTGTAATATAGCACATGGATGGGAATAATATATTAAACGAAGTGCATTCACGATTTTTTTTTTTATTTATTTAAATGACAAATTCATGTGTAGGTAAGATTGAAAAATAGTCATAAGTAATCAGTATGTGATTCGTATCTGAATATTTTCTCAGAAATAACACAATTTAAAAAAAAAAAAAAATATGCCGAGCTAAATTGGGTCTTGGGAGTTCTATATTATGCTATATAAGTGATGTGCAGTATCGTCAGAATGCTGTAAAACTGGTCTTGACAATGCCATCTCTTCTTCCGCTGAGCAAACAAATCAGTAATCCATAATGATTACCAATCGCAAAGGGGGCTTCATTTTCCATTAGACTACCGTGAATCCCATAAGGAATCCCGGTGGCTGCATTCTATTAAAAAGAATCCTCGAGAAGGTATTGTTCCTTCCACTCAGAGATTGGTGGTTCATTTTTGAATGCGATATCATTATATACCTGTCGTAATCCTGTACCAGGGAGGACTCGTTAGAAAACCTTCCTTTTCAGCGGATTCCGGCAGGCGTGAACACTCCTCTTAACGAAGAGAAACGCCCTGGGCCCGGGCCTTTTGTTCGAAACAGCCCATTTTACCTAGAGGCTATCTTCTAATTCAATTGGGTTGAATGTTGAAACGGTACAGCAAAAGATGAGTTTCCACGCATGCGGTAGAAAAGGTGTTTTGAGCTTATTTTTGTATCTATCATCTTGATATTCTGCAGTCGATATTCTGGTTCTTTTATCTCTTTGCTAACATTGGAAAATGTATTTCCTCAATTTCATTCCATCTATTTCTTGAAAAATATTTCTTAGTTACAAGACAAGGTTAAATTCATTTGCGTTAATGTAGGTGGAACGGAATTCAAACTATGGATTTTTAATTCTGTTATATTTTGTCATAAGGAATAGATACCCAACTACGTTGCAAAATAGCCAGCAACCGTAAATTATTGAAAAAACTTGATTGAAAATCATTTTAGAAAAGTTTTGACTTGTTAATATATATATGCAATATCTCATGTAGCTTGAAACATGCAACAACAACAAAAGTTGGTATTGCATTATATTGAAACAAAAATTATCTACCAGACAAAACTAATAATGAACTGTCTGGAAATTTCGTTTAAACTAATAAATAATGCATTGAGGAAGAAAATAGAAAGTTACTTCATTCACTTTAATGTAGATGGAACTCAGTTCAAACTATAGATTTGTGATTATGTTATATTTTGTCTCTAGGAACAGATACCCAACTTCTTTGCAAAATACCCAGCAACCGTAAATTATTTTAAACGCTTGATTGAAAATCATTTTAGAAAAATTTTGACGTGTTAATATATATCTGCAATATCTCATGTAGCTTGAAATATGTAATAAGAAAAAGGGTTGTTATTACATTATATTGAAACAAAAATAATCTACCAGACAAAACTAATAATGAACTACCTGGAAATTTCGCTTAAACTAATAAATAATGCATGGAGGAAGAAAATAGAAAGTAAAAAAATAAAAACGATTTTCATTCAACTAAGGATAAATAATTATTAAATGAATTAGAAAAATATGCTTCGAATTAAAAATAAATACATATGAGCTGTAACAAAAACTAAGAAAATTAAATTACCAACCAAAGAATTAAATTTGTCTTATCGTTTATTTTATTTTTTATTAATATTTTCATTTTGAGTCTCGCGTTATTTAATCATTTATTCATATTTTCCTAAATCTATTATTAAATTAATTTTCTTCCAGTCTATTCTTGAAAATGGATTCAAAATTATCAACAAAAGTGAAGTGAAGAATTTCTATCGTGCATTATACAACAAAATAATTCATTTCACTCTGCTATTTTTAATCTTGTGTTTAATATTGCCATTTGTGTAAACATTTGTAGCTTTATATGCAGGCACCCTGACATTTATCAGGATCTTTATTTCCCATCGAACGTTTGTACGCATATATAAATTTCCAATTGTTTCATATTTTATATAAAATAGAAATGAAATGTAAATACAGTTTTCATTCCTCTTGTACAATTACATATACGAATTCGGTATACGAACAAAGTTTGAACAAAAAAAAATTGAAATCTATATTTCTCAATAAGCATAGTTACGAACTCCATATCGAATATTGCTATTTAATTTTTGGGCGTCTTCTTGACAATTTGGCAACTTATTATGTATTTTGACAGTAATTTGTATAATATCAACAACCATGATATAGTTGGTAAATTTCAATTAGTAATTTCAGACAAATGCCATGAATGTGTGTGTTTTATTTGACACTTTGAACGATCCTAACTTGTTGTTAAATTTATTTATTTATGACTTTTTACGTTTAAAAGTCATTAACTACACATGCAATATTAATGTTAATTCCAGAAACAATGCGGTGTTTAATAATAATGTGAAAATTTGTTTGTTCTAGAAACTATGGAAATTAATGGAAACTATAGAAATTAAAGATTTAAAATACTGTTAAAGTAAAATAAAGTATTTCGTGTAGAATATTAACATTTTTCTTTTAATTAGTGATACTTAAAATTTCTATGTATCTCATTTTACAAATTTTAACCTCCGTGAAGTTTACTTGAATTTTTCTTAAATATTTTCGATGTGTGGGCAGGATGCAAAATAGTGATAATATAAAAGAATTATACTAATAAATAATTGATGTCTTATCACTCCCACATCGATTATTCATGTTTGATATTAAACTCCATCCATATATATCGGATACTATTAAATGCATTTGGGATCACATTCAAAATTATTTGACTTAGCGGAATGATATTCCGCGTAGTTTTGCCTTATTATCATTGTTTATAGCCAAAGATACATTTTAATAAAATATTTGAGGATGGTGATAATTGAATAGTTCTGAGACAGTTAGATTACAAGTTCGAGACTCGAATTCACTAATGATCCGCGATACATATGGGTCCGGTACGGTTAAATATTGTCTGATTTGTGTAGAATGAAAATTTGGGGAGATATATAAATTCTGATCATACCTTTGCTATTTGATTACGGTTTTCAAATAATAAGATGTGTACCAAAAAAGCTTGAACAAAAATGTAATGTTAATGTAACTGAACTAAAGAGAGACTTTATCAAATATCACCTTTAATGAATCAAAAGGGAGCATGTTAATTATCACATGTAACAAAACGTGTATCTGGATAATTAGCAAAACATATGATAGTCTGAAATTTTGATGTATCAGCTGATATCTCTAAAAACATGTGGCATTTTGTGATAATACACAACAATGGCATATTACCTTCAACAATTTGAGAGTAAATATAGCAAATCAATGCATCTATATAATGTTTTGACAAATTTGACATAATATTTTCATAGGTGATATTATCCCTACTGCAATAATTCATTGACATGTTCTTGCATTATAAGACCCTATCGAGTTTCGGATAATCTGAAAATCATGTAATCCTAACAAATCTTTCTGCTGTTCGGATTAGCGATAAATTGTTTTCCTATTAACAAAGCTAGATACAATTTTGAGTTCTTAGGATATGCGCTTTAATGCCGCTTACTCTGCCCTTCCATCTTAACTAGGACAGTTTGCGCTGGTCCAGAAAAGAGGATCCCACTGCTGAGTGGACGCCCCTGGAAAATTTCTAACATCGTTTGGAGCTCCCGGAGGGCGATCGCAAATTTCTAATGTTCTTTCGGGCCGCCTCAGCAAATTTTCGACGGTTCTCCCCTCAGAGGGGCGTCATTTTTCTCGCTCAAATCTCTCCGATCAGCGCAAAATTCTTTAATGGCAGCTTTATAGGAACTTCCAAATGGAATCAATCCATCGCCAAATGGCTCGATATCCCCTTTCCCTCAAGCTGCATTCATCGGTTCTCAAATTATATTTCACTCGAAATGGAACTGCATGATCAAACAGATGCGGAATATTCGTAATTTTCTTGATAACTTACGTAACTTCCGAATTTCCCTGAAGCTAAGATACTGTAGAAGAAAGTTTTGAAAGAAATTCACAATGATTTAACGATTTTACAATGTAAATTTTAGTGAATTTTGTGGATTTTTGATTCTTTTCCTTGGAGATACCTTTCAAAGGTTTTGAGATATCAAATATTCAACGTATAATACATCCTTTCATTGAAAAATCAGCATCGTTTCCATTGTCTTTGAGCCTCTATAATATTAGTACATTTTTTTGTTGAATCTCATTTATCTTGACTGTGATAAAGAAATATGGCTTACATGAAAATACTTTGCTTATGTTTTTTTATGTATATTTAAATAAAAATAAATTTTTTATCTTTGAATCTTTCAAATGAACAATAGTATTGCAATTATAATAATTGCAATACTATATATATAATATTTCTGCTGTACACATTTTCAGACAAATATAGTATGTGTAGTGTACAAATGTAGTATATTCGTTCATGAACACCTTGTAATATAATTTAAAAATAAATTTTATCTATTCTGTGTGTGCATCAGAGATATTTTACTATAAAGCGTGAAAATATTATCAATGTACAGCATCCTTTGTTACAATGTACAGCATCCAGTTGTTAATATAATTAACTTCTGTTACATATATTGTTTAGGATTTTCACTCTTTGAATATTTTTTAGCATACTTATTCTGTATAATATAAAACTGATCATCTAATATTATCTTTCATCTTAAACACATTTTAAATTGAAATTAAATAAAATTGTTGCTCTAATATTAAAATAAGATCAAAATAAATTTTTAGGCTTCTTGGATGAATGGTTCCATCAGGATAAGCGAGTTTACCCATTGTGATAAAACAGCCCTGTCCATACTACGTATTTTATTTATACAATAGACCCCAAATATACTATGCTTTGAAATCATCAATTAATTCTAATTGATGCTTGGAAATCCATTAATGAAAATATATGGATACTACTCTACCCTCCACAAATCATTATTTGTCATTTTTTATTTGATTTCTCACTCCCAAACTTAGTTTCTCACTGGCATTTACTTCCCACAATATTTCATCATTCAGATACATTTTTACCATTTTATTCTTCTTGTATTTCAGTTTTGTATGGAAAAGTCAATGACTTGCACAACAGGTAACTAACCTCCCCCCCCCCGCCTGTAATTTTGCAGCTCAGAGAAAGAAAGGCAAGATTTGGTGCTAACACGTCAATACCGTTACGTGATCGGGCCCAATATCATATGAAGGGGGTTAACTCTCACGCAGAGCTGTCATTTTTGGAGCCCGGGGTTAAAGAAGTTCAACCGATATCCCCCTCTCCCACCCCACGGCAATTCAGGCACGTTCCAACAAGAAAGTGGAAGGGGCGTTATAGTATTCCTCTGTAGGGATCTATCGACTGGAAGACAGGAGGGGGGGGAGGAGAAAAAGAATGGGAAGAAAAGGAGAGAGAAGACACGATACTAATCTCGTCTGATGTCGAGAAGTAGGCAGGAGATCGAGAGTCGGATCTTCAGATCTTCTGCATCACCCCCGCCATCATCCACCCCCTTCACCCATTACAGATCGTCTGCTTTTTACATAGGAGAGCCTAGATTCTGTTTCTATATTGGAAGGTTTCCAGAGATGGAAAGAAAATATTTTTTTCCAACCTTGCGCAGGAAAATATCAATCAAAATATTCAACGAAATGCCATTTTCTTCTTTTTTTATTAATGTATTTGTATTTCATGTTTTGCTGGTTTGATTGAATATTTTGAACAAGAAACCAGATATATGGAAAAACCAGATTCATTTTAAATGTGTTTCACGTGGCCAAATGGTTACATATCGTTATTGTTTCTGAGTACAGAAATATTTCGAATGTTTTTAATATTTTTTATGGCGTTATTATTTATGCATTAATTGCAGCTTTTGCTTTGCATGTTAAAATATTGAAAGACTCAATGTAAAAATTCCTCTTCTTGTGTAGTTAAATTTATTGACAGAATTAATTTTAGAATTAAAGCTCTGATTAGGACTATTTTCGGTGAATCTCGTAATTTTAA
Source organism: Argiope aurantia (assembly GCA_026543865.1). Classification (NCBI taxonomy): domain Eukaryota; kingdom Metazoa; phylum Arthropoda; class Arachnida; order Araneae; family Araneidae; genus Argiope; species Argiope aurantia. Next base: position 485,364 of record JAPMOR010095361.1, on the reverse strand, counting down.
ACTTCAATTACTACAAAAAAGACACCTTATTCGGTACCTTCTTTTTCTAAATTTCCGCAAAATTATGCCACATCTTCGACTGATGTACTGTTCGTTTCGGGATCACGTACGTAACACTTCAAAACGCCTTAATTTCGCTAAAGGATGGTATTCAATAAAATCTGCGCTTTTCCAGATTTTTTAAGCGTTGACCTTGATTTTCGTTCCATTAGATGCACTTTCTTTCATTTCAGTCCTGTTTGAGCGGAGCTAACACTTCTTGGCGCATACGCAAAAGCGCAGTGGGTTTCCGTATCTCAAAATTGACAATAGCATGCACAATTTCGCATACATCTTTCTTGGAATTAGATATCGAACTTTTCTCCTTTGCCCAAGGCGACACTTTACCAGGAAGCTTTGTGTCTTAGAAATCAATTTCCAGATACATTTTCAGTGTAAATTTATAGCATGATCGCTTGATATATAATATATAACGCATTTAGTATACATTCAATTGCTCACTTTTCTAGCGTTTTTTTTTTAAATATCATACTTTTTTCAAGAACATTTTAATTTGTTTTACCTTCATGTATTAGTGATTCGCTTTGAAAAGACTACCGTTATTCACTTGGATTTAAAAACTACTCTTTAGCACTTCCATTTCTATATATCATTTTACTAATATCGTATTGATTCTGAATGGCTTCCCACCGATTTAAAAGCTTCCATCCATACAACATAGAATGTCTCATAAAAGCATGTGTCACCATGGATTAAAAACTTAATCCCTACCCTTGTCCCAGAACTTTCCTGGTGGTCTGCACCATCGGGTCCATTTAGGAGCCATTATGTACATTTCCAGTTTGAAATACGAGTCCCTAGTCTTTTACAGGGGGAAGCTTTCCCACCGGTTAATCCTTTCACCCACCAGTTGAATTTTATGAAATGATTTTTAAAAAAGGAGAAGGGCTGCTCCCCGAATCCAGAGGGACCGAGAAACTGAGTCTACAAATAACTAATGACGTCAGATTAGTGTCGAATCGCCAATGTGGGTTTTGTGTTAATCTTCCCTGAGCCTTTTTCATAGGGGGAAAAAAGCGGGCGATTAGAATTTTTTTTTTCCATGATGCAAATTTTACTAATACATTTTCTAATGGATTCACCAATGGTTCCCTAAGAAATGATCGTGCGTTGTTGATTTTTTAATAAATTCGTAAAGCGAATATTACTCATTCTAATACAATTTTTTTTATTAATAAGTGAATATTCTATTCAATGAACTGTCAAAAATCTAAAGGATACAAATTATTTGATTTGGATGTCTATATGATATTTTTTATATACAAATATTACTAATTCTAACTAATTTATCAATAAGTTAAATATTCTATTGAATAAACTAAATCAAAATCCAAAGAATACAAATAATTTGCTTTCGGAGCTTATATGATATTTTATACATAAAATATTCTAACACAATATTTTTTTTATCAAAAGTGGATATTCTATTAAATGAACCAAGTCAAAATCTAAGGAATACAAATTGTTTGCTTTGGACTCTTATATGATTCTTTATTTTATCCATGTATTAATTTAAATTCCCTTTTGTCATACATGTTTCATTATAATGGATTGTTTAGAAATTCTTGTATTTCTTTACATTTATATTAATTAATAACTTGCATGAATCAAAGTTAAATTTATCTTCAGTGAATTGAAGATGTTTATGGTGTCGCAAAAAAATTATTGTATAGACAATCTTTAGATAAAAAAAGGTTTATTCTTCTCTTTTCACACTTTAATGTGTTAACCGGGTAATTAACACATATTCAATTCGTTTTGCATTGAAATATTTCGTCATACCATGTTAAATGTAAGTTTCAGTAGCAGACCTGTAACATAAAATCTCATGATATAATGCTTACAAATTAGTTAATAGTTTAAAAATGAGGAAATATTACTGCAATCCAGACTGCCCTACATGTTCCAGGTGGAGAATTATCGTGAAAGAAGATGACAGCATGTTTTATGAATTAGTTCGGTGAAGCGATTATACATTATCACTTCACTCTTAATTCGGGGCTTAGTAAAATGATGGTAGATAATATTAAATGGTCATTTTACATTTTTTAGCACTTTATTATGGGACTTTATTTTATGATAAACGGAGTGTGTTGTCGCTTTAAAATATTAGTATAGGGACTGCGTAAATTATGAGTCTATGGGGATCATAGAAATTCTCATAATATTTTAACCTTCTTTTAGATTCTCCGAAGTTTGGGAGCAGAATTAAGAAAATAATCTTGATTTTAAAGATTTTATCAAAACTTGTTTATTAAATGCTTCTTCATTCTTTTTTATTACTTTTTCAGTTTAAGACAGTGACAGAATTTCCGAAAAATGTTTCTCCTAAGAGGCCTGAGAGAAAAGATGGAGATGTTTATATTTAACAATAAAGTAAAAAGGGACTACGTGCGAAAATAAAATAAATTTTGAATTAAAATGAAATAATACGGCCAGAAGTGACATAAGGGTCACTTACACGTGAAAAAAAATTAAATGAAAAGTATCTAATAGGGTAGAAATCAAGATCAAAGAATTACTTATAATTTTTGAAATGCGCTCATCTTTCTGGGTCTCTCCCCTTAATAAGATAGAATCATGGTAATGTCTCAGGATACGGAAACGAAAAGTATATATAATATAAACAATAAGTTCTTATAAATAAAAAAAACGAATAAAATTTTTAAAAATGCATTCTCAAGGCTGCTCATAATAGAAATTGGCCATTATTTGAACGTTAGTAAAATGGTGGAAGTTTTAAAAATAAAATCTTAACTAACATTGAATGTGCAACGAATTCTCTTGTTATTTTATCTGTTAACATATCAGGTTTTTCAGTGCTAACCATTCATTATGGTTTTAATATCTGTTATATTCTATTCATGTTTTATTCTATGTTCCGATTCAATTTTGAAGCAGGAAAAATTAATTTGTGGGCTTATCATATGAAAGGAGTTTAGAGCATCCTCTAAGCATTTTAAGCTTTTGTTTAGTTTAGAAGTAATAAGAAATCGTTGTTAGAAATAAATGGGAATAACAAGGTATTGGTTTGGGCACTATAAAAGTTGTAGCGGGAAAAAAATATCAAATCAACAGGCATTCTGTTATTTAATAGCAATGAAAATATCCAGAATATGAGTGGAATCCTTGGAAAAGAAGAATCCTACCCCAATTATCCACAATTCTCTTTAACTCGTATTTAAATGGGGCGAGGCATTTGGTGAATGAAAAAGAGGGGGGGGGGGCACTACGAAAGAGTTTTGTGATCTGATAAAGCGGGCTCTCTGGTGTGTCGCAGATGGTGATGGATTGCGATTATTACCCGGGCCCGTAATTAGAGCCCGGTGCGGAACAAATTCAATTAAATCGCTGCCGGACACCCGGGGACCGTAATTGGCGCACTGGGAAACAGGATCGACTATTACCCGATTCACTTGCAGCCAGAATAATGGGTGCGGTGCTCTGTTTTTCCATGCTGATGCGCGGATGAAAGGACTCTGGCGGAATCATTGCTTTGGCGGACTCGAAATCGTATGGTAGTTCATCAATAATTCAGAGAATTAGCGAGTTATTTTCGCACCTACTCGTCGTCTTTATTGACATCGGATTTGAATCCCCATGAGACAAATTCATTTGGATTTTATTCCGTTTGTAGAGCAGAAGCATTAATCTCTTGGTACAGAGTGTCTGCACTGAACGTCTCATTTCGAAATATTGTTCCATTAACTACCCACCCAAAAAAGGATTTTGAATATATTTTATATAGCTGTTATATATATAATGATAGTCTAATTAAAGTTATTAATTAATTTCCTAATTTTCATTTTAATTTAATTCATATCAACTTCATTCTAAAATGTTCTATTATTCTTCATTCTAAAATGGCCTCTTATTTCTTGATCCAATTACTACTTTTATTATTTCATTAATTGAACACGCCCTGTTAAACTGCTGAATTCAGCAGGTTCTCTCGCTCCGAGTGAAGGGAAAAAGATCCTTAATGTTTACAACATTCTTTTAAAGATACTTAGATTTCCCTTTCCTAAGACAACACGTGTCAAAGATATCAGAATTTCATTGTAAAAACCACTGAAAGGAAAATTTTGGGTGTTTTTGCTCTTTTTCTCTTGTGTTGCGATGTAGACTGACGTGTCTATTACCATTTTTTTATCTGTATAAATTATGCATCCGGAATAAATAAATCAAAATTTAAAAAGTTTCAGAAGTTTCTTCTATTCGTCCACGCAACTTCTAAAACCCGTTAAATTTAGTCTTTTGATGTCATATAAACAGAATAATGAATACAAATATTTCTTCTTTACAAAATATTTCTTCATTTTTCATTGTGTTATCATATCATCCTGCAATAAAAATATATTATTTAAGTTCATAATTTACCACTCGCGTCTCATTCACCTTTTTGAAATTCACATCTGAATAAACTTGCCTTAAGTCCCGTTCTGACAGCCCATGCGCGTCTTGAGATAGATACAGTTTATTCTCTTTTCTCTCTTGTGGTTTTCGGGATTCTTTGATGTCTGTTCACTTTACTGACAGTTTGCAGGAAGCTCCCAATTGGCGTCCACAGATGGATATGGTCTTACAATGGGTCAAATAGCAGATTTACAACCATATCCTTAAAGGAACGGGTCATCGGAACAGGGTTTCACCATCACGTGATGCTGAAGTAACTGAATAATAAGGTCTCAAGTTAGGACTGAAAATTTTCCCACTCGAAACTTGATTCCACCTAATATTTGCTTGTATGTTGCATGGTGCATATTAATCTTGCCGTCTTCCATGAAACGTCCTTCCATACGGAAGTTTGGCAAAGCAAGTGATGATTCAAGTATCGTTTCTATCATTTGAACACTATAGCAATGAGAGTTCCAAATTACTCTCTGGGGTTGCTACAAAAAGAGATTCCAATAAAAGTAAAGTTCATGAATCATAGCCCTTTATTTATTGTATAAATTCTCTGTTATATTCACAACATATACTGAAGCTGACCAAACGACCCATTTTATATGATGAATAACCTTAAATTAAGTTTCAACTTTCACTTCATGTGTGGTTATAGTTATGATAAATTATAATGTGGGTACGATTTAAGTGTTATATAGAATAGAGATTCCATCTACTGTAGAGTGCTCAGGTACACCTTTCCACTGTTTCAATGCCAGTCCTGTCTCCTTTCTAGGGGAGCATGATCCGAGGCCGGAACCTTTTCAGTTGTAGCCAGATCGAAGGAACGGCATCGGAAATGAAGCATTATTTTCGCCCACCCGATATCCCTTGGAAAGGAAACCAGGCCATTAGAGAAGTGGTCAGCATCACGCAATGCGAGGAGATCCGATGAACACAAACTATTATAGAATGAGGCGGGGAAGACCCTTCTGCCATTACACGAGAGGGCTGAGCTAATGGCACGGAGTTGGGACGAAAAATTGCGGAAGTGCTGAGGAAGGAGGATGGTGAATTAGTTGGGTTGTAATGGCATCCTATGGATGTTAAACAAAGGTTGAAATGGTAGAGAAAAGTGATGGCATGAATGGGGATTGGCGATCTTACGATCGAGTTACCATCGATGGCTTATGATTAAAATTGATTGCTTGTGACATGCGTTCAACTTGAATTAATGCATTCACCAATTTTGTTATGCTTGATGGAATTAGTTGAAGATTTGAATCGATCATGGAATTGAAGGTAAATATTTCGATTTACTTTATATATGTTTATAACAATTAAATTGACGTAGTTAAAGCTGTAAAAAAACCAGCTTCTAGGAGTATGTTGAGATATAGATGTTTTTGAAAAGATGCGTAGAAAAAAATACATAATTGCTGCATTTTTTGAAATTCAATTATTCCATTGTAATGTAGCAGTTGCATTACTCTATCTTCTCTTTTGGAAAATAGATGGCGATGCCTGATTAAGTACGCATCCCATAGTGCATTGCGATTGTAATTATTATGAGATATGATGCTGTTCTAAGATAAATGTATTGTCTTCGTTTTGTGTGAAATGTGATCATTAAAAAATTATTTCCAATAACATGGGCCCTCTAGCTTCCACTGAAAGGATCATAATGATCTTCATTCCACCACAGTAAGTAATTTGTTGAAAGAATTGCTTTTGGTATAAATTTCGACGCACATTATACGTATTTCCTAAATCCAGAAAGTGGTGGTAGATACTTGACTGCATAATTACTTTCTTGTAATGAAATCCTGTTATTCGTATTTTAGTTATAATTATGCGACTAATGTTTTTAAAAGGATATTCAAAAAATTAATTTTTAGGAGTTTGTTTAGACTTTTCATTTTTGAAATTTTTTGATATACATGTATATAAGTATAGTGAATGCATTAATATTTCTTTTGATTCTGATTATTATTTTTAAAAAATTAAAAGACAGAATGGTAGCAATATCGGAATTCAAAATTGTTTAGAACTTTTGTCATTTGCTTTACATCATAAGTTATAACTTAACCTTTAGCACTTCATTGGCACTATTGCAAAGGATTTGGAATGTAAGCATATCTTAAGATTAAAACACATGCAATACTATTTTTTTATTTAAACAATATAGACCTTCCAAGACCGAATTCTAATTTTTGCTATTGATCAAAGTAAATGCGTTGTCCTTTAAAGAATTTGACTGCCGACTAATACAATCAGCAAAACATAAGCATCAAAATATGTTTAGATGGCGAAAGATAAGCAACTTTTCCGATGGACAGCACTTCAGTATTTCCTCTTTATTTATCTACATTGAATGAGAATTTAATTCATATAACTACTTCGGTCTTTCACTGCCAGTTATTGGCAATACTGCAGTCTAACAACATATACTTCTTCAAACGTTGTGGAAATTCATTCTGTCAATGAAGAAAATTATAATTATTATTTCGGTTTGAATAGATTGGGAATTGTAGTTGTGACACGCATGTAATAAAGATAGATAAATATTTTTTTTGTTGGCTAATCAATAAAACGAATAAATGTATCATTCGTTCTAATTTTCGCACATATCTGCCTGTGATCCATCAAAGCTGAGAACAAAGCAAACTAGTCAGGATATTCTAGAATGAAATAGGTCAAAAATTAGCTGAGTGACTGGATTCCAATTACTGGACCTGTCAGCGGCAGAAATCCACCTGACAGAGCTTGGCCGAGTGAAAATCTGAATTACAGCTCGCCTGTGTGACAATGCGGAGACAGTCCGAAAAGCTAGCCAATTAATCGCATCATTAAATGATATGTTCTTCGTGGAAACAGTTATGGAGTGGAAGACATCGTGAACATCTGCTGTTCCTTCATGTGGAATGACTGCCATTTACTGGAGTTAGTGAAAAGTCCTGTTCCAATTCGTGAATTTAATTCATGTATCAAACAATTTATATTATGAAACTCCTGATAGAGTACTATATCATATACATATGTCTCTATTTTGAAAATATCAGAAATATACTTTTTCAGATAAAGATTTTATCAATTTATGGGAGTTAAGAGAGTTTTAAAACTACTTGGCATAGCTAAATTTGAATGAAGGTTAGTAAATAATTATTTCGGAAGTTTTTACAAATAGATTTTAGGAATAAAATTTTTTAAGAATAAAATCTACGTTTATAGCATGCAGAAAAAAAAAAGATTCAAAAATGCGAATGAAACATGCGATAGCTTGTTTCATTTCGCATTTTTGTATCCATGCATCAACATAAGACATCCTATGTAGTTAACCCTCCAGCTACTTATCCCGCGATTTCCGCGGGTTGACAATCAGGCCATTTTCTATTGCATCCCGCGTTTTTCGCAAGTTTAGGGTGTTTATTTTTACGATTACTGATTTTTATTATGCCATATTATTATCGTGTAACTTATAGCATTAGTTGACTTTGTTTGAACGATATTTGAACTTATTAGCAAACATTGCATCTACATAGTGATTTTAAAAAATTATGCAGTCAGAGGGTTAAGCATGTCCTAGTTTTTTTTTTTTTTTGAACATACATAATTATGTATTTAGATATAAGAAATTCCATAGTTCGATGACTGAGTCGGGCAGGTCTTTATAGTCAAAAGGGTTGATGTATCATACCAATAGTTTTTAAAATCAACAAAACAAAGAAAATCCTTTTACCCAATTTATATACATTGGATTCTACAGGTTAATAAAATTTCCAAATTGCATTTTTTTTTCGTTGAGATTACAATAGCCTTTCTGTACTTTTAATTATTTTATAAAGGTTTGCAGCTTTTTCCATTTATTTTGTACACTTAAGCATACAGATTTTATTTCTATACATTTATTTCTTCATAACTTAATTATGTGTGATTTTAAATAATGTATTTGGTAAACATACGTTTAAAGTATTTTCTGTTTCCTTCGATCCTAAAAAAATTGTTCAAGATTTTTAATATTCCTAATTTTTAATAATAGTCATTCTTCCATATCTTTCTTTCTCATCATTACATTGTTCATCTGATAAATAGATTTTTTTTAGATGTTATGCTCTTACAGTTTTATGCTTTTTTAAAAATGAGTATAAGATGCCCATGTTGCCCCATGTTTCGAATATGGGTATATAAAACGTATATCTCTCAAAGAAAAAAAAATGCATTTAATCTCTCTTAAGGTGCAAAAACATCAAATTATTGCTCCCAATGCTTATAAATTTTTTTAACCCTCAGACAGCAATATCAGTCACTATGGTTGTTAAATCACATATTTAAGAAAAGGGATGTTCCAAACATATTCTACTTAGAGAAACGTTTCACAATCTAAAAATAACAACCTTGAAAATTGTTAATATGAAACCAATGAACTGGAACCTTTTTTTTATTTAACAGTAACCAGTGCAACTCGAAAGGGTTTTTTTTTTTTTTTTTTTTTTTTTTTACACTCAGAATAATCTTATGGCATATTCTTAGAAACTGCTTTTTTTTTTTTTTTTTTTTCTTCTTCTTCTTCTTCTTAAAATAGCTCAACTAGCTACTGTCATTTTTGAAAAATAATTATAGGTTGCTGAAGTTTAAAATGACACCGGAATTGTTTCTAGTTCACAAAACTCTACCTAGCGAGATATAATTTCCCAATTGTTGATCTATTTTATTAGTTCACCACCTCGAAAATAACAGCATTAAAAATAGCAACTAATATAAAACCAATGATCTGGAGCAACTTTTTATTGTATAGTCCGTATCAAAATGTGTCATTTTTCCTTTGCACTGTCGTAAGAAGAAAAGAATGAAACGAGTTCGATGCATAGATCTGGTGGCTTTACAGTGCACTTAGCAACTAAGCATCTCCTGTCTGGAGGCGCCTGGCGGTGACTTTAAACAGGTTGCACTGTGATCACCTTGAGAACCGTCATTTTGTGGCGGGAAGATGATGGGGTGTCACTAATTATGGGTGTCGGTCTCTTGGAAGTGAGAAAGTAGGCGGGACGCTTACTTGGAAGGTGAGATGGCCCCGCCCGGCCGTAGAACCTGATTCGAAGCTGCCCTTTCGTCTTTCGAGGCGGATGGCTTGGCTTCTTTGGATTATTCACCACTAGATCCGTTTGCGAACTTTATGACTTTACATTTGCAAATTAAAGAGACAATCTATGGAAAATATTAGTTGCTAATTCAAAGCTTAAACAAAAGTATTGAAAGGAACTACACAACATTTTTTTTTTTTTTTCATTTAATGGATTGAATTAGAAATATTTCTTCAATGTACTTTGCGCTCTCAGCAATTCCTGTCGATCCTTTAAATATAACATATGTGCGCAAACATATTATGGTGCGACATATTGCATATTCAGTTTTGAATAAATGCCGTATTTAATACCATTTAATATTTGTTAGATGTTTTTATTTTATGAGTAAAAATGATACTACGAATCGATAGTGAATATCTGAGACCAAGCTTCGCTTGGCAGTTTTTAGTAAATTCATGTTTTTTGGGAGAAAATATTTAGATGCGAATGAGACACTGATTATATAGAAATATTTTTTTAATTTTTTAATCTTGCCTCATCTTACAAAATTTTGACGTGCCAATAAATTACCATCCTATGGCAAATGCAAGGAGCACAGAAATTTATCAGATGGCGCTATATGAGATTGTCAGCAAGAGCAGACAAGAAAAAAGCTCTAATAGCTAGTTATAAAGAATTGTTTTTTTAATTTTATTTTGTCTGTGCGTGTGTAAGTAAAATCGCGTTTTTTCAGAAAAGACACCTATATAGATAAACTTAAAAAGCTAAAACTAATCTAAATATAAAATTTGATCCAAACCATTAAAGCCATTTCCGAGATACACGAAATAAATTTATATACAAGAATTTCTCATTTAAAGCTATAATATAATTTATTACATTGTGATGCCATCTAAGAGGGAATCTTGTTCTGTCTGGGAAGAATAGCTGTTATTTGACAATAACTATTTATAATTGAATTGAGAATGATATTTAGAACGGTTTTCATCTACCCACATTTCAGATATGTTATTTAGAATTATTTTTGGACATATTGTCTTTGACATTAGAATTATTTTGGGGCATATTGTCTTTATTCTTTTGGCTGATTTTATCTTTAAAATTCGAGATATTATTTTTGACTACGTTAAACGTATCGCCAAGGCTACTCGACAGAACGAAAAGCATTGGGATCTGTATTCATGAAAAATATGCTCCATTTACGCATTGTAAATATTTCATCATTACACAGCTAGAAGTCTCTTTTAAAAAAACTGACCTCAGTGTATGGTCTCTGTCGCTTAGAACAACAGAAATCTTTTTCTTTTGATTTATAAGTTTTATCTTGAATCAAAGGTACTGTGCTTTCAAATCGAAAATGTTAATTTTTCGTTATTCTGCTATCTTGTATTTGTTCTCTCTTTAAGAAACCAAACTTCTCATTATTTATACAATCAGTTGCTCCCATTTCTGTCTTTAAAAAATATTTATCTTCTCATCAATATTTTTAAATATTAAACTTCGAGTTTTGTTTTGAATATCAATGTCCTGATGGCATAGTGAAGCTACATTCAAGCATAATAAATCATTCCAGTTGGCGTGAATTGAGTAAATAAAAATTCACCAAGAAACATTTGTGTTGCAGATTACTTTCATCTCCATCAAATGAGTCACTGAGACTGCCGTTGCTTAATACTCTTAGTTTCCTCGTATCCTTTTGTGCAAAATGAATAGAGAAGACAAAGGCAGCTTTAACCACAGGTAAGGACTTCGCGCCCGCCCTTCATCACGTGGATGAGTAATTGTCTTCGTGGCTCATCAAAGACTGAAGCTTTGTCACCTGGCAACCACAAGGTCTGACACCTGCAACTTGAATATCCAGAAGTAATCCCGTCGCTGTCATCAACTCAAATAACGCTTTTAATCTCGGTGGCTGTTAGTTAGGAGGGTGCTTTAAAATGCATTGCTGGCGACACGGAGCGAGGGTTGCTCCCGAATATTCAAAGGGACAGGAGAAGGAAGAAGATAGATGGGGTGTAGCCGCACACGGAATTAACGCCGCAGCGACAATTCCAATTTATCTTTTAGTAATTAAAACCCTTAAAACGTTCGCAACAGGAGAAAAGAGCCGCATTTACAGTTGCAGAAGATTCTTTTCGCAATTAAAATCTACCTTTTCGAACATTATTTGTGGGTCGCCGAGCAACGGGGATGGAGGGGGAGAGAGTGCATCTTAATTGACTTCATTCACTCAGTGGGTTCATATTTCCAGTAATTAACCATTGTACGGTCCTTTAGAACTCGGGTAACATTTGTCGGAATGCAGTGGAATTCGAAACTTCGGGGGTGGAGGATGCATCCGTTCCAGGAGTGGATTTCTCTCTCTGTGTCCCTTTACTATTGAGAAACTGGAAAATTCACTTTCCAGCAGATGCTGAAGGCGAATGGGGCTCATTTAAAATTTCATTTCGCATCTTGTGCCCAGTGGACTTCGAATGTATCGCACGATGGGAATGCATAGTTGGCGGATTCTTTTCGCGATGGCCATAGAAGATACTTATTGTCCATGATGCATAACTTTGGAAAGAGTATCCATTTCAATGGAATGTAGTATTCCGCTTTTGGAATAATTGCAGCGGTATCAGTGGATTCTCATGTGAATGAGAGTAAAATGCTCTTGTGTTAAAACCATTATTCGGACATCTGGAGAGCTTTTGTGATAACGATTTCATTTGACGATAACGATGACCATATAACGATTTCATTTGACGATAACGATGACCATATAACGATTTCATTTGATAAAAGAGCTTCATTTAAATGTCTAATTACTCATACTGGTGAAGGTTTGTAGAAATGTTCAATATATGCCATTCTGATTATTTTTTTTAGGTTACCCTGTAACCTATATTTTGCTTTGTGGTATTATTATCCTGCCTTTGGAATTCTCCCGATAATTTATTTTATCATCTCCTACGTGACATACTGATCAAAAGTACTGTTACGGCAAGTAAGCAAACATTTTAGCAAATAACTTTTAATTTAAATGGAATCACCACTTGTTATTGTTATTCTGTTAATTTATTTTTTGAATTGTAACGTCTACGTATCGTGAAGTAAATAAATGTTATACTAACGTCTCTATACAAGCACTGAAAAACGTAAATCAAAATTATTTGTGTATTTTTTTGTTTTGTTAAATATGAATGGATGGCAATTATAATGTAATTACTTGTGGAGTGAACTTCAAAGCATTGTTCTTTGAGAATCGTAAAAGAATTGGGACATTTTTGTAAAGCCAAAAGTAGAATAAATATTTTAATTAAATTTTATCCTAAATAAAATTGATTTTAATTACTCGTTTGTTACTGGGAAGATACATTTGTGATATTTTACCTTTCACAGTTTAACGGATCATATTGATAGCAGTGTCTTGTATAATTTTTTCACATCCATCTCCAACAAGTTATACTACTAGAGCACAATTATGTAGTAAATTTTGAATCGTTATCTAGAATATTGAAAGCATATAATGAAGACCTATTTCTCTGACACTTCCTAACTGAAATCGGCGATGACCTCAGAAAATCAGAAAGATATCTAATCATGCTATAGAAACACGTTTATTTTCAAAGTTAATTCTTTCAATACTGACTAACTGACGAGTAAAGTAATAGATGATTTATTTTAAAAAGGACCTTAAAATATTTTAATTGTAAATAAAATATTGTAATTTTCTATTTATGAAAAACTTAAGAACCTTGAAGATTTCATGATTTGAAACGATAGTAGCATATTGGAGTGAAGATTCAACTACCTTGGTACTAAAAATGGTGTTACAGTGAAATATTTAATTGCAGTATAACATCTAAGTTGAAATAGAGCTTTATAAAAGAAAAGATAAAGTTATTGGTTTTTCAGCATTTACTGTTAGTGGAAGTGACATCCGATCCTATTATCTATTTTGGATCTCAACTACGTCGAAATAATCGGCTATCTAGCTCTGCATCTCAGCAAGTTCTGCGCCATTTCAATCACAAGCTATCTTCTGGAAGATTCTGGAACAATACCAGATTTCTGGCACTCTGACTCATTGGGCCAATTGCTGCATCCATCCATTTGATCGCCAGTACCCATCTCAAGGGCAACTACATGTCAAAAAGAAATCAACATACTATGTCTATTGAGGTCTACTGTAGGCGAAACATCACATGACTTTCTAGAATGTGAACTGAAACTTTTCGTAAATTTAATTTGAATAAAGTATTTTTTTGATAGCAAAAATTATTAATTTTATTTATATTAAAACAAGTTTAGATTTCGAAAACTACTTACGCATCTGCGGAATTCCAATTAGGCACACTAGGGAAGTAACCATCTATAGCCATTGAGAGAGGGTCGCAAACAGATCGATTAAAAAAACCTTTATTTATTTAGTTGCTAACTAAATAAGTTTATAAAAAATATGGATTCATAGAATTATAAAATATTAGAATAATATTAAAGCTTTATCAAATATAATTGTGCAAATTCTGATTATATCATTACGTTTTCACGTAATTAGCATTAAACTGAATATCTGCTTTAATAATTATGTGCAAAAAGTGGATGCCGGATAGCCTGTAATCATAAAAAAAAAAAAAAAAAAAAAAAGATGAAAACATATACATATTTGCAATGTTAATAAAATAAAAAATATTAAACTGAAATAAAACTTTTAACATTTTAAAAAACGTGTTAAATGTAAAACTATTTTAGCTATCTTATTAAAGGAGGGACCTCATGTGTTTTACCTGGGGCCGAAAAATACTTAAATTCATCACTATAGATATGTGAAAAATATGCGATTTATACATGCAAAATTTCAATTTCTGTAACAAGTACCATTCTCATTTAATACAAATGATGAAATTGTAAAATTTTGCTGTTTTATTTTCTTACATATTTGTGCGTTAATATTTTATCTCGGAAAATTTTTGTTATAAAATATGTTTAATGTATGCATAATTATGAGTAATTCATGATCGGTAGAAATATTCATAAAAGCCAATTGATTTCGATCTTCATATGTATCAATGAACTCGAATTCCATTTATGAGATGTGCGTTAAAATCTGCCTTTTCAGCAATCGAATATTGATGAATGCAGATGATATACTCCGAAACCAGCTCAGTAAAATCGGATTAAACCATGCTCATATTTTAGACAAATTTCAATGATGCACCATAACTGGAAACAATGAATGATACTATTAATTTGCTGAATTACTGTCTCAAATGCAACGATAAATAAATGCATTTGGAATCGTTCGGAATCGATTACTGTAAGGGAATGCATTTCCTAGGAATTCCTGTTATAATTCACTCATAAGGTTTGACCTTTCGAGTGAATGAGTCTGGACCTTAACTTTGTTTTTCTTTTTTTATCCAGCTTTTCTCATAGAAGTGTTCCATTTATAATATTTTTGAAGTAAAGTCATTTTATGCGACAGAATAACCAGAAATAATCTTTCTTTGCCTGCAGGTCAGTACAAAAAAAAAGCAATCCAAATATTTTTTAAATTTTTTTTTAAATATGTTGCTGCAGAACGTCACTTGTAGAGTAAAATACAAGCAACCGTTTTATCTGCTTGCTGAGGGGATGGGGAGGTCAGAATAATTTTTTTTATCTGTTGTGCTGCCATGGTAACGGTCTTTTCGTCATGGCTCAGTGGCTGGAAAGAGTTTCGAGACCCATTCGAGGTTCACCTCGCGGATGAGATGGCTCTCAAATGAACCGAGGTTCGACAGAAAATCGCAGGACACTGACCAGGGGAAAAAACTGCCACGGGGACGGTGGATGAGTCGTTGTGAATGAATTTTGTGACGAAGGTAACGATTTTCTCTTCTTAATCATTTCCGGGTTTCGGATCATTAGTCTTCTGAAGCAGTGAAAGTATATCCTTGAAGGGGAGGTCTCGCCAACCAGAATCCCGAGTGAGAAGTCCGAAACTGGAAACTAAGGCACGGATTTTTTTTTTTTTTCTTCTTTTATGTTCTTGAACACCATTTGTGGATGAATGGTATATGAGTAAGATGCTGATGAATTTCCACATGGAGAATCGCATGGAACAAATATTTGCTAATTTTTGTCACAAGATATTTGAAATAGACTGAATAAGTTTCGTCGAATTTTATTCTAGAAGAGGATCTTGCGCAAGATCCTCTTGATGATGATGTCGTGTCCGTGTTACCAAGGAAAGGGGGTGCAGTAGCTTCTGAAAGTAAAGACCCCTGAGCACCCGAGGGCAGAAGTGTAAAAGATAATTCAGTTGTGACGTTAAACAGTTATTTGTTATACACGAGATACTCACATTATATTTTATAACAACTCAACTCTCTCTGTATAGCTGGATCAACTCAACTCTTCATTTTTGTTTTATGTCTTATGTCAACTCTTCATTACTGTTGTTACGTTTTTAAGTTTGAGTAAAAAAACAAGAATTCGAATTTCGTTTGTGTTTAAAAGTCGTTTATTACAGAAGGCTGACTTCTAGCTCATATGAAGATGAAACTCGCACATTCACTTGCACAACCCCTTTTTACAGGGGCGGAGGGCAGATTCGCACACCTCACAGATAGAACACAGATGAAGAACAACCATGTCCGAACCGGGATTCGAACCCGGAACGCCCAGATCACGGGGAAGATGCACTACCCCTATGCAAGGATGCCGGCACAAGATCCCCTTCTAGCATATTATAAGCCAGTACTCTTATCTAGACTTATAATAGGCATAAAATGCTCTGCAGTTTATCTCATATTAAGTCTGTATGGTTATGGTCGTAAATCTGCCATCTCATCCATTGTAGGACCACTCTTGCCTGTGGACGTCGATTAGGAGCTTCCTGCAAATTGTAGGTAAAATAAATAAAAAGCCTCGAATAACCACAAATAAGGGGAAAGAGGGCAAAATACGGCGGACTCAACGCGCTCGCGCCATGGGAACGGGGCTTTAGAGATAGCTCATTCACCGAGTGTTTTTTTTAAAAAAAATTTTGAAACTGGTTTTTAATATTTTCAATAATTTCATATAAATGCTTAAACTTAGTTTCATTTTAAATTATTTTGATTGTTTATTGAGTCTTTTGAATCTCCTTAAAAAAACAACTTTGAAATGCCTAAAGGGTTCATTCTAGTCCAGGTGAGAATAAAGCCTGAATTGGTATTCTATTCTCTTTACTTCCATACTAATGATACATAAAAATGAATTTATTGTCTGCGCCCAAATAGGAATATCAATTCTATCAGCCAGTCACAAGTTTCATGTCCCATCTAAATATTTTTTATATTGCAACTATGAAATCATATTAAGTGAAATTCTGGATTAAACTGATAAATACAATTTGGAATAATTCCTTTAGCAAGTTTTTCGAAGTAAAAGTTGTTAAATATGCAACAAATATTTAACTTTTGCGTACAGAAGTATTCTAGGATTTCATAAATATACGCTAGGTAAAACAGCTAAGTGTAGAATTTTTCTTCCATGCTAAAACATATCATAGATTTCATTTGCATGGTTGTCAAATTGTATAATTATATAAAATTAATTCTAAATGATAGTCTGGAACAGTTTATGCATCTCAGGTGATTTTTTTACCTTCATTTTCGCTTCAATATTGTTAACATTTATCAAAAGTAGTTATAATAAAAAAATAAGACAGTTGAGTGCTCTATTTTAGCTCCTACTTATTAATAGCACTCATGGAACATTGCAATATTTTAGCATATATTTGATTCGAAATTAGCATATATTTGATTTTTTAAATAGTAAATTAAAAATTTGCTATGTAAATTATCTCGCAGTATATAATTTATTAGCTTCTGTAGTCACCTTGACTCTTCAAGTTAGTGCAATCAAAATCATCCATCAAGGCAGATTACATGAAAATACTTTTCTACAGAATGGGGACCAAGACGGGTGCAAACACATTTTAGTCACTAGAAAAATGTCCAAGTATCGTTATTCATTCACAACAGCTTTCATGCTTTACTTTTGGTGGTGTTATCTTCTTTTTCAATCCATCACTATCATTTCGGGATGTCAACTGGAGCTGTAATTTTTATCCCTCTCATCTGAGCCAGTCACTGGTCAACCCTATCAGAGGGGCGAGAGTTAATTTCCAAAGTACACAAGACACTCAAACCGCTTCGCTTTCAAGTGGTGGAAGGGGGGGATCGTCAAGGCATCGACCGCCTGCCCGAAAATTTTCTGGCCACTGCACGTGGTGGAGAGAAGTGAAGACAAGAGGAAAAAAATGGGAGGGTCGAGTCCCAAACAAACAAAAACAGCAGAGACGAATGTTTGGATAGGGGCACCGTAAGAGGCTAAGCGAGAAGATGGCCCGAAGCAAGCAGTAACCATGGCAACTGGCGGGAGGCAAAGACCGCACACGACAGACGAGGTTTTCATTTCTTGCCTTCCTTATCTTATTATTTATTTCGGTGAGTTCTAGCTAGTTCCTGATACTGGAGAGACAGAGAGAGAAAGCTCCATATTAAATTATATGAGCTACACTCTCTAAATTGGGGAATATTTTTCAGGTTATTTTCTTATTATCTCTGGAAAATATACTAACAGAATCGTAAAGGCAAAGTGGGAAGGTATGATGGGTCTTGTTTATTTATTTACTTGTGGATGGGATGGAGGGGATATCATTGGTAATTATACATTTTTGTTTTGTTTTGTTTTGTTTTGTGTCCTCCCCCCTCCTTTTTATGATTGTTGACACAAACAAAGAGTTAAAAAGTCATTTTTCACTTGAAATCTGTTTTTTTTCCCTTTCTTTCTTAAAACTCACTGATGTGTTGAATCATCTTGCATATTTTGTAAATTAATTGATTTTTTTGAGATTTCGTTGTTTGATAGCACCTACATGCATCAAGTTCATTTATTTCACTTTATAAACTTCAGTAAAAAGGGTAGCGATATAATATATAAGGTTTGTTCAAATGAAAAGTGGACAAGTGTATTGCAAAGAATACCGTTATTAGAAACCAAAAGAAATTACAATGGATGTTATAACACAGGTCCCATTATTTAGGTAGCCAGTCTGTGCCTTTGCTGTAGAAAGATGGTGGTTGATTATCGAAAAAGTCCTGCAGCTTCCTTCACTTCGTCTTCCGAATGGAAACGTGTCCCCTGTAATGCTCTATTAAGTGGCCCAAAGATGTGGATGCCACAGGGTGACAAATCCGGACTGTATGGCGTGTGTTCCAACACTTCCCAACGGAATTTTTTTAAGATCGTTTAAATTTCACGGGAGACGTGTGGACACGCATTGTCATGGAGAAGAATCACTTGTTTTGTGAGAAAGACTGGCCGTTTCTTTCTGTAGTTTTGTCAGAGTACTGGAGTAATGTGTTGAATTGAGAATACTCCCTTGTGGCAGGAAATCAATCATGAATGATCCACGGCAATCGAAGAATAAGAAATCGTATACTTCCGCGCGTTGTTCCAATCTAAATGCATCCATATATAGCACGACTTTACTTTTGATGAATTCCCTCTATCATGAATAGCTTTCACTGTTGAACGTCACCAGCAGTGTACACCTCCTGCCACCCTTTATAACCCTGTTCGGTGACGCTGCTATAACTACAGTCATTCTGTCGCAATCGCAAGTGTCCACTTTTCATTTGGGCAATTCCTGTAAAATTAATAGCTAAATAAAAATGGATTCGAATTTTGATTTTGCAAGAGATGCTATTTTTATGGTATAATGTTGAAAGTTGCTGGTCTTGATAGTATGATGTCGAAGCGCCATGATTGGATTGCTTTTTGGAAAGTACAAAGTTTTTTCAATCCGTTCTAGAGAACAACGCGCGGATTAGAGAAGACGACCATATATCAATATATCTAAACTTCGCAAGTTTAAAAAAAAATGTCAAAATTAGTAACGTGATTGGAACTGGAGAACTTTGTCGTGTTTCCCCCTCCCCCATTCTTTAGAGAATATACTTTGAAGGTTTTTTGAGTAATCGCACGAAAATGTTAGATAAATAATAGACGAGCATTTATGACTTATTGGAATCATGAGCCTTCATATAAAATAAAAATTAACGAAATTGGATTGTAATTGGGACTGTGGATCTGGTTCTTTGGTTTTCTTAATTATCTTAAATATATAAATTTGCCAGAAGACGAGCTTATCGAAAGTTTTGCCTCAGGATAGATCAGATGTATTATTTTAACTTGTTGAATCTGGTTAGACATGCGAAGCGTTGTTACATTCAAATTATAAATATGTGTCTGGTAAATGATTTGGATATTTATTCTTAGTAAACTGTTCAATTCCACAAAAAAATTATTTATTCAATATATTATAACCATTGTAAATGATATATAAAAATAAAAGCATCGTTTGCGAACTTTTACTACGAATGCCTGAAGACTTGGAAGACTTCTTTGTTTGAAAAGTGGTTGCGAGCCGTCAATGCTCATTATCTCCTCAATGATTTCGCCGGTCGCAATCTCTTCTAAGCGATCCCGCGGAGGCATCCATTAAAACAAATTTCGTCCGTCGATAATCACTTTGGGAGCTTTTTTCCCATGCATAATTCATGTGAGGCGCTAAAATAGATGTCCAAATTATGAAGCGAGGTGTGAATGGGGTGGGTGTGGTCGATCGGAATGCGGGCCTCTTCACAGCCTTTGCCCATGACTTAAGATCACTTGAAATAAGTGTCTTCCCCTGAACTGTGTTGACTGTGAATAAATACAATGAATGAAATGGGAGAAAGAAAAATTTATTGATGTAGGTTGGCATCGATGAAATTTCTTTGTTTATTAAATTTCTGGAGAAGTTTAAATTTGATTCGTTGATTTAAGCTAGAGGCAATATTCTTGATTTTCAATCATACATTTTATGTGACCTGCTTTGATTACGTAAATTTTTCAAAAATAGTTCAATGTTTTGCTATTTCTTCGAATAATACAAGTTGATAGGAACATAATTCATTATATTGTGCAATAATATACTGCTTGGTTTACGTTCTCATGACCGTTGCGTCTGTTCAGACAAAAAGATATTCAGAAGCACTATGTTACTGTCTGTCCTAGGATTGGAATCTTTCACTTCACTTTGCACAACGTAGGTAACTTAGCAATCTGCTGTCAAAATATTTATTAATATAAAAGATCCGTGGCACGAATTATGAATATTATGCAACTTCTGCAGAACGAAGGCATGATATTATTATTGGCTAAGAATGATTTTCACGCATGAAGTTCCAATCACCAGTGGTTGACAGTAAATTTTTAGTTTGCCTCGCCGCTTACCAGGGGCTAACTTTATACTTTTAGTTCAGGCCACATCATTCACTGTTGACTGGCAGTTAGTCATTGTTAATTGACGACATACATTTAAGAAATTATATTCTCTTAATAAATTCTATTCTGACCACTATATCCCGGTTTGTCCCAAGACAATCTTTCACTTCAGTCTGCGCATCGTAAGTAATTTATTAGTCTAGTGTCAAAATATTACTTAAAATAAAAGATCCGTGGCACGAATGATGAATATTATGCAACTTCTGCAGAACGAAAGCATGATATCCCCTTAGTCAAGAATGGCTTTCACGCGTTAAGCTCCAGTCACCAGTTGATGACAGTTTAGTTTTATTTCGTGGCCTCGTCAGTCACCGGTGACTGATTTTATACTTTTCGTTCAGGCCACATCGTTCACTGTTGACTGGTGGTCTTAAATATATATTGTCATTAATAATTGGCGACATATGTTTAAGAAATTATATTTACTTAATAAATTTATTCTGGCGATCAGAAAATAATGCACTTAAATACGTACATAGATCGATGGTGCTCAGCATATCAAAGAAATCAGATATGGGGGCTAGACAGAAAGGGCGCCAAAATAGGCTTAATAACATTTTAAATGTCTTCATGAGCCATTAAACCAATCATTGTCGGCTTTTTTCAGTGCACGATGCATTTATTTTTACCTCTCTTTTCTTTATTTTCTTTTCTTCCTCTTACATTTTAAATATGTTTAAGTCTAGAAGGTGTTATTGAATTTTAAACCTTACAGTTTAGTTTCTTTTCTTTGGTTTAGTAATTAACTATACACTGTTTTATATATCGTATAGTATATCTTTAGTAGTAGGATCATGTCACATTGATAAAGGTAGGTTCTGAGGAAATTGTGCCAGTAAAATTTCTCCTCTACTCTTTGCCCCTCCCAGTTAAATAGAAGAGGGTTGAAACAATATTGCTTTAAGGTTGTTAATAAATCTCATTCCTTAATAATAGCTAGCAACCGGCGATAGTAAATTTCTCCTTTAACTATTCTGTTGATGGTTTCCATCAACAAAGAATTCAGTAATCTTGAAGCCTTGTAATGCTTAGACAGCAGTCATGTATCAGAAAGGATCGCATCTGGATTACATCAACATGTTTTATTAATGCTACATTTCTTCTCTCAAAGTTATAATATGCAGAATGAAAGATTTTACGACCACGCAACGTGGACTTCAGATTACTATGTATAAACCTGTGGTTTCTTCTTTTACTTATTTGTAACACGGATTGATGTTGTGATAGCCAAGAGATCGTTGTTGAAGTTAATTCGTTTTATCTTATTTTATTTTCTAGCAAAGGAATAATTATTTTATTATGAGCAAATAAATGCAAAGTTCTAAGTGCTAATGTTATGAAAGATTTGATTTCTATTTTTTGGCTTAAACCAGGACTTCTAAATAAATTTGTCAAGCGACTTCTTTAGTATATCCACTCTCATCATGGAAGTTTTTATTAACTATTTTTAACTTAACTATTATAACTTTTTATAACTTAAGTAACTATTTATAACTTAAAATAAATTCAGTTGTCTGGAGTCGTTGAGGGATTCAGTAAAAAATTCAGAATTAAAATATAAAAATTCATTAATTAGTTAAATTCAGAATTTATTTACAGGTTACGCTACACACAGACAATTTATATATAAAAGTTTGGAGTAATTTTAATATATAAGAGCATGGATCAAAGCATGCAGCAAATGCCATCGCTAGATCTGAACTGAGTCATTGCGCTACAAGGCATCAGAGGGCGCTGTCTTTGACATTATCACAGTCAGTTATAGTTTGTGTTACAAGAACGGCTACAATTGTAAATTTTTTAATTGTCAAATTTAATGAAACCTTATAAGTCAAGATAATATCCCTAGATTGATTTGCTCACAGTGTTAAAAATCTGAAAGAAGACAATAAGTGCTCTGTTTTAGATAATAGTCTGTTACATAACGCTCTTTTTAAGAAATCCTATTCTATCATGTGTTCGGAAGATATATCAAAATTCATGTTCACATATCTTATAGCAATACATGAGAATATCTAAACAGTTCATAATATTTCTATTTCTTTTTCAAATTACAAGAGGTTGTTCAATGAAGATTGATTTGTTATTTTAAATTTATTATATATTTTAACTGTTATTATTTTTAGTCCCTTGTTTTGAAATTAACTATTTTAATGATTTAAACTAGATTTTTATGCACCTGTTTTTGTTTTCTAACTGTCGTATTTACTTTTTTTACTGATAAATTCCTTTTTTTGTTTTGTTTCTTTTTAGGTAAGTATCAAGATACGGTTTCGTTCTTTTGTCATTCGCCGATCTTCTTCCATTTCATCGTTCGTATCTCATGGTCTTTATGTGGTATGTTTACTTTTGATTTGAAAATTATGTGTATACATTAATTTTCCGAAATGCGTTAGTTTTCTGTAGCAGTATTTTTTATCGTGCCTATAAACTAATTATTTATACTGGAAAGTGGTATAGTTTTAGTAATTTTAAAAATTACCAAAGTGATTATAAATTAAATTTGGAGCAAGTAACACAATACTACATGTTTATTAATCGTTAACCTTCATGAAATAATTTTAAGTTTGTTAGTTTACCATACGACTTTTCTACATTTCTCTAAAAGAAATTTTAACTTCTAAATATTGGATTGCATTTGAATTCTAAAAATTTATTTTATTTTTGATTCAAATTTTTATTATAACAATTTAATAAGATTAATAGCCTTTCTTTATTCAAAAACTTTTTAAAAATAACAGAAATAAGAAAAAAGTTTCCTTTTTTTAGTATAAATTATTTTCGTTTAATTTGTTATCATTTTTCAAAATATAAATTACAAATCACAGGGATGGACTGCTTTTTCAATATGATTTATATTCTAATTATAATCTAAAAAATTAAGAATTCTGTTAACTAGATTTCAAAAATAAGTATTTCTATTAAAATTTGTCTTAATTAAATAAATTTAATGCTTGAAAACGCAATTATCTCTGACTGGCGAATTTAATAATATTAAAAACATTCTTGATGTTTCTTCAAAACTTTTTTTTGTCATCTAACGTATTCACTTTGTGTTTAATAAACCGAACATTATGCATACAATTTATATGCATAATAGACATGTATTATGCATACAAATTATATATTATGTATCCAGATATACCAATGATAGCAAATTCTACCTCACTTTAGAACAAAGTTTCTCGTTATGTATATTTCGTGCTAGTGCAAATGGTTACTTTTCTCTAGACATTTTCAATGCTAATAACAAATTCGCATGTCCAAAAAAATAAATACCTCCATACAGCGCAACCACGGAGTGGCTGCTCTTCACTATACTTATTATGGAAAGTGAAAAGAAAATCATGTCCAAATTCAATTTATTGCAGCTGGTGTTCAAGGAAACGAGTGGGTTAGACTATAATGCCCGCCTCACGACCCAATCGAACGTTAGACCATCCTTTCTGACCTTCAAAATTTGAGGGCTCAACAAAACCAAAATTGATTTATGCGCCCAGCTCCAACGTGAACAGGACATTATCCTTATCAAGTCATATATTCCGCGGCCTTATTTATCTGGATCACTTGAAACTTTTCCCCGAGAAAACAATTTCGTATTTCGATTTATCTTTTGTCTCTTCGATGCGAGGCTGTCTTTCATTCTTTCTTCTCTTTCATCCCCCCCCCTCCCATTCTGAGGAATGAATGAATACCTGGAGACGAAGGAGAACGTATTCTTCTCATCGGGGAGTTTCCGGTATAGTTATTATTTTCTTCTTTTTCAATTTTTCCTTTCTTCAACATCGTTGGAGAGTAATAATGAAGCTTCGTTTCTTTTCCGACTCGAACTCGCATTATTTTCTTTTTCAATTGGCTTTTGGAATTGAACTTATCTCTTTTAACTACCTCGACTAATAGGCTGAAATATTATGAATGTCGATTGGAACTCGTGCCAAATTAGCTCCTCCCTTTCCAAAGAAATACAGAACATTCCTTTAAAAAAATGTAATGTACTTTTATTCCATAAACACAGTATCACGAAGAAATGGAATTGGATGCATGAAGTTTATGAGAAATTTGGATTAAAGTTGTATGCATGCAAGTATAAAAGCTTTGTATTCAGATTAATTTGTAATAAACGCTTGCTATCGATTGATGATCTTTTTTTTTTTTTTTGTAAACTGATTACAGTGGCTGAAATTAGACAGGTGTGTAAGGGATTAACAATGAAAATTAATTACAAATAAGTATTTAAAACTGAATAAATAAACCTATTTCTATTCTGTAATTTAAAAGTGTTTTCCTTTATAAACCAAAATTCCTTAAAAATAAATAAATAAAAAATAAAATAAAATTTTATAGACAAATACTTAAGTTCTAGATGAAGGCGATGATATTTCTGGATACTGTAGGTGAGTGTGTCCCCAAATTTGAAATGATCGCTGTATTGGCTGTTCTTTCTTCATCTATGTAATATACTAATTGGTGTTGCCATCTCTGGAAGAAAATACTATCATATCCCTTCCCCTCAACCCCCCCCCAAATACCCCAATATTTATTGCATTCTGTTTATAGTTTTTAAGCAATTGAAATTACTAGATAAATGTCTTTAGATAGCATATTAGGTGTTTCTATTCTCCATGATGATTTTGTATTATTGGAGGCGAAGTTATACATACAGCTGATGAACATTACATCATTTTAGCGGCTAGACTTATCAGGTTTTCGAAACAGAGGAGAATATCCATTATTTGGCATGCAATGAATAAGCATTAACTTATTCAGCATTTGGGAAAAGATTTAGTTGGCTCATTGGAACCTATTCACTGGCTTTAATAATGCGGCATTTTAAAAATAGTTTTATTTTGAAGGTTTTATTGAAAACAAACAAACATACAATGAATGATAAGTAAATAATCGAGAAACAAGACTTTTTCTTTATGTAAAGAGTTCTTTTTTTATGTGTAAGATGCAGTATATGAGAGATAAAATGCGCGATTGTTAGCGAGAGTTACTTTTATACTTTGACACAGTGAATGTTAATACCATTAACAATTTTTAACTTGGGTAACAGCTTCTTAAAGTGGGAACATAAAATTTGAGAGCCCTTTGTCTATATATTTGTTGAAGGAGTGATTCGGACATCTTTTGCTTTTTCGGATTAAAGAAAAGACATTGTCAAAAATCATTGATAAATACTCTTAACTCTTATTTTAACAAGTGGAAGACTTCAACTACTGTTTAATAAAAGCTTAGAAAAATTTATTTTAATGATATTATATAATATCTGATTTTTTTTTTTCTAAAACACAATTAAGTGTTTAGTTTCTATTCGTCTGTCACCATTTCCTGTTTTTAAACAAATCGGTAGCAAGTAGCCAGTGTAATTCTTCACGGAACTTCTTAATAGTTTTCTCAATTTTGCTGTAATCTTGATTGCCATTGAACAAAAGTATTTTGCTGCTCTCTTTTATATCCTTAATAATCTTTTCATCTCACAATTATGTTAGCCTTTTAAAATACCAAGCATTTTCTCTTAAATCAACGACTGTTATAAGGTATGTAAACTTCTAAATTTTTAGATTTAGATCACATACATGACTGTCTTTCTTTCATAAATGGAATATGCTTTTAATATCCGAAATAATTCGTTATCGAAGAAAAGATTTCCTTAAGAAATCACTGGTTTGCAAAGTATAAAAACAAACTAATCAGAACCAATTGGCAACACTAACTTTACATCAAATCCCCTTTTTTTTGGAATACCTAATTGTATTCTTAGGCAAGTGTAATCCAGCTAGATTCATAGATTTAGATCATATACATAGTTGCCTTTTTTTTTTTCATAAATGGAACTAGCTATTAAAATACCAAATAATTCGTTATCGAAAAAAAGATTTAGTTGAGAAATCACTGGATTGCAAAGAATAAAAACAGAAACTAATCAAAACCAATTATCAACACTAACTTTGCATCAAATCCCTTTTATTCGGAATGGCTAATTGTATTCTTAGTCAAGTGTAATTGCTTTGATTCTTTCTTTCCTCGCAAGGATTCAACCAAAGAAAATGCGATATCCATTATACAAAACCTTCTTCCTGGACAAAAGTCCGGCTATTCGATTGCAAACAGCCGCGGAGGGTCCTCTACGAGAAAGGCAAATAAAAACCTGGCAATCCTGGGGGGAAAAAAAAGGCAAGGAATGAAATCAAATGGTGGAAGGCAGTGGCACCGATTCCCTTCGGTGTTTACTTGGGGCGTCCACTCAATCTGGCGAAGCACCCTCGAAATCGATTACCGTGATTTAACGTAATTATCTTTTCAAAGACGACTCTGTGTCCTTTGTGCTCCCTCGACAAAACCCCTTTCAGCCCAGGAACAAAAAAGAAGGATCACGTGACAGTTGGAAATTTCTGTCCTTTCGTTCTCTCTCTACTTTCAGAAGAGATGAGCTCGAGTTGAGAACAATTATTTACTTGCTTTGTTGTATTTTTCGTAAATATGTTCCTTTTATGCACTTTTTTCTGCTGTTCTTCGTCTTCTTTTTGAAATCCTAAAGAAAATTGTAGCAGAATCATAAAAATAGCCAAATATTAAATTAATATCAAACTAGCCCTCTTTGGTAACTATCTATTCTCTCATTTTACTAAAAATATTAATTTAATTATTTTAGCCAACTTTTATGAAATATATTTTATCATAGCAAAAGAATGTATTTAAATCATTCTTGCAGAATAATCATAAGAGCATTCCGATTGGTTAATTCGAAATGGTAACCACACAGTCTACTCCGCACCTCTAAATTAAAGGCATTCGGATTAAATTTGAATGACCGTACCACCGTGACAACACTAAGAGCCATCACCGGCCACATTACAACCCTTCCCGTGGGAAACATCTTCTGTCATCGATAGGAGATAGCCGATGCCCACCATTTCTGTGTCTACAAGAGTTGGAAGTATCAACCACCATCATGGAAACTTTTCATCCTCATTTCTGAAGTGCCCCCCAGTGGGAGTGGTTAGTTAGTACAAAGTGATAAAATAAACGTACCAAAATTTTTCGAGTTTTTGAAACTACCAGATATTTATTTTGCTATATCTTTCGAAAATTAAGAGAGGTGGTCTTCAACCACTGATGGCGCATCTGGAAATCATAAATTTTCTTATGAAATAAAAGTTGATGAGTTCATTACAGTTGTTAAAGGCTTGGAGACTGGATACTTCGTTTTCCGCAGTATATGAAATTCATATATTTATTGGGTTCAGTTATACAATTAATGAGGAATTCCAATATAAATATTCCAATATTTGAGATATAAAGAGTTTTCGCCAAAATGGAACCAAAAAGAAAGAAATGATGAATCCGGCTTGAAGACTTTTTAAAGAGTCACCCTCAGGCAGGGATTGAAACCAGATATTTTTCTGTGGCGGGTCTGATTTTCATCCAAAATTTTGATCTCTCGTAACCCGAAAAATCCCAAGCAATTGAGAATTAGTATCGTAAAATCAAAGACAATAAATTACACAACAATAAGCAAAATATTATTTAAAAATTGTTTAATCTAAGCAAGACCACATTGTGAAACCCACAAAGGCCAAAGGGTGACCCTTGAAAAAATCTTCAAGCCAGATTCATCATTTCTTTCTTTTTGGTTCCATATTTGCATCTAATTTAATATTTATTTCTAATTTGGCTACGTACATACAGATAATATTTTGAACGGCGTCCATATAAAATCAATGAAATAGAATCAGACTTTCAATTACATCCGATTTCAATTATCTTTTTAGATCTTCATATCTAATCTTTCTATCCTTAGATTATTCATATAATGCTATGATAAATCACAAAATAAAATAAAATAAAATCTCAAAATAAAAATACCTTATTTCTTTTCGATTTTATATTGAATTTTTAGAAATAATTAGTCTAAAAATATTTTTAGTGTCATTTGAAGTAATTACATATTTTTAGAGGGTATAATTTGAATTTGCATTAATATGTTTCAAGAATAAAATATATTTTTTTATTCTCGTCATTAAACATAGGAGCCTGATTCGGTAGTTTGCCTGCCACATAAAAGATCGGTACGTTAAATCCATCAAGGTCAAACGACCTTCTTGTGTAGCTTTATGTCTAGACATTGAGATGCTTAGGTGCCATTTTCGTCATTTAGTCATATTTAAAAAAAAAAGTCATATTTAAAAAAAAAATTGTTTGAAGTTTCTCCC
Organism: Argiope aurantia; assembly: GCA_026543865.1. NCBI lineage: Eukaryota > Metazoa > Arthropoda > Arachnida > Araneae > Araneidae > Argiope > Argiope aurantia. Next base: position 456,269 of record JAPMOR010095361.1, on the reverse strand, counting down.
TAAGTAGCACTTGTGTTCTTCAAAACGAGGCGTAGACTAAACATCTTAAAACGATCGATTCTAATTTCAAAAGATCAAAGCCTCGATTTGAAATTAGATTGAAAGTATATTTCTAAATAAACATAGTTTCAAAACAGGACATTAACCTAACAAATTTTTTGAGCTAATCAAGATCATGAGCACGCTTCAGATTCGTGCTTATAATGTTAATTCTGAAAGTAGTCGCTTAGCTCTTGTCAAAATAATGCTTGAAATTAAAAAAGCGGATTCATCGAGCTGTTTATAGGATTAGATTCAAATTCATTTATTGAATTTTTTGAGTTTAAAATATGCAATGATATAATTATGCTCGAATAGTTGTTCAAAAAACGATCTCTGCGATTAAGTTGTTATTTTTCTTGTTGGTCTCAAAGAATTTCCTGCTTATGATTTTGAAACTAGTTGCCCCAATGTTGAATTCGCGTGACTAGCGAGTCGCGCAGCTGGAGAACGCGTTGTGCTATTCCCACATGGGCCATACGCAAACCCAGAATACTCTTAGTAAGGCCATTTATCGTCGTTGAGACACAAATTGTGCTGTTACAGAGGCGGGGTTTCCAGTGTCACTGGCTGTGTTGATGAGTCTGCTGAAATAGAAACGGTTGCGTTCGCTGCTACAGTTTCTGAATTACAATAGTGCCAGACTGTTGCTTAGAACACATTTGAATTACTCTGTAAGGGTTCTTTTTGTAAGAACAATGAAGTGCTTTTTTTTATTTTCTCATATATGAAGCATAGAGAATATATTGCAATCGTCAAAAAATCAAATGGAAAATTTGGACAATCTCGTCGTTTTAAACTTCCCTGCGTCGGAAAAACACATTTTTGACATTGTTTCTCTATCTGCCTGTAATTCAAAAATGCTTTGATTTATTAGGAAAAAAATTGGTATGTGGAATAACGATCGGATATGTTGATCTTTATCAAATTTTGAATTCGAATATTTGAATCAAATTTGAATATAAGTGTTACTCCATAACTATAAAACACAAAAAAACAAAGTCGATAAAATTCAGTGCACAGGTTTAGCATCTGAAATTAAGTATCAAACTTTCATCCAAATACGTCAAACGGTTGACCGTATGTTGGTCTGTATTTTTACATGCATATAACTAAATAACTGATAAACGCAATGACATAAATCAATGAAATTCTGTATGTTATCTTGGGACTAGAACTGTAGCTCCATGTCAAATTTTGGTGGCACTCAGCTGATGAGAAAAAACGTCCAAAATACATATTCTGTATGTAATACATAATGTATTAAGTCTGTATGTAATTCAAAATACATAATGCAGATTCAGTAAAAATGCTAAATTCACGCTCAAGACTTATATTTCGTAACTATCGTTCACCAGCCGCTTAAAGTATTAATATAGTACGCCTCATTGTTGTTGGCGCTCGACGGTAGAGTCGAAAACATCGAATTAGCTGGAAATAGGAAGGGCAGTAAAATCAACCGGCAAATCAAGGCTTCCATAGTTGGCGCATTAGTGGAGGAGTTTGTCTCGTTTAAATTTTTTGAGTTAATAATAAAAAAGTAATATTACAATTTCATGGCTAAATCGATCATTTTTCATATGTTTAATTAAATAATTCCACATTACTGTTACAAATCAAGATAACTGGCATTTGCATGTACAATTTCCCATTTTATGTAGTGAGAGAGGGGGATGACACCCCTCCTCCTAGATATTTTTATACGTGTCACTTCTGTTAATGTAAAATAAAATGATAAAGATCCAAACCACAACGGAATTGTCGACTTTTTTGAAGGGGGAGGGGGAGTTCTTTGATTTAGAATTGAATAAAATAATATTCAACATTAACTTTTGTTAAAACACTTGCCTTGAAATGTCAGGCTTTACAGCAAAATAAATAAGAGCAGTTCGTTTTCTCTTTTCGGCTCTCTGATTAAAAAAATAAGGGGAAAGGGGGTGGCTGTTTTAATTTAGTTACTATTCTTTTCTTTTTTTTCGTTTATTCTCTTAAATGATTTATTAAAAATTGCATGGTTCTTTTCCCTGTTATTTTTATTTTGTTGCACAGTAAGCAAAAGCAAGTTTAAATATTTTTTTTTATTATTAATTTCTTCACTAAAAGACATTATGTGAATATTAAATATTCCATTTGCGAAAACTGGGTAATTTATTTTTAGATAACAAAACGCAGTGCAGCTTAAAAAATTTAATTATCTAAATTTAATAAGTAACTGATAGAAATTTTTCAGCTGCTGTTTTAAATAAAAACGAAGATCAAATTTATATCCCATTGTTTATGCATGAAAATGAAAGATAAGTATTTCATTCTTTTAAATTTTTACGATTAAATCTTTAACTTTCATTTTTTTTTTTGGCTATACTTTTTACTTTGACGGATATTTTTAAAAAGTATTGCATTTATTACTTTTCAAAGTAGTTATCTGAAGTTGTGCCTAGATTTCATGGATTCGATGAACCACCGTTTTGCTTATTTTAAATTTTTGTGTGAAATTAGATACTAAAAGCATGAATGGTTTAAATATAGTTTTTTTTAATGATAAAAATGAAGATAATACTGAAAAACAGTGACATACAGATTTGAAATTTCCATTTGACTTACTCACGACAAGAAGTCGATTGAAGAAATATTGTATATTCAGCAAAACCGATACGGTCTATAAATTACAATATTTCAGCTTACTCAATTCTGGTTTCAATTTGTTGTTGTATTTTCTAGTTGATTTGTTGTCGTATTTACTACTTTACTAAAAACACTCACAAAGAATTAAATAATTTTTGGATGCCTTTGGGGCGTTGGTATATTTTCTGAATACCGAAAAGATTCCTTAACTTCTCAATCTAACCATCTTAACTATTAAAATTTCTAATTATTGTCATTTTGCAGTGCCAGCTATCAGTTTTATTAATTAAGTTTGTATGACTAGTGGTGATTTAGTAGTATAACGGTAGTTAAGGATTCCAGATGGAAATGGGTTTCCACTCAAGATTTGACTTGCATGTGGTTCTAGTGTGTATTAAAACATGCTGAATCCACCTCTAATCCCTCATCATCTGACTAAGGTTCAATATTATAGTCTATTTTTAAATGGCCTTTGTATTGCTTTTTAATTGGAAGGTAGAAATCTCTAAATTAAACTGAATTTGATTTGCTAGCTAAATCTATTTTTCTCAGATCAGATTATTAGATAAATAATGAAACCAAATAATATTTGCCAAACAGCCCTTTAAGAAGAGTAGAAGAATAATTGTCAGGATTTTTCTTACTTAACTTTCAACAACGGAAGAAAATAAGAGAATTTTATATTTGATGTAACATTAAAAATGATTTTATTTTCATTGTAATAATAAAATTTGTTGCTGAAAATTATAAAATTAAAAAAAAAACTGTCGAAATTTAGAAAAAAAATTGATTCAACGATACCGTTAAAAAAATAAATTTTAAAATAGAACAAAAAGTTTTGCGTAATAGCATTTTCCTGATTTATTGTGAAAAAACGCCAAAATTTGGCTTATTTTTAATAAATTGAAATTTAAAAAATAAAATTAATTTCTAATTAAAATTTTAAAATATCATGATCATAGTCCAAAGTGTTTCTGTGCCAAATTTAATCGCTTTAAATTAGACAATATGCCTTGTAGACAACTATATATACGAAATTCATGACTAATTTATCTCTGGCGAGTAGAGCGCCATATACACACAGGCCCTACACATATTCGACTTTACCATCTGTAGCGATGTATTTATAGTTTGAAAATAAACAGCATCTAATGTCTATTGTAACATGGGCTTAAAAAGTTTTTAATAAAATATTGTAGCAACGCAGGCTTACCAATTCATCCGGGTTTTTATTGACTTCCATTCACGCACGTGTTCGGTTGTATGTTTTTTCTTGTAGAGCTGCATTTCTGTCGTATTCACTGCAAAGTGGTCTAATGATACCCCTTTACTTAGCTAACCACGAAGACTATTCATCTTTTCTCCGAAGCTGTAGTTACGGCGGTCCATTCCGACTCCGTATAATCGAGGCGAAAGTTTATTGCAGCACGCGAGACTGGGCCATCATCGTAGAGGATAAAATATTAAAAAAAAAAAAAAAAAAGGCGATGGATTGAAACATTTGCAGAAGTGAGAAGCTCCTAATAAATTGTTTCCTTGCGTGCTCGCACGGCTTCTTGCCTTCCATCGGCCATAAATCAAGCGGGCGCTTTAGATTTCTATCGCGTCGGACAGTCCATGTCGGACACTCGTTGCATTTACATAATTTCCCCCCTTTCCGCTGCTGCCCAGCCTCAAACTTTCCTTTCATGATGACTTGTCATTCGGCAGACCGCGTTGAAATCAATTCATGAATCGAAGAGACGATGATGGCGAAGTTTCTTCTGTGCCAACTTTGACAAAGAAGGCAAAAAGATGCTGAATTCGTTATTCCCACTCTTAACGGGGTACAAAAGTTGTTTTTTAAACCGTTAGAGATATGCATATAGTTTTAAATGGAAAAATGATTTAAATGACGTGAATAATTTCCACTCTTATTGTGACTCAATAGTTGATTTCTAAACCGTTAGAGATATGCATATAATTTCAAATGAAAAAAATGCTTTAATTGATATTAATAATTATATTTTATGTTATTTAAAGTAATAGATATATTTCTTTAAAAAAATTACGGGAACTGATTTTTATATAACATTTTTCAGTTCCATCATTAATAAATTGTAAAATATTCTTGATATTGTAATATTTTTATCGAACAATTTCCATTCCTCTGAGATTTAAATGCACGAACTTATGAAATGTTGAAAATGATTATTTGAGATGAATTTTGCAGATAAATTCAAATTCAAATCCTTGAGAGAGGTTTTAAAGAATCATTTGTAAATTAAATTTATGGACATTTGTTACTTTTTCAAGTTATTTTATAAATGAATTCGTTTACGATGCTAACCGGTCAACGTTAGTCATAAAACTATGGGAATTTTTTTAACCTAAATTTTAAAAATCGACAATTTTTTACTACATATGAGTCATTGAACTGGAGGACAGTAAAAAAATTCCAGTGATAAATTTATTAAAGATCGTCTATTAGAAAGCAGGCCTTTATTTCTTTGATTGACATAAGGATTATGTATGCAAATAATAGTCCGCTAGAGTGGGTGCTTAAAACTTTCTCATTACTCTCTAATAAGGTATTGCCCCCTTTTCGATGCCGAAAATTATAGACCGAAGGTAAGACCGCGAATACCTTGCATAGCATTGCCGATGGTAGTTATGAGAGGCAGATTTTTTATTTCGATTGATATCTGGCATGCATTTAATTCACGAGTACCTTATTTTCCGAACGACTGAAACCAGAACTTGATATAGCTGTAATTACAAGATTGCAAACAAGTAATCACAAGAATTTCTTTTAAATCATTGTGTTTATATGCATGAAGAAATATTGTCAGACAGATAATCATTTGACAGATTTGGTTTAAAACATTCTATGAATATATTTTTAAAGCTAAATCTATGAAACAAATTTTATCTTTCCAGCTGTTTGCTTTTTGTACTTATCGAGTCCACTTATACCCAGATAGGATTCCTCTGTATGAATTTCTTTCAAAACTAATTGAAATCTACAAATTTTATCTGTTTAGCTCAAATCATTTTTGAGGGATCATATTAACTGACAGACAGACATACTTCCAAAAACATTTTTCTCGAATTCTTAGTGGTCTGAAACGTGGAGGTCAAAATCTCGAGTTCGAATTTTTTTACCATTCTATTTCTTTCATACTTTCTCTTTGTATACGAGAAAACAGAAAGTGGGCAGTTTCTTGTATGAGTGGGTAGTTTGGTCATTTGCAGAAAAGGCTATTCTTCTAAATGCCACAGCCAACTAATTCTTGTACGACTTTAATAGTCCTTGGTAGGCGCGTGTCCACCTCTATTCCTATATGTTTATAATAGACATTTTTGTCTAGGGGATGTAACATAGCAAACAAATTTCGAACTTCCAGTCGCATTTCTTCGAGATTTTACCTATCACTTCTAGTCTGTTCCGTGACAGCAGTTAAAATCGAGGAGGGGGGGGATTCATTTGGAAAGAAATGCCTGTTGTTGTGTCGTGGATAATCAGGCCGAAGGGGGTCGAGTCCGTGGCGTGGCTAACTTTTTGCTCGGGTATCGCTTCCAGAGAGAGCGGCACGAAAATGTAAAGTTTGCGTGTGAGATGCGCCTAATGGTCCTCCGGCACACTCCGGACTGACCCTTTCCAAACAGAGAGCGCACGATATCAGTTTGCATTTCCTATTTGTTTTGGGGAACTTTCTCCCCGGCAACCGACGGATCACTCGGAAAGCCCTCGCATGTCACACTGTAAATCCATTTAAATTGCCAATTTTTTAGTCTGTTATGGAGTTTGAAATTTATAAGTTATACTGTTAATCGCCACTTTCACATTCTTAATGTGGACCAAAATGATTCGCTAGTTATAAGTTTTATATAGATGATGCCGGCTCTTGAATTTTTGTTGTTGATGTTTTTATCATGCGGTATCTGAAATCGCGTGTTAGATACTACATGTTGAATTTTATGAGTCATTAAAATACCTAGATGATAATAGATAAAGTTCCGTTATTCCTAATACCTTATAAATATGCACTAAATAGATATACCAGCTATATCTTAACTAACTAATCTTAATCTAATTATATCTTAACAATCTTAACTATATAGATATGCCAACTCTTTCTTATAGATATGTCAAATTATAAATTTTTTTCCTCGTTCTGATTCGGCAAATGTTACAATCCAATATTATAAAATAAAAATTGGATGTTTCTCAAACGATATGTTTTTTTTTATTTATACGAAATTTTGGCAAATTTGTAAGCATTTGAACGGTAGACGAAACTGCTGAAATCACTGCCAGTGTATCAGTTGTGGCTTCAGAATTGAAAGATTTCAGGTTCGAGACTTTCTTCTTCACTAAGAAGAACCATTTGGAGGGGTCTGACGCACTTTAAATCTTTCGAGGAATGTGTTGAGGTTTAGAGTTTGAATACTGGATTGAATGTCCAGAAATTAGCCACGGTCCTAAATTACGAAATGCATTCCAAAATAGCTCTCCAGCCACTTCAAAGTAGGACATTAATCCAACTAAACAAATTAAATCGTGGTCGTGTGGGGTCTTACCTCAATATGTCAAAGTAAAAAAAAAATAGTTAAAATTTTAGTTTGGCTTAAAGAATTTAAAAATTGCCTTTTTTTTAAATTTAAAAGCTTTCTGATAGTTATTAATTATGTTTTTTGCCAGTTTTCAAAAGCGGGCCGGTTCCATTCAGAAACTAGTCAGTTCCATTTTTCTTGTTTATTTTTTTTATTTAAGTTTTTTACAAAATGAGTCAACAGTACAACTTGTCTAAAAAAATACGAGCTTATGATAAAATTTTAATATTTTTTGATTTCAAAATAGAAACATCTTAAAAATGCATTGAGGTGATTATGAGCTTAGAAATAAAATGTAGATTTAATGGCTTTGAATGTTTTAATAATTAATTATAAATCATTAATATATTTCATAATTTATTAGAATGCTTTTGTTTAGAGCTCATGAATAAAATTTTGTGTCCTTCCATGCATTTAAATCATGTAAATTTATGAGAATACAAAAATCTCACTTTCAAAATTTTATATTTTTAATAGCTCAAAAATAATTTAGAGTGGTTAAAGAGTGTAATATTTCAAAAGTATTCTTGTAATAAATAGATAAGCATGGAAATTCTTCTACAAGATAAAGTTTGGTTAATGGCTCGTAAACCTTTCTTCGCTAGGCATAATTTAATTTATTGCTATCTTTTTTTTTTTTTTTTTTTTTTTGCACTTAGTATGCAAACGACTTTACATTATCAGTGATTCATTTTTGAAAATATAATTTAACTTTAGATATTCATAAAATCGTACATTAGAGAAATTTTCTAATAAGTTATGTTGCTATTTTAATATATATATAATACTGAAATTTAACATTTTATGTCCTTTAGATAAAAAAAAAATAACATCGAAATTTCAGAAAAATAATTGTTATCGGAAAAATCGAATCAATTTGAGAAGGATGTCTCAAAAATCAACTTCTTCGTCACGCTGCTACTGGTAAACGCTGCCAAATTTAACATCCAGTTCATTTTTATAAAAATATTTTTTGTCATCTTTTAGAAAGTAATAATTCCAAATTTAATGACAAATTTTGAATTTCATACTATACAAAAACACTGTTTACAATTCTTCGATATATTAGAATAAGATAAAGAAGGAAGAGGGGGGTAGAATTGGTTTTAAAATAAATATTAATCTTTGAAATATTTCAAGAAATACAACAAAGCAGAAGAGTGATTCGAAAAGACAAGTTTGTTTACAGAATATAAGATTGAATATTTTCTAGATATGGACATAGTAAAAATTAATAGATACATCGCACGTACTGAAACATGCTCTTAATTTATTGCGTGAGAGGTTCGCTGTCACTTCTAATACTAAATAGGTAAACCCAGTCTATCTTTTATAACAATAGTGTTTCAAGCTCTTGCAAAATTCTCGCTTACATTTTCTTGAAAGTCTGATATTCCACACGGTTGCATAGGGTCAGGTTATCATATAGGGAAAGGAGGTAACTGCCTAGAAGCTATGATGTCTCGAGATTTTGTGGATGAGCAAAGTATTTTCAGCATAACCTAATTCTATGTTTCCATATCATTTATAATAGTTCACGAACCGGGGCTAATTCAAATTTAAATCAAGTAACCTTTAAATTTCAAACATTATTCTGAGGATTTTTTCCAGGTTTTCAAATTTACTTACAGATGGGTGTGATCCTGTTTTTCCCGTATTTAACTGGATGACTCGCATGTCAATAGTTGTGCCAAACTTTATAGTAAAATATTTTAATAATGACAATAAAAGTTTGTGCTATTTTGCTTCCAATTACTTTTAATTTTTATACGGAATTGTTGTCTCCAGCTATCTTAAAACTGATACCGCAATTAAATATTTTTCATTTTTTTTAATAATATTTGTTGCTTAAAACACTTTTTATAATATTCGTTACTACTTATACAGATAATATCTTTTTAAAATGTGTTTTAGAATTTGAGAGATGATAGAGGAACCAAAACCTGTATTGTTTAAAATCTCCTAAGAAACGTAGTTCTGTCCTTCCTTCAAATAATTGCAAGATACCTGAAAACTAAGATATTTTACTTCATATTCATAAGGAATTGTCAAACCCCAACTTTAATTTCAGTGATATTTTGCTCATAATTATCTCTATAAAGAGTTTTTGTTTAATGATTTCCATATCCTCAGTAGCACGCACATATTTTATGATATTAATCAATATACCCAATGCTGAATATTGTTGAATATTGAATAATATAATATCACACATTATTGTACGATATTGAGCAACATTCTTTGTTAACTGAGCTTAAAGGGAAAAAAAGGCTTACAGTGGAAAAAATGCATTTAAATATTGACTACAGTAACATTAATTGAATTAAAAATTGACAATAATGCCATTAATAAATAATATTTTCGACAAATTTAAACATATATTTACAGCCATCAATAAAATTTCGTGAAATTTTATCATCAAACCCATTGTTTTTAACGGAAAGTGCTGGCCCCTAAATGTGTCAAATATTCTTTATCTTCTAACAAAGTGAGAACATCTTTTCATCTTCTTAAGTGATCGGGCAAGGGGAAGGAAATACCCCCCTCGTAAGTGATGATGACGTCATTTCGTGTGATCGCGGATGTCACGAAACCTCTGCCTTCGTTAATAATGGATTGATTGCTTCGGAGGACCTTTGTGGAACATCATTAAAAACTTGGAAACTAGTGTTTAGAAACCTTTGATCTGCCTCACACATCAATGATGGCGTATTTTTTTTTTTTTTTCTTAAAATACTCAAGTGAAGGGTGGAATCAAAATTGTCTTTCCCATTTATATCCTCTTTTTTATTAATCAACTCTGCAGAATAGATTTAAAATTTTTTTCTTTTGGATGAAAAGAAACTTCGTTTTTATCAGCATTAATACTAAGGTTTTTTTTTCTTACTGACCTATAACAATAGCCAAAACGGTGGAAACCTTTTGGAAAAAACATGTTTTTGAGATTAAATAGCTCATAAGAGCGATTTTACTAAGATAAATACATGAAAACATGCATTTGCCGATCTGCCTATTTCCAGTTCAGAACTGAAAGCTCCTAAATGGGAACATCCTTTGCTTATATCTCCGGTATCTAAGTATTGATTCATTTTTTCACGTTTTACCGCCAATATAGCAGCTTCACAATTAGCTTTTCTTTTTAAATTAGCAGATTCTCGGTCGGGCGTTTTTCGAACTTTTTCTCCATCTGATATCATTGGACACCTCATTACCTTAGCAAAAAGCAATGCAGGATTAGCCCGTACATCGTTTAGGTATTCAAACAATTGCTAGCCGAGAGACAAACATTTTCTTTACACGAGAAAGATAAACAAATTAGAAAACGAGCCATTAGTGTTGCCACAAACCGTGCTTCTAAAAGAAGAATTAACGAATAATATTGTTTTAAGTTCATTTATTGTTAATTTAAAGATAATTACAGCATTCCTTCCCCTTTTTTGTTACCATTTCACCGCCAAGTGCAATATAAATACTTGCTTCGTTGTAATAATAATTTTAATTAAATATTTCAAACAATACTGGCAAAATAAACCTCAAATATCATAGGTCACGTGATTCGCTATCTACCAATCACAAAGCGAATGAAACGCAATGTTTACGTATTCTTTTAATAAATATAATAGATAGATGTATAGCTTTTGTTTGTTTGAATGAATGAGGGGGATTTAGGGATTTTTAGATACAAAGGCTGTCTCCCTTGTATAGCTTTACGGTATAACGGTGAATGTTGTTGTTTATAATAGGACTTGTCATGGGCAAGCTCGCTGACGAACTCAGGGATTTTAAGCCAAAGGAGCGCCAACTTGAGCCAAGAGTACGTCTTAGCTACTCACGCATCACATTCGCTTGCACAACCCTTTATTACAGGGGGGCACATTCACACATCTCATAGATAGAACAACCATGAAGAACAACCATGCCCGAACCGGGACTCGAACCCAGAATGCCCAAATCACGGGGAAGACGCGCTACCCCTATGCCAGGACGCCGGCATAACAGTGAATAAATATTATTATTGCTGTTATGAATTTTTCAAATTTCCAAAATGCAGTTTTTCCATAAAATTTTCTAAGTTTTTGCCATTACTGTATTCTTGGCAATAATATAAAATGGGAATAAATTATATTTGTCAAATTCTTGTTTCTACCCAAAAGCTGTATTACTGTATTAGCAAATTTTTATAAATTCTCCATTAGTTTGAAGAAATCGCTAAGATTTTTTTTATAATATTTAAAGAATATATGAATTTAGTCAGTCAAAAACTCAAATATAATTCTATTTTCATTCTGTGAGCATTTTTTTTCCAATTTTTTCCAAATTCCGTGAATTATGTTCCGATAAAATGTATAAGTACAAAATTTTCATTTTTAAAAAATAGAAATGAAGATGCTTTCCCTCGTTTAATTAAATAATTTTATAAAAATTAAATAATTAAATAATTTTATGAAAATTAAATAATTAAATAATTTTATGAAAATCTTTGGCCACATTTTGATTTCAGACTTCAAATATTTCAGTGAAAAAGAAAATGGCATGAAGTTATCTGTTTGGAAACAAATTATTTAAGTTTTTTAAGTCAGAAAAATTTGTATAGCTGTTAAAGAAAACATTTTTGTAAAAAAGAAATGATGGGACACGTATATTAATAAATAATACCTGTAATACTTATGCTTACTAAGGATAATCTCTTTTAGATTTATTTTACACATGAATAAATATTTAATAACTTTTGAATGTCTTTAGATATTTTATTTTTTCTCGCGGAATTTTTAAAAATAAGATTTAAAATAAACTTAAATTTTCTAAACTTTTTATTAATTTAAAATTATTGTTAATTTATGCTATGTTATCATTGTTATTTTACTCATCTAATTGTAGCTCATACCGTAGTTTTTATATGTTAAATGTCACGGTAATACGGTAATATATCAATAATTGAATAATTAAAACTGTTAATTTAAATTTTTTAATTATTAATTTTTAATTTTTTTGTATGATAAATTTAACTTCTTTAGCAATCAATGCCAATTCTGGCTTTCAGAAAGAGAGAAAAAAAATCAGGTCTAATTTTTTTAAATAAAAATAAATTTCTATAAAATAATGCGTCATTTAATTAAAAAGAAATTAGGGTGTCAAAGGGTTGAGGAAGCACGCCGTAGGTCTTCATTTGGTTTTCTGTGAGTGCTTTTCGAATAGTTTCAATCTTTTAACTTCCCCTACTCATATTTATTATGTGTTGAATGTTTTCAACTACCCTCTAATCTTCCGCCTTCTAAACGACGTTGAATAATCTGTGCCGGCACAACCCCATCAATGCGAATCTACTGAAGCACACTTGAGTGATCGTGGCGAATGGGAAACGGGGAATATTTTCCCCAAAAACGTTTTTTGCAGGATTAATTGACTTCTCCACATTTGTTCATTTCATTTCATTCCTTCCATATTCCGCTTGCAAACTGCAATTTTGTGGACCACACAGCTTTTTTTTTACCAACCCACAAAGTATTACGTATCCATTTCAATCTTTTAGGGGCCGTTTGTCTACTTCATGACTCATTTGTGTGAGTCTTCGACTCATCTGCGTCTATGTTTTTCCCCTTGCTAGGAATATTTGCACTTTTGCTCAGATATTAATAAGAAAAAAAGAAAGAGCAGTATTAGAATTAGAAAGAGCAGTATTAGAATTTTTGCAATTGTGGGTATGACGCAAATGATATTCTGTGCTGGAGTGTAGTAGCTGGTTAGTTCGAGTAAATTACTCTTAGCACTGTTTTCAGGCATTGAATCTTAAGTAAGATATTAAATTTCATATTTGCATAAGTTCTATATGAGGTACACATCTACTGTACTTTTGTTGATCATACTATCGTTTCGCCTCAATAGTTATTTGTTTTTATATATAAGATCTTGTTTCTTAGTCTCAACTCAAAGATAATCTTGTCATATGCTATACATATACAGGATGGTTATAATTAAAGTTTCGCTTTGAAATGGTCATAAAAGGAAAACTACTGGACCAAATGTTATAAAACTTGGTAATAGTTTAAATAAGGCCATAAAAATTTCTTTTCCACAAAAAAAAAAAAAAAAAAAAAAAAAAAAAAAAAGTAAAGTATTCAAAAAAAAAAAAAAAAAAAAAAAAAAAAAAAAAAAACACCAGAGGGGCAAATGGTGAAGTATTCAAAATAAGCCATGAAGACATCGGTTTAAAATGTGTATAATCGTTTCTGAAACATGTTACAAAACATGTTCAGCGTGACGTCCATCATTTTCTGAAAGCACTTTAAATCGCATTACTGTATTCTTATCATATCAGTAGGAATGTTACGCACATGTCGGTGTATCGCATCTTTGCATACAGCGCCAATTGGCAAGTTTTTTTTTGCGGAAAAGAAATTCCCATTACCTCCTTTAAACTATTACCAAGTTCGATAACATTCGGTCCAGTAGTTTTCCTTTTATGACCATTCGAAAAGGGAACTTTAATTATAACCACCCTATACTTATCTGAGATATTCGTCTATGCCTATCTTCAGTTAATGAATCAACACCCATTCTACACTGCCGAGGGTGTTCGGTTCACTAATCTGCTATGATTATCACTGTTTAATCGAATATCGTTCAAAACAACTTTCTTACAAAGGAATCTGCTCAATATGTTGAATCGGTAAGGAATATCACTGCTTTCACTTGTTATATTGGATATTTTGGTATGATAGTATCACGCTGGAGATTTTTTAGTTTGTTTTGATTGTAATGGGAAAATATTTTTTTTACTGTCAAATAGGCATTGATTTTTTAAATGTAATTTGAAAATAATGATAGTATGCAAAAAATAAATTTTTCATATCTAGAAATTGAGCTGTGTATCTTTTGGATTCTTAAAATCAGGAAAGTTTTTTTTTTTTTTTCTTGTAGAGTTTACAAGAGGAAGAAACAAAGAAAGAAATATAAATAATTTTTTGAATGAGAATACATAAAGCATCTGTAGTTTAAGGGTTCAGATAGCATAAAAATACCTTTAAATGTAAAGATTATTGTATCACAAAATTATATTGATTTACGCATGAATAATTTTGTTTGTTTACTATCAGTATTTTTAACTAGTGATTAATAATGTCACTAATCTAGTCTAATATCTACATAGAATTTAATTAATGTTTTTATTCATTTTATTAAATCTGAATGTTCCTAAAATATTATTAAACAAATTAATAAATATTCATTAGTTAGAATTTAATGATATTTTAAATCATGGTAAGTAATTCACTTTAATCTTTAAACTTGATACTAATTTAGAATAAAATGTAGTAACCTCTAGATTGACTGGAGTACATATGTTTTAATTGTCATTGTGGCCGTCTGCACAGGTCCATCTAGCCAAAACTACATTTAAATCTCTTGAGTTTTATTCACACTGTAGAACTCCTAAATTGCATGTCTCAAAATTTAAAACAGTTTCACTAATTGTTTAAGATAACGCTTTATATCCACGAAGGAACTAGCTTTAATTATGATTGCTGTACATTTCTTTGCATTACCCTTTCAAACGTATGAATAATTCCTACTTTCGTGTTACGATTGTTTAAGGGGCTGAGTGCGTTCTGCAGAAGAAGGGCTAGTTGTGTGACATGGAGCGTGTGAGCTCTGGCAGGTGCCGAAATGACCCTCCCATTAGCATTTGCAACGGAGCCTCGAATATTATGGCTCGTCTGCCACGGTCAGTTGCACAACTCTCCCTGCATGGGGACAGTCCGGCTATGCTATTAGAACAGATGGTTTCGCTCCCAGAAAGAGGGTTCTGGTTATTTCTTAAGACACTCTGACTCTTTGTCTTTTCTGCTTCTAAGTTTAACTGGATTAATTCTCGAATACATGACTTTTTATTTTATTAAAGAACCATATGTGTTTACAATAACTCCATATAATTTAAGAAAAAATTTTAATTATTTTTCGTGAAAATTTTAAAAATTAAATTTGTGCGAAATAGCTACATTATGAATTAATAAATATCCCAGTAACATAAATAACATTATAAAAACTCTGCAATAAAAATAGAAGTTCCTTTTTATGAATATATTTTTTACAATGAAAAAAAGAAAAATATTTTGATAGTATTTTTAATGTTAAAATTATTCACACAACATCCATATTTCTTTTTTTAAACCAATTTATATCTAATTCTAGTACCACTATTGCCATGTATCGGTCTTTTCTACAAATGTTTATAAAAAAGGATTTCCAAAAACTCCTTGTTGTCCTTTAGAACTGTCGTCTGAAGCTCAAAATATTTTTCTTTTTTTCGTTGTAAAAACATATTAATAAAAATGGAAATAAAAAAAAAGTGTTGGCAAATGGCTACACGTTGCATTGTAAGGTTAATAAATTTTTGGCGTAATAATACTTTCCTAAAAAAATGGTGATTCAAGTATTCATTTTTTTCAGTAATAACGGCACTTTTCTTTGGCAATGATTTATTTAAAAATTTTAATTTAATTTTCAAATTCTAATTTTAATTATCCATGTGCAATGATATTTATTTTAAAAATAATTTTTGATGCCTATATGAGCAAGGTATTGAAAGCGCATTTCTGCGTGATTTTGATACAGTTAATATATACAATTTATAATAGAATTTTTAGATGTTAAATTCATCAATATGAAACATCCATCAAAAAATATGTTAAAGGTTCAGAGAAGTAAGCGCCTGCTTAGGTGTAGTAATTTTATCCATGATTAGATGAAAAAGATGAGGTCCATCTCATAATAATCTCTGATTCTACAAAAAATATTTTTAATCGGATTTAACCTTGATGCTGAAATTTTCTGCTTTGCTGTTAATTACTTAAACATTTTTTTTTTTTTTTGTAATAATGAGTTATCAGTGAATGGATGCTATTGGTGCTTCAAGAATTTTTTTCACCGACTGCCTGACATCAGAAGTTTCAATTTCATTGAGGTTACAATCAAATATTTTAATATAAATTTGTAATTTCAGTAATAATAATAAACCACGCAATGTTAAATGAAATAAAGCTTTTTCCTTGCGGCAATCTTTAAAACATGTTGATCTACGCACATCTGTGTGTAAAATTTTCTATTTTGCTGCACTTTTATTCTATTCTGTTATTTAAAGTACCCATTTCGTATTCTTTATTCTTGTCTTCATCATCTTCAGCTGACCCTGAAACGTACCTATGACCTCACCTTGGCTTTTAATGCATGGGCATTTGCTCTTGGCATTGTCTCTATAAGTGAGTTGTTTCATCAGCTCAATCTCATCTTAATCCGGCGTTTGAAATATGTCTCACTCCTTCAAGAGAGATTCCCCGGGAGGTCCCAAGAGGATTCTGATTGATTGACGCGATCTTCGTCCAGCGTCGCCAAGACAGCCAAAAACAAACGGCCTTTGTCGCGTTCGCTGACGGTTGATTTCTTCATTATCCTTCCCATAATCCTCTGATTTATTTATCTCATTCTATATTGAATTAGTTATCTGCCGCTTCTGCCCATTCATGAATTTTTTTATTCTTCTTTAGGACATTGTTTGTTCTGTTTAATTTTTTGAATACTTAGTTGATTTGCTTTGTTAATGTCTGAGAAAAGGAAATTCTAATAATGCCTTTCATGTAGAAGTAGTCACGTTTTTATTTTGAGGTTCGGGTTTGTTTTGTGAATGATTTCAACCCGGATCTGTTATTTTGCAAAAAATGTTTTGTGCCATTTTTAAGGCATGGCCGTTAAGAATGTCAATTTTACGAAAAGAAAAGTTGGGAGATGCCAAAGAATATTAATAAGGGTTTCTTAAATATGCAATCTCTATTAAGGTATTGTGTGCTTTAAAGATATTTTGTACAAATTATTATTTTTTCAAAATTAAAGTTTAAAGAAACTAATTTTAGTTTTTCAACTGAAAAAAACGAACAAACTCGGGAATGATAGCCTTTAGACTTCCAACCTTTTTTGATAATATTTGATTGGCATTTGAAAAGCTATAATGAAATATTAATTTTAAATTGTTTTTCTGACATGTAAATTCTTAATCTTTTGAATGCTTTAAATGTTAATAATGCACTTCTATTTTAATTCGTTCTCTATAGATTTTAGGTCATTATAAACAACCAAATATTCTTTCTCCTGTTGCTTTAATATGCTTCTATTTCCCTACGAGAAGTTTATTTTTTTTTAACCGTACACACACAAGAAATTTTTTTCAAAATTGCGCAGTCCATTGAAAATCTTTTGTTAACTGGGTATCTTAATCCTAGACGTAGTTTGTGGTACTTATCTGTAATGTCTTAGTTCTTGGTTTAAAAAAAAAGCATAAGGATAAAGCATAAAAAAAGCATAAAAAAAAAAGCTCTGAAGGATTATACGTTTGAAAAAGCGAAAAACAGCTTATTATGCAGATGCCTTGTGAAGTTAAGAAAACCACCGAAGGAATTACTTAACGCATTCATAGAAAGTATTTTATGAAAAATATATCCGTCTGTCACTATCTTATTGAGCAGGATATGTTTTGCAAGTCGTTTTGGGACAGCCTTAAGAAAGGCAATCCCATAGGTCTTCTGTTCTGGAGGTTTAGGTCTCATTCTTCTGCTGCAGTGTCATCTCTCTGGGAAAACGACTCTGGCTCAAAGAAAGACCCCTGACTGCATCTGTCAACCCATCTCGGAGGGTGGCGGAACATCCCCCAGGGGTGTTGCCACCGCACGGAAGAAAAGGCAGAAGGGATTTCTACCTCGGCAATTGTTTGCTTTCTTCTGTGTCCTTCGAGACACACAGAAGCAGAATGGCTAGGCCATAATTAATTTCTTTTAAAGCCCTTCGGTGCTCTGAAGGAAAAATGCTGTTGCCTCGGATATTTCTTGTCATTCAATGTGGAATTGTTTAAACCTCCTTTGTTTACTTTCCTGAAGGATATTAATCTTGCTTTGAATGTCGTGGCAACGTTTCGCGTTGTCTTGTTCTCATTTTGAAATTATAAATATTTATTATATTAATTAAATCTTCGATATTCAACATGGGTATGGTTATTAGAATAGGCAGTTTTAACTTTTTGACTATAAGTGAAATAGTTTAGTTTGACTATAAGTTAATAGTTTAGTGAAATAGTTCGTAGTTTAAGGAAAATGCAATATGCGAAGTTTTTTAGTCGAATTTTCTATCTTACAACCACAAAACCATGCATTCTTTTATCCGTAAAAAAATATATTTTAGATTACCCAAGTTCCTTTACTATGGATTAACAGAGATTCTGTTTTAGTTTAATTATCTCTTGTTTGCTCTTGTGATGTAATTGCCTTTACATCACTTGCAAACCTTGTTAAAAAAACACCGGGATGCTTTTTAAATAATTGAAGCTAATTTTTATGAAATAAAAGATAATTTGTTGATTTTTCAGCAAGAATTTAAACGAATTACAAATTTATTAGAAATGCTCTACACTACGCGCGTTCAAAGAT
Source organism: Argiope aurantia (assembly GCA_026543865.1). Lineage (NCBI taxonomy): Eukaryota > Metazoa > Arthropoda > Arachnida > Araneae > Araneidae > Argiope > Argiope aurantia. The sequence continues at coordinate 437,547 of JAPMOR010095361.1, read as the reverse complement.
TAATGGTCGACCTTATGCTTTGCGAAATATCCTTGCTATCTTTCGACTTAACGCACTATCAGAAAACTATTCAATTGAGTCCCCAAACTGCAACTTTACTATAACGTTTATTTTTAATGTAACAACTAAATATATGATGTTATGTTAGTGTCTCTGTTTTAAATCTGAAAGAATTTGAAGGAGTGCACTCAATTAGTTAAAATTATTATATATTTATCTTTAAAGACCATATTAGAAATATCTTGTAAAGACTGGAAAAATTGATCTGTGAAATTAATATCATTCTTTGAATATAGAACTTCAGCTTCAAATCTACTCTTTCGCTATCGTGTCACATACGCGAAATCCCGATTTTCTTTTCCGGCGTCACATGGTAATAGGTGACAGGTTTCATTACAAATTTATGATAATAAATTTCTCCCGAACCATTTGTTATATTATAAAATAATAAAATTTCTTTTTGATTTTCTGGCATTTTTTATTATTCTCTTAAAATACTGGGATGAGAGATGCTAGATACCATGCAATGCTCCTTCAATGAAACAAACCGACCGAGCTAATGTGCATTCTTTCAAAATAGGTAAAGCGAATTTTATTACGAATTTTTAATATTGCCTCCGTGCGTCACTTAGTCTCATAGTAAGGAAGAAAGTTTCACCGATAGCTTTGATGGATGCTGAATCGATGCTGGATCAGTGACCCTCGACATTGGCGAATTAGTCCTGAATTTGATGACTTTGTTGACAAAATTGAAGGAACTCGGATATTTGTGAATTTTGATGATATTTTAATGAAGTCTCGAGTACAAGCATTTATTTCAAAACATTCGATGTCCAGTCACGGAAACTGTAAAAACCGGAGGCATACGGATGAGAAGCGAGCAGTCAAGTGAATTATCTCTTTGAATTATTGACATCCAACGAGTGTTTAGTTGCGAATTGCTACTGTTTACTGCAAGCTTTGCTCTTATGTATGTTTCGGTTGTGTTACTATGTATTCGTGTTTGCATGTAGGAAGAAACATCATTACCTTGTATTGTGCCTGTAAGACTTTTTCACTGTAAATTGAACGGATTTTTCCATAACAGTATAAAGTCTAACATACATACATACAAACATGCATACATACTCTATTCCCTAATATGAAGAAGGCAAACGGAAAAGGCTCCATAATGTAGAAGTATTTGAGAAAGTCGAGAAGAGAACTCTTCTATTCGTAAAGCTGTGAGCTTTAAAATTTAACAAATAAGAATAAGCCAACAAATAGAAACAACAACATAAAGGAGAGCCTTAAAATAAGAACAAAATAGTGAAATTCGCCTCCATTCGAAAACTAATTTGGCTGTTAATAAGAGAGCTCATTCGAAAAGGGAGGGCCTTCTCTCCTTGCCGGGATAGATGGAATATTTGTTTGGGTGGGAACAGAACCGACTTTAATCTTGGAAATCAACGATGCGTGCTTAGAAGGATGGAAGAGGGGTGTTTTCTTGGACGAGGAGCTAAGCGTGGAAAATAGAGTATTTATATGAATTGAAATGGGAGTCGTTGAGCGCAGGTATAAATGAAAAAGACTTTCGCTTGGAAGTAGTTTAGAATTTCTCATTCCCCACCCTGTTTTTGTTTTTTTCACACACTCAAACATTAAGCTTTGTTTGATAGAATATATCATGTATAGGTTGAGTTCATTTTAGAGAATTTTAAAACTTGTGAGATGGTTTTATTTGGTTTAATTTAATTAGTTTGTCCTTTAAGATCCGACGTTTTTAAATTAAAAATACGAAACAATAGAATTCAAAAAGCTGTAATAAGGTCGTGATCTAAAAACGTTCAAAATTCTATTTATTAGGAATTTTTAATTATGTAAATTCAGAAATATTCATTGTTGTTCAATGGTTGTAGCTTCTTTGTTTTTGTTTGAAAATCAACTTGCAGTAATTGTCGATCTTAGTGGCAATTTTTATTGCTTTCTTTTTATCCTTTTCTATTGCAGAAGTCTATTAATATAAAACAAGACCGATTTAAGAAGATGTTATTTTGTCAGAGATATCGTAAATTTCTTAACTTTTTAACCCTTTCTACTCGGAAAACTAATTCGATGCATAATTATTCACCTAATACATGGGCTTGTTTATTACACCAAAAATAAATGCATACAATTATTTTAAGTTGAATTCCTCTGAAAAATTAATCTACACTTTTTACCTTTTTGTTTGCTTTTTTTAACAATCAAAATTCCAAAATAAATAAAACGTCAAAATGATGCACCGTCTTGAATGCTGAGTAAGAGGCACCATCCGAGTGTAAAGGGCTAATATATTGATAGTTGTTTTTGTGCATTATGGTCGATACTCTTTCTTTGGTTTGACCTTTGTTAGTCATTCATGATAAAGGAATTCTTAAAATATCTCTCAGTTGCAGAGGTTTGGCTTACAATGTATTAAAGCTTTGTAGAAGTTTTATAATATCGTAATTATATAGAAGTTTTATCAGCCTTTTATAGCTAAATTGTACTGTAACGTCTGGTGCACATTTTCAGCTGTTTATACAGCATTTATGATGAGTAATAGAATTTGAATAGATTGAATTCAAATCCATCGTTAGAAAAATTGGAGAAAGAGCATTCAACAAAATAATCCTCAATCATGTGGTAGATCTCTTGTTGGATAATTTGTTTTGAATAATTATAGAGATAAAATTATTTTGAAAACAGATATACATTTTTTGTACTAAAAATCCTGAACTTGAACCAGGATTTACTTGTTTATAATTTTATATAGGCTAAAAAAGCTCCGCACATTTTATGCTATTATACGATTCTCATCTTTTTCTTTTTTATCATTCTATTTCAAATTTCCATTTTTCACTATGACCTCGTGGTAGTCTCAGCTTCGAGACCTGATTGTTCCAGATTCGAGACCCGATTCCAACAAAAAATCACCTTGTAAGTGGGTTTGGTGCATGTTAAATCTGTCGGAACCAAATGTCCTCTCGCTGGTGTGGTTCAGAAGTTTCGAGAACTTGGGTGCGGTTCCTATAATCACAAAATATCCTTAGTGTTACTTTAAAACGAGATGTTGATATGCTTAGCTGAACTAATAAATTTCATGCTTATTGCCCTTTATTTTTATATGATAATCATATTTCCAATTAGGAATAAGAAAGCACACCAACTGCGCCATTTGGCTAAAAGGAAAAAAAAAATTAAAGCTGAAACTATAATCGACCGATAGTACCGGTTGGGAAGACGAGTGTGAGTATAATGTACTAGAGAGTGATGGCTGGAATCCGCTTTGCTGTTTTCCCGTAAAATTTATCGACGTCTTAATTAGCCAATTCGTATTTTGATCTGTGTGTTTTCGAGTCTTGCATATCTGTGTTGTTTATATCGATCCAGAACGAAAGAATTCAAAACCCCATGGAAATAATCCGTGGTCATTCTATGACTCCATACAGCGGGAAAAGACCATTAGGATATGTTTTAAAAAATGTGTGTTGCTATTCCTGTCCAGTGGGGTTTTATTATTAAAAAATCAATTGAAATATCTTCTTTTTCTTAATATTCTTCTTTTTATAATTTCTGAATAAAATGAACAGAATAATAAAGGTTTCTTTATAAATAAATATAAGGTCTCTCTGAGAATTCGGTAAACTTATGAATTCATATGCTTAGGCTGAACTAGAAATGTAGATTTTAGTTTTATTTAAAAGATTTGATCTGAAAATCTGCAATTTATCGAAAACTTAATGGTCTTTTCTGTTTTAACCAAAGGACTAAAACTAGATTGTGGAAATGTATATTTTTCTTATAAGCCGTTGTCATAAGATGATACATGATATTATAAACTTAATCAGCGAATTTTAGCCTCTGCATAATATGAAAAATATTATTTGATGTATATATTTCCCAAATGTATATTGCAATTATATATTTCAGAAAATATATAAAACCCAAATATGTACCCAGATTCATGGGAATATCCGAAATAAATTCTATGTTCATGATTTTAGTTAAATATAATTTTTAAAAATTAAATTTTTTTCAAACTAAAAGGTTTTTTTCTAGAATATAATTTATCAAAAATTCAGTTAAAGTAATTTATTAAGCTCAAAAAATTCAAAAAACAAAAATATATTCAATAATGGCTATTACCAATGCTTTGGATTCCACAAAATTGATTTATTGTCTATCACATAGAGAGTTTCTCTGCTTTTTATTGTTATTAATAGACTTTGATTGGCATTTAACTTGTTTTCGTCGTTAACTTGCAAAATTTATAACTAAGCAAAGCAAACAATATTTTTTAATGTATGCTGCAAAAAAATGATTGTAGAAGTAGATATGTTTTTTTATTACATTGATTACTAAAATTTAATATTTACAGCATTTAAAGTATGGAAATTATGACTCAATTTCGAATTTGATTTTTTCCCCCTTCTACATTCACAAGCATACAATCTGAAATGTGTCATAGAAGTTTCTTCCTTTCAAAGCTTGTCTTTTTGTACCCACGGCAAATTCATTCCACTGTCCATTCAGCCCCAAATCAATACACCATCGCAAACCTTCTGTCACCATTCGAAACTTTAATCAACATCCTCCTGGCATGTTATTTCCGCTTAAAAGAATTCCCCCTCCCGTTTTAATGCACCCCTTCCCCTACCACAACAAGCGGCCATCATCATTGGTTGCAATGTAAATTACCGCGCATCCATCTTGCACGTCAGACATCATTTGCATATCCCTCCGCTCTAGGCCCAGCCTTTCAGGGACTTCCATTATTTTTTTGTATGTGTCTTAACTCTCCTCCAATCTTTTGATGCATGGCTTTCAAAACTTTTCAACTCTCTAAGATCCAAAAATTAAAATTTTCATACAGTGTTTGACACCCTCGTCTAGTCCCAAACACTTTTGTGTGTTCTACAGATTCTTGGAAGATCCTCGAGGCTATTTTCAGTCAATATTCCGATCAGATATACCTTTTATTCGAAGCTCCTTCCTTAATTGGATAAGAATCCTTCACAGATTTGTTGATCTTTAATTTTCCACCGCCTCCTTTATTTATTGTTTTTCAGGCTCTTTCTTCTTTATTAATGATTATCCCTCGCCTTGTGGTGGTTTCTTGGGGATGAGGGTGAGGAGGGGGACACGGAGTTTTTGCGCGTGGGTGGGCTTCTCATTAAAATTTAAAATTGCCGCTGTCTTCTCTTTTCCTTCCTGGCTTCAGGTTATTTTATTCATCTTCGCTTTCCTTTATTCGAAGAGGAGAGATAAATAAAGTGCGTCCTGGCTCTATCAACTCTGGGCAACACAATTTTTTTTATTATTATTTTAAAATATTTCATTGGAAACATAATAGATGTGAAGTTTCGCACTTCTGAATAAGTTTTGTGCCGAAAATTATCGTGTGTATAAAAATCAACCATTTTTGAAACTGTCTTCGTATTTCTTCTTTATTACCACAGGAAAATGCGCTCAATTCAGTATTGACTTACTCGATTGATCGAATTTGTTACCACTTAAGTGGACAATTAGTGTAACTGAAAAGTGAAACATAAATGAAAAAAATTAATGAATGTGAAATATGAAACAAAGTTCTTCTTATTGCCCCATATCCTACCAAGAAGTATTTTAAATATTGGAATGAGAGTCTTTTAATATGGTGATTAGTTCTCACGTTTTGATTTAGTATATTACATTACTGAGTATATTATGAAACAAAATTCCTCATATTGTACCATGCCCTACCAAGAGGTGCTTTAAATATAGTAATGAGAATCTTTTAATATGGTGATCAGTTCTTACTTTTTGACTGAGTACATTACATTAAGTCTGTGGGATTAAAATGCCACTTCCATGTTGGACATACCTCCTACGAGAGTGGCTGTGATAGCATTAAGGTGATAGCATGAAGACTCATTTTAGTTTTTCTGCTTCCGTGTTATCGTAACAACGATCTTTAAAGCACTCCGCCTGCTTCAGCAATTATAAAGGTAACTATTTTATGGTAACTATTCTAGTTTGTGCCATGTAATGGTTTCAGAAATCATGATACTTTTATTAAAATGTCATTTCAACATTTCGTTAATGAATTGTTTAATGTTTCTTGCGAAAACATAGCATTTTTTTTTTATCATGGGATTCAAAGTATTTTTAGTACATTATACATTCACTTTGAAATGCTAACAAAAATTAAAAAAATATTTTTGTATATATTATTAAGATATAAAATATTTGTGTATTTTCGTAGTTTATGGCTTTTTTCTTTATAAATACTCATGGAAAAGAAATTTGTAATTACTATTGTGGTAATACAATCGAAACATTCAACATTTTTCAAATGTATTGTAAGCACCATCAATGTATTTAATGAATTAATATTCAACCATGCTTTATAGTTCACAATATTAAAAGAAATATGTTTGATAAAATTGTATAAATATACATTTGATAATCAAAAATGGGAAAATTATTAATGTGCAACAAATTATTTTGAATTAAAATTTAACATCCCCCCCCCCTTCAACTTGCGTTTTCTTTCTTATTTGGTTACGAAAATTTGCTTAAAATATTGTAAATACATTTTTTAATCAAAAAGGGTCAAGAATTTTTTAAAAAGTAAGAATTTCCAAAATATGTCATTCTATTTTCCATCAGTTATATTTTAATTATTTTGATCCGATGACGTTTTAATTAAAACAGCAATGCGTAAAAGTTAAGATGTACTAACTACTGACATTGTTAAATTTTCTTAATTCTCGTTGGCATCTCTGAGATAGGTAATTGAAAAGAGAATAATGAGCGGAAGGGAAGAAGCTCATTCGGTGCCTTTTGTACTCTTAAGAAGTTTATTAATCAATCAGTTCTGCTTCTCGTTTTCAAATAAGGGAACTTGGGGACTAACAGTTTGTACGCGCTGCCATTCTTTCACGGCACCGCTTGCTTGTCTGCGAGCCCGTGTGCACTGAACTGTTCTTCTGAAGAACGGATTCAAACATCCTTTCTGAGGTTCTGAAAGCACTGAATACGAAGGAAGGCTCTTCATTCGGGTGCCATCCAAATTCCATTGAAGAGTCTCGCACAAAGACGCTCCTTTCGAAATCGAGAATAAAAACGCTTTCTCTCCAGGAATTGCTGCGGAAATCCTCCGAGTCGAATATTAATTGGTCTAATGGAAGGACTCGTTCCATTTCGAATTCATTGAATCCTTCTAGCGGAACGGAAGCTAATGAATTTGCTTTCGCCCAAAAGATCTTCGCTGCAATTTTCCGGATTCCATAATTCCGGTGCCTCTTTCCTAATCATCTCTTTAAAGCCTTCTGACTTTAAGAAGGACTCGTGGTCTGGAAAAATGTCATCGGCTTTCCTTGACAGGCCTTGAAGACCGGACCGAGCCTGAAACGGAAAGGAATGCCTTATGAATATTCATAGGGGTGCTCAGGGCTCTTTCTGGGTGAGAGGGGGCCGGGGGCTTGTCTGTCCTCGAGGTCGCTTGCCCGAGCGCACGTGATGCGAATCTAAAAGTACAAGCTCACCTGGACCCTTTGGATCCATGTCTTGACGTCGGCTTTTGCACCACTGTAACCGTGATTGACAATGAAGAATGTCGTTTCACATTAGGCGTCAGATGAGAGGCTTGCAGTTGTTGCCTGTCTTCTCTAGCTGTCAAATGGAACGAATGTTTTTACTTGTTTGGGAAAGACCCAAGGATAATCAGAATAAAGACTGATAGGTGAGGTACAGGCTTTCACCCAGGGTGGCAAATGAAATGCTTTTTTCGGTTTACTTTCTTTCATTGCATCTTGTCCCGTCACTTTCGCTTTTGCCTCCCATCACCCTTTACCTTGATGTTCTCTAACGATTCATTTTCTAAGCCTTAGAGGAAAAAGATTTTTGATTTTTTTTCACTTGTTTGATTGGATCCGGCTGTTGATTTTATGTATTCTAAAATTCTATCATTTTTTTTTAATTGGGATTCTATAACTATAATAAGATCTATATTTCGAAACTTGTTCGCCAATAAATACTATGCAAGGCTTTCGTGATCTTATTCAAGGATCACAATTTTATGCCTTAAAGACTTTTATTGAAGAGTATGGAAGAAATTATCAAAAAAAGCAATTTCTCCTGCCCCCCTCCCAAAGCTAAAGAATGTTTTTTTTAAAGATTAGTAGGCATATCGCATATTTCTTCTATTAGTAAGTGCTGCGACCTGTTGATAATTTAAATTAAGTTTAGAATAACGAGGTTTTACTATTGTTGAATTTGGAATATAAATTGTTCTAAAGAACGTAGAATAAAGTGATTATGGGGATGCAGAAAAGATTGTTTTAAATTTACAAATTATCCGTTTATATAACTGGATGGATTCCATGCAATCCAGTTCTTTGAAAAAAGTCTGCCGCATATTATGTATTTTCGTAAAATATTTTCAGTTCGAAACAAATAACTCGTATGCTTTATTCTTTTCTATTCTCAATTAATTTAATTGCATGATTGTTTACTATGAGAAACGAAGGACTTTGATTTAACGAGGCATAAACTTCAATTGTTAAATTAAGACTGTTGTTAACTTCAGGAATAAACTTTCTAATTTAAATTTTCAAGGTCATTCGGAACAAAGTAATGCCATATAGTAACTCAATGTTCTATAATTTTAAATCATTATAGAGTACTGCTTCATTTTATTTTAGAGGAAAAAAAATCATATAGACGAATCATATAGCCTATTCATTTCAGCGCTGATTGCCATGCATATTTAGTTCCCCAAATGCACGGATTTTAGAACTTATTGCTCGTATGTGTCTTTGAACCTAGAATAGTTAATGCTTAATGAGATAATTTTGGTTGATAACGTGGGTTATAGTTAAAACGATATATTATTATTTCTTTCATTTTTTCTGAGCTTGATGCTTTTGAATGTTATAAATCTTCATTTTTTAAAAACTATCATTACTGTGTTATGTAATAGTGTGTTTAAGGTAATGGTAAATTTTCCAGCCGGATGTTTATCGCAACTTTATATTGATCTCTTTAATCCCTTAAAATAAATATTTTAGTATTAAAATAATAGTATGAACAAAGATAAATATTGCTAATTCAAATATGTTAACATTATGATTTTTCTTTGTCTTTTGTGACATGCATGTGATAAGAAATATTTAAGAAGTGATGTATTTAAAAATCATATTTAAAAAAATGTTGCATTTAAATGTCATTATTTAAAGACTTGTATTTAAACGCCATATTTAAAAAAATGTTGTATTTAAACGCCATATTTAAAATAATGTTGTATTTAAACACCATATTTAAAAATGTTGTATTTAAATATTATATTTAAAAAATGTTGTATTTAAATGTCATATTTAAAAAAATGTTGTATTTAAATGTCATATTTAAAAAATGAAACTATAAGAAGAAATTAAAGAAAAGGGGAGGGGTTGCATTCGAAAGTATGTTTGGAAAGAAATATCAATATTTGATTTCCTATTTAGTAATACACTTAAAACTATTGCTAAAAATATCATTTAAAAAATGTAGAAAAAATCGTAAAATAGAAGAAAATAAAAATTGAAAAGACATGCGATTTCTAATTATTAAATTCTAAAATTCATTACTTTGAGAAAATGTTAAACAAAAGAGTCGAATGCTATCAGCTTCATACTTATGAAATTATTTATTATTTTATTAATTAATAAAAAAAATTCTAGATGCTTGCACAACTTGTTTTAATAATTAAAGATATTTATTATTTTAATAATTGGCGAAATTATTGCCAACGATGTTTAAATTTATATAATTTAAACTGAATATCAGTTCATCTTTGTGGAAGAAAATATTTTAAATGGTTTTGATTAAAAAATGGCACCATTGTCTTGGTAACAAAATTATATTGAAGTTATTTTTGGACGGAAAATTTTTATTTCATTAAAATTTAACTTTAATGCCTCCATGAAGTTATTTTCATGTGAAACTTTCATTTTTACATCTAAATAAAAAATAAAAAAACTATCTTGAAAAGTTTTGACTCCTAACAAATTGTCTTGATCTGACAATGGAATATGTCATCAGATTTGCTGTTAATAATTTATCCTCGATAACTTCTTTTTTGAAATAATTAATGCATTTTTAAAACCACTGTTTATTATTCTGTGTAACCATCACAAAAGCTAATGCGTTTTTCCGGTGAATAAGGTGACTTTAATTCATCTTTTGTGAAAATCGGTGCAACCATAAAAATTCGACAATTAACTAATTTTGTTGGCGGAGAAGTCATTGCATTTCTGAATGTTCTGAATGAATGTTTTATTATTTGAATAACGATTCTTTGTTGAGGATTATTCCAAGAAAGAAATTCCAGGAAAGCAGCGTTTAAAAAATTTTCTTCTCATTTTTTCTTTAATCGAACCGATCACGCCATTCAGCGCCTAAAATTACCTTTAAGCCAAATAATGAGTTCTTTTTAAAATCATTGAACGTAAACAAGAAAATCTCCAACTAATTAACGGGGAAGAGGGAGGGGGTCGTCTGCTCTTAATAATTACTATTATTTTAATTTCCTTATGGTGGGCGTGAAACTAAAGTTTTAATTTTAGTCCCTGATTACAGCCTCGGTGTTTATGAGTATCTCAAATGAACCGAGAAATTGAAAACCTCGCCAGATGAAACCACTCATTAAAAAAATAAGTTTTCTCTCTCTCTACCATTAAAACCATCCATCAATGAAGTTTTCTTTTTTAATGCTTAGTTTTGATTTTGAAAAGTACACTTTTTTTTGTTTTTGTTTTAGCCTCGACCTCTTTCTTTTTCATGATGCGTTGGAAACGTAATTAAAAGCCAGTGCACTGTGTCTTTCATTTTTCTTATTTAGCTAAATTTTTCCTCTTTATTTCAAAAAATTTTTCAGATATGAGCGAAATATTTCTTAATATATTTGGTTTTGCCGTTTAAATGATTTCTTGCTTAACGTTTGATGTGCTTATTTATGAAAGAAAATGGGAAGAAATCAATGAATGTTTAAGATGAAAATAGTCAGTTTTGAGTTATGAGACGCTAGACCGAAAGTGAATGAAATAATTGAACGTTCTTCCTCTTTAGAAAGAACATTCATTTCAAATTATTTTTCCCCCTCCAAATTTTTGTTAAACGCAACACGCAAACGACTTTTTTTTTTAAAATTCCGATATGCTTCATGTAATTGCTTTTATTTCGTTGCAAATTTTGATTGAAGAATAGTAAAAGAAAAAAAAATGCAAAGAATATGCTGTATACGTGACAATTGTAATCGGTGACGGTCATAGTTTAGATTATAAAGAATATAATATAGGAAATATAAATATGCTGATTTAAATAATCCTATTAATCTTTTCTTTCCCATCATAATTTTTTTTCCCTTCAATTCAATCCAATCCAAATAATTTGTTCTTCTTTTTTTGAATTTAAAAAAATTACAAATGTCACCGATACAATCGTCACTTAATGTTACAAACTTCTATAATGTTTTATTAGAAAAATACTGTTCACAGAAACGAACTAAGAGATTTTGCTAATCAGGAAACTTGATTAACAAACACTATACCTAAAAATTATTTAAAATAATTATGTGGTGATCTGATCAGCTGCCCCAGAGACACAGTGAATGCTGAAATTACAGTCTTAAACGTTTTTATGCAATCGAAAGTAGCAAAACATTGCTTGAAGCTTCATTATTTACCTTCAGTTATAAAAATCGATAATAATTGCGGAAATGATTTTATTTCATGAAGTTATGTTTATATCTGCATTTCGTTATAATACATTTTGCCATCAATATTAAGTAATAAAAATATTTTGTAACTTTCTGAATACTATCAGTTTGAGTAGCGATTGTCTGATTGATGATAATATATAAACTTTAGAAATTCAATCGGACAAATATGCAATGATCTTCAGAAAATAACCTTTAATTGTTATTAAATATTTTAAATTTAAGCCAATGTAGTAAGAAAAAATTTATGAAAATTAACTTTATTATTTTTAACGCGCTTGTAGGACTTTAGCTTTGACTTGCTATATTTTGATAAAAAAAAAAAATATTTTTTCCATTAATGAAATCTGGGTTTTTTTTTCAAAACTTTTAATTGTTTTCGATGTTCTCTGTCTTTTATATATGTTATTATTCATTATTACAAAAATTGAGGATTCTCGGATTTGGTATTATTTAGATTCTCAATAGGATCAAACTTCTTATACAGATTAAATTTGGAATTGTGAAATTTAATGATACAAGAACCAAATTTTGACTATACCGTGTTAGACATGTGTTTAAAAGATAATAATTGACTGATTGAAGTTTTATTGAGCAGAAACAAGATTTGACCATTCTATACCTAAAAAAAGTTATCTATTTTAATTAAATTTATTCAATCACTGTAATAATAACATTTACCTTACTATTCAAAAATCACGAGGAAAAAAAAAGCGCAATTCGGAAAATTACAATAAGAGGTTCGAAGCAGCGAGATCAAATTTTATAAAACTAATTTTGGCAATAAAGTAAAGAATTCGAATATTTTCTTATAATTTTGCCAGGTTAGAATGAGAGTTGTTAAGATTTTATTCTTAATTTGTTAAAATAGATTCATTTATCAAAGTGTCTAAAGATAACAATTTTTTCCAGAACCATGCGTTTTTGAAAACCACATAGTTCAGGTTCAGGTTCAGGTTCACCGAACCATCAGATAAATGCAGATGGTTCAGCATTTATCTGATATGAAAGCAAAATGTAGTTAAAATTAATCAATTAACTGTAATTAAGTTTCAAACATTAAAATGTTATGATTTAAATGAACCCCCCCCCCCCCCCACACACACACGACTATATAAGGCAATGGAACTGAAACGCATCAATTTAATAAGAGGGACATAGTATCATTTGGAAAAAAGTCCGTCTTCACAAATATTAAAGAAATCAAGAAGCGTGTAGAAACCATTACAGATCTCGAAAACAAACAAGTGCTTCGTCTCTGGAAACATATCCTTCGGTTAATATTCAAACTCAAAATTTGAGGGTTAAACGTACAGTTTCCTTCCAAGAAACGTCTTTTGCCACGTACCTACATTCAATTCCAATCAAACATCTTGTATGACAACCTTGCTCTCCCCCTCTCTCCTTAGTGCTTCCCTGCACCCTCTTGGAGTAATATCTATCTCCATCCCTTTATTAAATTCCATCTGCATCCTTCCCCTCCCCCCTCTCTGCTATTTCGGTCTTGAGTTTTGACATCGGCCATCATTCGCTTTGACACTTTGACCCCCACCCCCTTCCCCTTTCCTCTGACTGACTTACAATATCAATATAAGCCAACTCCTCCTCCGTCCCCCTTCCAAATGGATTTGGAACATTCATTGGAACATTGTTTTAAGGGAAGTTGGGTATGCTAGGCAAGTTGACGCGTCATTAAAGGGATGTGGAAGCCATCTTTGGAAGGGGAAGGGCGGAGATATGATTGAATTGGCTTGCTTTTTAATTCCGAATCCTTTTGGATCGAATGTTCCTTTCGAAATAAGATTTAATGAGATAGTTTTAGAGGAGGTAAAATGTTTCAAAATTTGAATAAAGTTTTCCCATCAGACTGAATATGTAGCGATGATGAATTGGCATTTCGTGTATTACCAGTAGAGAAGTGGTTATGTGAGGAGATTGGCAAATGATGCATGAAACTAAGAAGAAAGCCTCTTGAAACATTTTAAGTTAGTATTCATATTTATTTAAAAATACCCTTTAATAATTGCTAAGCTTTTCTTCCTATCCGCTTCTTAATTTGCTGTGCCTGAAAGATTGACATTTCATATCTTATTAACAGAAAAACAAGCCATCTAGTTTGAGTAAAGTTTGAATTTGATAAGAACTAATGATGAATGTTTTTGAAGAATATATCCTTATATCAATAGCAACTAAAATTGACAATATGAAGCAATTGTCCTTACGCCTTGTTGGATAATCCTAGATGTGATTTTAACATCATTGAAAATAATTGGTGTTTCTTAAAAAAAATATCTTTTAAACATCTATTCATTTTTTCAAAATAATAGTAAATGAGAATTGCTGAATTCCAGGGCTCACAGAAATGTTCATTATATTAATTATTAATTATTCTTTATTTTTTATAGAATAAGTCGCTCGTTACTTTTTATACAGCTTGAAACGTCCTTGATGGAAAATGATTTTCATTTGAGAAATTCGTTTGTAATTTAGATAAATATGTATGATAAATGAGATTTTCTAGCTTTTTGGATCAATTTTATTTATAGCCACGTAAATTCAAGCATAAAACATTTCTATTTGTTAACGTTTTTCTTAAAACCTAATTATTTAATTTTTATTGTATACTATTTATCTGCCTACCAAGTGCAAAATCGCAAGTTTCAAAAGTGCTAAAGCAACAATTTTTCGGCAAAAATCCTATTTCGAATGCATTCAAGACTATAACTAGTTAGTTACCTGTGTCATATTTATTATTATTATTATTATTAACACGTTTTTATTAATTCACTTTCTTTCCTGTCTGTTTTCGGTACAAATATTGCAATCGATTTTAAATTAACTTACCGATGGTTTAGAAACTTGAAACATAACTAAAAGGCAAAAAACTGGATGACAAAGTAATATTAATTCGCTTTGTTGTTTGTTTGTTCTGCACAAATTTTGGAATTGATTAGAAATTTGTATTCCCGACAGATGGTACCGTGACAAATCGTTAACTCATTGGGAAGTTAATTCAAAATTGATTATTGATTTTTACGCACATAAAGTCAAAAAACAGAAAACAATTATTTAATTTAAAAAATACTATGCCAAATTTTTAACGGACTAAAAAGTATAAAATAATTTCTCCTAATTCTTTACAGATTGTTCTGAAAGCTTTTGATTGTGAATTTTAAAAATTCACAATCATAAATTTTCGAGGCAATCTATATGAGCTTAGGAATCTGTATGGGATTATAAATCTATATAGGACTATGAGTAATTATTTTATACTTTCTAGTTCGTTTTAGAAACTTGTTATATTAAAATGTTTTTATTTAAATAATTTTTGTGATTGACTTCGTTACCAAAGGAACAACATTACTCGGATTTTGTCAAGACTACTGGTCTTGACTTTCAAATATGATTTCGAAATCTTAATTTAAAAAAAAAACTTTCGTTTGACTATTAAGAACAATGAAATATGTAATTTGGCTGAGAAGCCATCTTGTTATTTACTGATTACGTTGTTAACACTGAACCCTTTGACCCTACGAATTTGCTTGGTTTCCTTATTAAATATCACATCTTATTTCGAACATTTATTACTATTTTAATTCCTTTTCATTGTAAGGATGATTTGAGATAATGAATCATTTCAAAGGAATTTTCGCATTTAAAATTAGTAATTCTTTCACTTAATTGCAGATTTAAAACGAAATATTCAGTAATTCGATACACACGTAAGACACGCCATTGTATATAGAGGAATTAATCAATAAAAATATCAATTAGTGTAACATAATATCTATTCTATTCGTTATTTTTTTATTCTGTTATTGCTAATCAAACGATTATTACTAACTTATTGCAAAATTCCTATTCAACTGTTTACTTCTTGTTCAATGTCTTGTTATATGAGCAAATTTATTATTTACATTTTCATATGATACAAGTTATGGAAAATTTTATTTTAAAGAATAAAAGGACATTTTGTCCTATTTTTGCAGGTAAATTCATAGATGAGCCAGAAGAAAAGTTTAGTAACTGTTTATAAATTCATTTGAATGTATCGACTGTTATTGTATATTAAAACTTGACTATCAAGCTAATTTCATAACACACTTTGTTATTACAGTTATTAAAATTATTTATACGCTTTCAAAAAGTCTTAAGAAAGAGAAATAACAGCATTTAAAGGGCATTTTCTGGCCTAAATAGTCTCATATGATACGTTTTTTGTAAGAGAAATAAATTTAATTCTAACGCAGTCAAGATTCCTTTTCCAGATCCTCAATCTATTTCGAGAGTACTGCGGCCATATGGTGTTTTTATCTCTAAAGGGCCATTTGTCTTTCGGACAATAGCCAGTGTGATAGTGTCATTTGCAGTTCCAACTTTGTAATTTATATTGGTGTGTATTTTATCAGACTTTTCAAAAATAATTGATGGGCTCTAGAAGTTAAATAGACGAGTTAGAATAAAAATTATTATCACTCTTTTAACAAAAAAAAAAAAAAAAAAGAGCTTTCATGGAGGACCTATAAGTCATAGATATGATTCAAGAATTGTGAATTAAATATTTTTATGTTATGTACATGATTTAAAAACTGCGTTTAGCTTAATTATTAATTTGCAATCCATGAGATGACATAATTCAGTATCTTCTATATAATTCTGGTTGTATTCTTTGCCAGTTGCGTATTAGTTGATTATAATATAAGCCAAGCAGCTAGTTCTTAACGATGTTTGGATTTTAAATTTTTCATGGACTTAGTATTATTTACTTTTTGATTTCTTTCTGATATTCACAATAGTTTGGTTTAAAGTTGAAAACCTATTATGCTTTTATAGAATTTTGAATCAGTTAATTAATACATTCATGACATGAGGAATTCTAACATGGTAATCGAGCACTGATATCGTGATTCACCGATTAGCGATGGTATTTTAATGTGGGGACAAAAAGAACTAATCATAGCTTTATTATTGCTTTACTTTTAAGCAGAAACAATTCTATAATCATGATTCCATCTTTGTCCGAAATTCCTGTCATCCAGTTATCTGCTTTATAATTTCTTATTAGATAGCAACTGGAAGCCTGCCAGCCACATAATCATTGTAAGTCTATTTGTCTCAGTAAATGCTGTTGGAAATAATTCTTGTACAAAACAAAAATTATTTACAGCTACATTAATAAACCTGAATGTTATATGAATTACTAGTGCTCAAAAATGTAATTGTTAGAATTTTGCTTAATAATATTGAACATTTTGCATAATTTTTACTTGCTTTAACAGATATTTTCTTATGCATATAAAATCAATTTGGATTATATAATAAAAAGAAGAAGAACTCTGGTTTCAAACGTATTTGCTGCAATGTTTATCAATAAATTCATTGATTCTTCCCCTATTGGATATCTCCTGACATGATTTAATTTCTTCAGTTTTGCTCATTTTGTCATGAAAGGGAAACCTCAACGCAGATTCATCCATCAAAGTTTCACTTTATTTGAACGAAGGTAAGAAAAGAGAAGATAGAGGATGGAGATAACACTTTAAAAGCTTAAGAAGCCAATCAGCGAAATCAGGTGTCGCCATCTTTATCATACGTTATTTTATTCTAAATTTTGTTATTTTATTCTTATTATAAATCGTTATTTTATTCTTAAAACATTGAAAAAAATGCAAAGCTATCACGGGGAATCTTTGTGTCTACTTATTAATATTGAGAACGTAGAAACAATGGGAAAGAATGAAATGAAGCGTTGAATGATGTATAGAAAATGAATTATCATCCGGAATCTATTGGAAAACTTTGTAGCTATATAGATTTCTGTAATAAAAGGGAAGAAAAAGTTTGTATTTTTCTCTTTTGTAAAGTTAAGCATTCGACAGAGGTTTGCCTTTGCCGCTAGATAACATCCCGTCTTCTATCTGGATTCGATTCTTTGGCAACAAACAATGCATGAGAAGACGAAGAATCTCTGAAAAAGAAATCGGAGCTCTTTACCATTCCTGTCTCGTAGTCTTGAGCTGTTGCGTGGCAAGTGGAGGTGGAGCCCCCCACACGTGACCGGACTGTTTGAGACCACTGGCCAGATCATTCGGCCAAAGTAAAAGTTGTGTCTCTCCAGTTTCTTCGTAGGAAAGAGTGTCATTGGCAAGTGGTTTGAATTTTTCTTTTTGATGCAAAGAAATTTCTTTTTGATGTAAAGTCTTTCTTAATGAAACAAGGGCAATTATAGCCCATTTGATTTCACTAAATGTTTCCTGTTACATATGACGTTATTTGGTCAAATTATGTCCTTTCTCGTACACGTAGTATAGAGAAAGTATAGTAATCGTCAAAAAATTCCAACTCGAGATTTTGACGAATCTCTACATTTTAGGCCTCTTTGAGTTCAAAAAATATATTTTTATGAAATGCCCATCTGTTTATCTGTGATAAAGATCACTAGAAAACGCTTTGATCTAGGCGGTTGAAATTTGGTATGCGGTCTTTATGCCAAATTTGCATATTTCTATCAAATTTTAAGTAATCTGTTCAAAAGAAGTTCGCCTGTCCGACTGTTCGAATATAAGTAAATATAACAACCTAACGAAAAGAGCTAGATCGATAAGATTTGGTACCCAGATTTAAAATTTATATTGTAGACCCTGTCAAATTTTCAGTCGATTCCAACAACAGTTAATTGTCTGTCGATCTATATTTTCGCAAGTATAATTAAAAATAACGCGATAAATTAAAAATGGAATGACTTGTTATATAAAATTTGGTGAATGATTGAGGGACTAGAATTGTGACTCTGTATTAAATTTTGGTTCGAAAAAATTGTTCGAAATTTGGTTCGAAAAAATGCGTATAAAATAGATTTTCCGATACATTTAACGGGATTGAATCAAATTTTTGTTTAAATCAATTGAAAAATTATTTCTAAGCAATTTCTATTTTTGGATACTGTTAACATGCCAGGGATTAATCGCCAAAAAAAACTCACCAAGAATAACACGATAGATTCAGTAAAAATGCTAAATTCAGATCAAAATTTAATATTTCGTAACTACTGTACGCCAATGGCATACATGAAAGGCTTTCTCTGGTGTGACAAGTTTATTAGAGAGTTAGCAAGAAAGTTAGGGGGCGACCGCTCCCACTGGTATGTTGATTCTGATCAATAAGGTTGTTTTTGAATTTTTTAAACTAGGCTTCGTATCTGCTTCGTTGAGTTACCTTTGTTTTTTTTTTTAAAAAAAGGAAATTTGTGTGAATGATGAAATTACTGTACAAAAGTTTTCTCGATTTAGTTGATGCTACAGAATCGGCTTTACATCAAAAACAGACCATGTAATTTTCTGCAGGAAATTATCTTCTTTTTGTCTTTGAAATTATTAACTTGTACTAAAAACAAAACTCATTGACAGTGATTTACATTAAAACTACATAGCCTAATCATATTAAATGTACTAACTATTGGGTAGTAATATTAAATGACAGCAAAAAAGCTTTATTTTTAGGCCCTTTTTAATCTTCTTAAAGATGTATTTGTTAACCCATTTGTGCCTATAAATGAATAAATAAATTGAGTGTAATGCTATTTGGTAATTTTTGTAAAATATTTTAAATGGCGTTTTCTTTAATACATTCTTAATTAATCATAGATTTTGATTGTGAAGAAATTATCTGTTAATTCTTTTTATTTTTCCGAAATTCCTTTGAGGTACCTTATTTTCATTGAAGATATGAACTTTAAAAAATTTTTTTATCAGTTATTCAATACTTTTTAAATTTGCGGTTTTATAAATTTTTTAAAGAGATGGCTTATTTTGGTAAGATACCTGTTAGAAATCTAATATTGAAACTCCTTTGAAGAAAATATTGAAAAATCAGGTTCCACGTTCATACTTCAAGTTGCACAAACTTGCAAAGAGCCCAAATCACTATCAGCATTTCGGTTTATATCATCAATTTTTGGCTGATTATTGAATTATGAATTATTTTTGAAGTTCGAAGTTGCGCGGGATCTATGAAAGGCAACCTTATAATTCTTGAATCGTAGTTAGATGTCGAAACCGATTCCCGAGTCTAACTCCTGAATGTCTGAAATTCCACGGTAAAGAAACAGCAGTATACTTGACTAAATGCCCTAGGCCTTCATCATTCTCGCTCCCGATTCCATGGAATCTCTTATCTTAGCATCACTTCAACTCGATCGTCTTTGTTTCATTAAAAATAACATAAATAATTAACAATTTCCTGGAATCCAATGTCATCAGAATGGCTCTGTGTGAAAGTTATTTAATTACTGTCTTCCTTTCATTCTTATCATATTATCTTGTTCGAAATAACGAGACCCGTTTGCAACAAATAATTATTTTCACGGGACATGATCGAAGCTGTAAATTTTTTGTTTCACTCCGTTTCCTTATATTTGTTACAATAAACATAAATCGATATATATGTGAAGCGTGTTTTAGCAGTTGTGTGGTCAAATAGTAGAAACTTTTGAAACTTTAAAATTCGATTTGTTTCACCCGGGAGGAATATTATGTGCAAAAAGCGATGATGAAACTGACGTCCGTTTACATCGCGATACAATAACAGAAGAACAAAAGATACTAAATTTTTTTTCCCTTCGGTGGTTTTTATGATGAGATTTTGATAAGGATTTCTTTCACGCATGTAGATTTAGGATAGGGGAATTTAGGTATCTTTAAAAGAATGTTGAAAGCATTAAAGATTTTTATCCCTTTACTCGAAGCGTGAGAACCTGCTGAATTTAAAGTTTTCTAGAGCGCTTGTTAAAAGTAATTGAATAAAAAATGGAATTAGATCAGGAAATAAGAGAACATTTTAGAATGAAGTTAATATGGGTTAAATTAAGATAAAAATGAAAATAAAAATTAGGTTAATATATATATAATATTAATCAAAAGTCAGTTATGAATATTCAGAAATTATTGTTGATACTTTTTTTTACATGGGAAAGACACCAAACCAACAATACTTGATTACTATTTTCTTTCTTTTCGTTTCTTTCTCAGTTGTTCATTTTACGTGAAATATTAGGTACTTGCATGCTTTTTGATAATTTTTTTTTCATTTTTAAAAGGCATTTATTGAGAAAAATTAGTACAATATATACCAATCAAAATATTTCCCATCATTTTGTACAACTTTTTTCCATTTTTGTCCAATAAATCTTGCAACTGATTGGCTTCAGATTTTTTTGGTCCCTCAGGCAGTTCTTTGTCATTGGCATCGAATTCACCACTCTTAAATCCTTGAAACCAAAATCGACAGTTGGGATATCACGGAGCAGCATCACCACAAGTTTCTAAAAAGTGTCTGCAAAAATGCAATTTGAAGCATTCCGTGATTGGAGTCTTTAAACACTGAATAACTCAATAATACTATATATGGAAAACTTTAAAAATGATAACAATAAGGTTATTGCTAAAATCCAAAACCATTGTCGATATATAGATACATCGCATGTTTGACAATAGATGTCGCTTATTAAAGTATTAAAGTACCTGCAAGCACCTAATATAAACCGCTATTAAAAAGATAACTTAATTTCTGTGTTGTAATTATCACTTGAAGAGGGTTTTGGAAAATAAACATATTGAACCAAAAATGTAAGTAGTTACTCTAACGAATTAATAGCAAACAAATTCTGCTTCTTTATTATCTCATATTAGGCAAGCAGTTTTCTATTAAGTATGAAGGGGAGGGGGAGAAAAAAAACATAATCCTCGAAGACAACCCATGTCTGAACTTCTTCCCCCCCCCCTTTGTACTTCGTGATGGCGATGTCTAAAAAAATGTCCTTATTACTGTCGAAGATTATCGTTTGCCAGTGACAGCTGCGTCCTGATGCTGGACACGTCTTCATTACGTAAATGTTCGGGAAGGCAGCTTCCCCGGTGGAAAGTGTTTGGCTGCAAACGATTAATATCTGACACAACGGTTCGTTCCTGGACCATTTTTATTTATACCTCTTTTGCAGTGGGATGCCTGTGCTTTTTCTTTCCATGTACAAGAATCTGTTATGAGTTTATGCAGCATT
The DNA here is from genome assembly GCA_026543865.1 of Argiope aurantia. NCBI lineage: Eukaryota > Metazoa > Arthropoda > Arachnida > Araneae > Araneidae > Argiope > Argiope aurantia. The sequence goes on along the minus strand of JAPMOR010095361.1, from coordinate 415,750 downwards.
ACAAAAAAAGGGGGGGAGGGGGGGGGAATTGCAGCCAAGATTCGATTAATGCCACGAACGTTATTTATATAAGGATGAAGATTTTTATCACATTCTTCATCTTTTTTTTTACGTATGCGTAGCTTAAGTAGTAATTTTTTTCCTCCCTTGGCATTAAGAAGGAAAAAAAGTCTTGTAAGATGAAACGTTATTTCTCCCTTGTGGTACATTAGACGCTTAGAGGCAGAAGTATTTATTGCCTTTTAGACATATTTTCCGCGGAAAGCAAAAAAGTATCGACGTAATGTTTAAGAAGACTATAAACATGTTTTTTTTTTTTTTTTCATTCTTGTTTTATAAAAAAAAGGCAGAGTTGTTCAAACAGAAAGGCCTTCTCATACACATATTTAACAACAAATTATGATGCACACAATTCTTGGTGAATAAAAATTATGTGCTAAAAGTGAGCACATTTTTATTAAAATAAGTATTCAACTCTCTCTATATAATATTCTTGTTGAACAAATATATATATATATATATATATATTGCCTTAATAAATCAAAATACGTACTAGAATTTATTTAATATTATATGTCGCTATTAATAATAAAGTTGTGTGTGCTTGTGTTGACACTCCAAAGGCCAGAATTTTTTAACCTATAACTGAAAAATTTGGCACATGTATATTTTAGAAAGTAACAATTGCACCTTGAGGCGATTTTTTAAAATTTCAAATGATTAAAAATTAAACTGAATTTTCACGTTTATCCGCCTTTAATTTCTGAAAATAATATTATATGAAAATAAAGTTTGCACTATTTCAAATTTGTAGAAAGTATTTTTTTAGTGATACCAATTTAATAACTGTGCAAATTTTTGCTGAATTTAAGCAATTTTTAAAAATATTTTTGGATAATTTACTGCATTAGATATTACCTTGCTACCCTGAAAGTAGAACCATTTTCATTGTTTCAGCAAATATTAAATAGCTTTATTTTCTATTTTCTTTCATTGTTTGCAGCTGAAGAAGGATTCTGTTTAACATCTGTGTAGACGAATAAAAAAAAAAAAAAAAAACTTAGTGAAATTTAGAAGTTGGAAGAACATGACATTTACTTTTTTAATAGAACTATGATGTCATGGAACTGATCGTGATTAAAAAAAGTAGTAAAGACAGTAAGTAAAAGACAGTAAGCAAAACGTAAATAAGACAGTTAAACTTCAGCATTATTGTCTGATAAATTGGCGAAATCATGTATATGAAGCTATATCTAAACGTTTTATATGAAATTAAATAGAATCAATTTTCGCGGTGAACCTAATTGTCACCAGAGGCGATTAGTATGTAATAGAATTTAAAACCTGTTAAAATAAAAACAGCACTGAAATCATCCGGTATGTTTTGAAAATCGTCCAGTTTACGGAGCAGTTGCGGGAATCGGCAATATGTGTTCGATAATACAAATGATGGAAGATGGTGCTTAATTCTACAAGAATATCCGAAGCATGGGTAGTAAAAACACAGCCAGGCTTATACTTAGTTCAACACTTCCAAAATCTTAACTCAAATAGACAGCAAATTCGTGGAGCAAAATCTAGAGATTTTACTCCACGCACAACACTCCAAAAAGAGAATTAACTCTTAAAATCAGCATTTTTGTCTTTTGTAACTTCTCAACAGGGTATGGAATATTATAGAACTGTCGTTGGATTTCAACTCCTAATTGAGATATCACCATTCTTTTTGTATTTTCCAGAGCCTTTGGTAGGCATGTTTGTGGTCAAGATCGAGAATTATTAACCTGGCATCTATTCAGCTTCCATTAATAACTTCCGTAAATCTATTTTCATTGATATTAACATTGTATGGAAGATAAATTACAAATTCCTAACTGTATGATTTAATTGACTCAGTAAGAGGAAAGGTAACTGAAGTCTAAATTGTATTTTTTTTTAAGAATTAGTTTGTAAAACATATCTTTACATGTTAATTGTATGAGCTGTACTTACCAGCCCCTTTTAATTGATTCCAGGTATGTTTTAAATGTGAACGAGTATAGTAGAGAAGTGCCTGTCCTTAGATATTAGAATGTCATATTAGTGGTGTTCTTTTCAAAAACCTATTTCATGCTTAATTACGCAAAAGGTTGTTTGTGACTATACAAGTAATAATAATACCGTTTCTTTAAATTAAACAATAAGATTTTGCAAATTCAGATTTTGATAAGCATAATACTCGTTTAATTTTTGATTTTGGAAACGTTTAATTACTTTATAAATTTGATTAAATAGAAGATACTCTGATTTGGGAAGAAAGTAGTAAATCTAGACTAATATAAATCGAAGTTAATATGAAAACTAGCAAAAAATTACTGTTGAAATAATACTATAACTATAACAAAAGTATTTTAACATCATTTTTAAGAATTAGTTTCCATTTTTTTAGCCTTTGTATTCTTTCTTTAAATTCAAGTTGTGTCATGTCTATATTTTTAAAAAGAGAATAATTACAATATTTTTGTATTATGATTGAAATAGTTTAAAATCATAAACTATTGACATTGCTTTGAATTCAAAAATTATATGTAATATTTTTCATTATATCTACATTGGAAAAAAACCTTTAAAATCACAAATATCTTTCAAATTTAAAACATATATATCTTTAATTCATCTTTCAGTAGTTAATATATTTTGCTAATTTATACATTTTTTGCTGTCCTTGGCCATGTACATGAGAAATTATTGCCTATGTTCAAATTTCGGAACATTTTTGTATTATTCAAAATCATTTATTTTAACTTAATATTTCAATATTAATTACAAATATTATTTATTTTGTATATTTTTGTTATGGATCATTAAATATACGTTAATAATTTTTCTTACAAATAAAAAGACATATATATTATATTAAAATAAAAATTCTCAAAAATATATTAAAATAATTCTATTGGAATTGTAAAATGGAATATGTCTTAACTGATTAAATGAATAATTAATATTTTATATATAAATAAGCAGTTAATACTACTTCATTTAATAAGGATTTAATAATGATAATTTCAATTTTAATGCACTTTCAATATTCTTTCAATTCGTTGAATTTGTATTTTTTACATATATATTTATCTGGAAATTTGAGACCCAATGCCCGTATGCAATTGCCTAGTCCTATCTCCACTGATATTCAGAGCATTACTTAGATATTAATAATTTAAAGAAATAAAAGTTTGTATTCGTTGTCTGTTGCTGTATATCTGTTAAATAATTTATCTCAAATATATTTTACGTGGGGAAAAAAAATAACATAGAATTAGCTTTATTTCTGTGGGGGAAAAAAGGGTTCTCAAACAGACATTTTTCGCTGAAAGAAAGGTAACAGAAAATAGCCATTTTTCATGAAGATTAAAGCCTTATCTTGCAACTTTTCTGTTGCAATATTTGGTAAATTGTCAACGCAAAGTTTCAAATATTTGTCGCTTCATTGCTTTAACTTATGGAACACTGTTGGCAAAAATTGCTTTTGCTATTTTAAAAGCACTTTTAGCAAACAATAAAAAATTTTATCGAAAATATCAAATATCTTCATTTCTTGAGGCGAAACTCTTAATCAGCAGGGACTCAATCTTCAGGCAACTTTTAGACTTCTCTATATCCACTGAAATCGAATGCAATTAGTTGCTCAATGACTGGACATAGAACTAAGAAATTTTGCTGCTGATGCCAATTTTTGTCTACAATAACTATCTTTTCCACAGTAAAAAGACAAGATTTGCTTCGTCTTGTGTTCCTGCAGTGCATGGGGTCAGCCAGTTTGCTCGAGGCCTTCAGCTGCGTGCGGAACGAGAATTTCTGTCTTTCCTTCGAAACTTTTAGTTTTTAGAGCAGAAAAAGAAGTGACATTTCGGTAAAACTCGACACAGATAATAATATAAAAAAAAGCTTCCATCGGGAGCATAACTTTCGCATGTTGGGTGTTTTGCTGACCGGCGGTTAAGGGTTTCGGTGCCCGAGGCAGTTCGTTCCTTCTAAGTACCAGATAGCAGGAGGAAAAAGTTCCGGAAAGAAAATAAATAAATAAAAGTGCTTCTCTGGACACATTTTCCAGTACAGTTATTTACCGATCGACAAAATCGATCCATAATCTCTTGCTTAGAAAATATACCACTGCTATGTGAGTCATTTTTTTTAGTGTATAAAACTTGTATAAAATATGTGTACAGCTGATGCATATGAAATCCAAAAATAGTTTATAATGTGTGTCGAATGAACAAAACATTCAATTCAACAACTTGATTATTCTTTTATTAGAAATTAAAGTTGAAAGCATTTGAAAACATTACTTCATCCAAAATTTTAAAATGTTATTAATTTCTATTGGAAGTTTATTTAAAATCAATTCAAACGATCTCATCAGTAAATGCAAAATTTAGTTTTACCTATAGAATAACAAACATAAGTGTAAATAAATCATAATTTTGTGACATCTGCTTGATTCCGACCATCTGCTTTGAGCATATTTTTATTCTGCTGGTTGGCAATGTGTTTATATCAAGTTAGTGTTTAATGTAGTTGGAATTTTTATGTGACAATTTTATAGCTCATCTGCCATAAAAATATAATTAGATATTATTTGGGATGTAAGTTGTTCGTGAAATCAATGATACTGAAATTTTCTCAATTACTCTGATTACCTCATAAGAAGAAATCTAAACTTTTAAAATATTTCTATGCTACCAAAATAATTTTTCTTGGATTTGTAAAAATTGAATATTCACTATTATGTAATTGAAAAGGTAATACAAAGTGCTATTTAGGGAAAAAGAAACTTTTTCTGGCGAGAATTCTATTTTGAAATTATGTATGACTAAAGTTAATTATTTATACCAAAGCTTCTTAATATTACTTTAAAGAAAGTTTGATTCCGCATACATAATTTTTTTTGTTTGATTGGCACAAGAACATAAACATTTTAAATAAAAAAAAATGAAATCGGATTTTGCGGAAAATAATTTTTGACATGGTCTTCTATTATAGTTTAAATGTCATGGGGCATGCTGTGAATGTGAAGCAACGTGACGTTAGCATTAAGTTTTGTCTTACTCTTCACTAATTCAAAACTACTTCAGATGTTTATTTTATTAATAATTGCAAATGTGCGAACTTAAATATCAATCGAATTTGCTAATTGAGTGTGGAATAACATTTATGGCTTTTCATCTAGTCTTGAGCTAACTTGCTCAATAAATAAAGTGAATTAACTCGAGAATAACAGTGAAGTTACTGTCTCGATAGATAGATTGAGTGACTAGAATTTTTCCGTTTGGAAAAAGACAATTTTAACATGAGAATAACTCACATTTTTTTATCTGATGACTGACATCAGAGATCTCGCATCAGTTTTTGAAATACGCACCAAAACATTGAACTGTCATTCTCGAGTTGCTTTGAAGTTTAGAAGCCAGTACAGATGAATAGTTGTCGAAGGCTCTTGGTAGCATCAGATCATACGTCACTGAATGCAGGTAACAAGAATTCATTTGACCATACTACAGATTACCAATCTATTACAGTCCAGTGTTAATTAGCTTTAGATCGCTGGTGTACAGGACCGGAATAAGCACTATGAAACTCTTAGACAATGCAAGTCTTGGTGGTCTTTCTGCTCCCTAACTTCCAAAATCCGATATTTTTGTATCAGTCTTTATTATTTACATAAGCAGTTTTATATAGCAAATTCTAATAAAAATGTAATTATGGGACCTTTTAGCAGATTTGGCTTCAGTATTTTTCATCTTAAAAAAATATTTGAAAGTTAATTTTTTTTTTTCTGCTTAAACTATTTTTTATTTAAAAAATGTATTTAAAAGCAATTTTTGGTCACTTTCTAATGCTATTTAATTATATAATCGGACATTTTTTAAATGTAAAATAATATATTTTTTCAATATTTAAAACAATGTTATGTAAAACTTTTAAAAGATAATTTATCAAAAATACGAGAATAATAGTTTAGCGCTTAATCGATTCAGCATTTGGATTTGAATGAATTTGTGTACATGACCAAAATAAATTAAATAAAAGCATAAAATTTATATATTTTTGATAAATTAAATTTTTAAAATTTATATGCCTACTTCTTTTTTCCTGGATTTACTGATTTAATAATAGTGGTATCTAAAAATTTCTACATATCCTGAAATAGTAGAATAAAAATATACTTTTCAGAGCTCCGTATGAAACAAAGCCATTGTGAGATAAACGTTCCACCGTCACTTTTCGTGTGGAATTGAACTGCACTCGAGCTACCAAAAATATTATCGAATACTATCCATTTTACATTTGGAAAGATATTTTTCAGCTCTTCAATCCCATAAACCGGTTGGGGGGAAAATGGTTTTTTCGCCACCTCTGCCACAAAAACAAAAGCAGGTTGATCCTTCCTCTGCCCCACACCTTCCCAAAATGTTCTGAGCGGCCAACGGTCATCCATCTTAACTGCGACCGCCGGATGTTTCACAGAACCTGAGATAACGTGTCCACCCCCCCCCCTTTCCCCTCTTTTCATTTCACATCACGACCACATACCCCCCTTCCTTTTCTCTTTTTGTTGTTTTACTATTTTTTTATTGCACCGTTCTTCTCTTGCTCCGTGGTTATTTATTTATTTGACCTTTTTTATTTTTTTTTCCCGCGGCGATGGCAACGTGTGTTCTGGGTGGCGTTGTAGAGAAGCTTCATAAATATCTGCGCGCGGCCGACTGCGCATAAATCAGCTTCAGCATTTATCAGCGGAACCATTATTGTTAATCACGGCCGACAGCTTAAATATTGAGTGAGGCGGCGCCTTAAATTATTACACTGTTGTCGGGTCTCGCATGAAAACCCTTTTTGGCGCGTAGGCTTGGATTTTTAATATCGAATTATGCCTCCTTGATGTATGCGCCCGCATCAGCATATCTATATTTTAGAGTTGTTGAAGGGTGGACCTGCTGCATGAGGACCGTGATTTCAAGCTACGTTTTAGCACAAATTTTACGAGAATGAATAGCGGAAAGAGGAGACGCTGTTTTGTTGTCAGGGTGTAACTTTTGAAAGGTATATTTTCGAATACAATGGATTCGTCTTCTAAATTGCTTAAATACTTTTAAAGAGTCAGACTGGAATTACTTTGTAGCTTTTCTTCAGCTTTTATATAGAATATTTTAGAAATTTTATTCAGCTTATTGCATGTTATTGTAAAAAGTTTTATTTTTTTATTTTTATTTTGTTAGGTCAAATGTCCGGTTTTTGAATGGCTATTTTGAGACGACTCTTATAAGTTTGAATGGTGGCGAGAAAATTAAAACGACACCTGTGCCATCTTTAAACATCTACCATTCATAAACAAGTGCATGTGTGATACTGCTTACTGTAGGCACGAGGTTACCGTACGCCTTTGATTTCTTGTATAACCAGTATCGAAATGATGGCCGTTTAGTCCTGAAACCAAATAAATTTTTAAAAAATAAATTTACCATTGGAAATTTCAGTATGACCAAGGATTTTGGTATTTAACCAAAGTTTGATATGGTTCGTTAATTGGAAAAAAGATACTTATTGAAATTCAGATTAACTTTTCTATAATCTATAATTTAATATCTAAGAAAACATATTAAAAATTTGTTTGTGAAATGTCCGTTCATCTTACAGGCAAAATTTTAATCTGGGTAAAAATATATTTTAATTTGCTTAAAACCCAGGATTGTTAAGTACAATAAAGCTGCATTTATTCGTATTTCAAGAGACTGATGTAAAATAATAATAATAAATAACTGATTGTCATAAACTTAATAGTATTAATGTAAACTCATTGACAAGTTAAAAAAAAAGAGACAAGATAAAAGATATAAAGTTTTTAGAGATACCTTAAATATATTTTTGCAAAGTAGTAAAATAAAAATAGGTTTTTAAGTTTAAAATTAATATTTAAAGGATGAAAAATCATACTTTTATTGCATATCTTGAGTGCAAATTATACACTTAGTTTTTATTCGATTTATGTGATTGCTGCTAGGCATTTTTTTTAAATACCTCAATTTATCGTTTGATTTCTAGAATATCTTCGAGTATTAAAAACATTATTAAAAGTCGATTAAAGTTTTATGTTTTTAATTAATATTTAGACAAAGTAAATTCTAAAGTATCGAATGAAGTTCATTGCGTTATTAAAAGAAAGATGGAATAACTTAATCAGGTATTTCTTCCACATCGCGTGCAGGCAACACCTCAGATTGTATATGCATTAAATTTACATACACAGCAGATCTGTCTTTGAAGCAGGTTTTGTTAGGTTTGAATTCTAGAATATTGTAACCAAATCCTCGGAACTATTTTAATTCAGTTGAAGCTAACCAATATCAGCTAAAATTCATATTATTTTTTAAATATTCGAATAGTCAATATCTTTATTGTTCTACAATTTCAGAAAAATCTGAAAGGAAAATTATTTTAATCGAGAAAATGCGCTACAACATATTTATTTTATCTTCTGTTGTAAAAATAATAATTTGCATAGAAAACATCTGCCGTTTAAACCGAGTTTTGGCAAATAATCCTGACAAGCAAAAATTTATTTACCAAAAAGTGACTATGATAAAACTAATTTTCTATGCGATAGATTGAAAATTAATTTGATAATTATTCCTTAATTCATAGATACCTTAATAATATTCTCCATATTAAAGTATGCTGTAAAAAATTATTAAAAAAATTATTTCTTGTTTGAAATTTAATGCATTTGGTTGAGTGAAAAAAATGAAGATTTATATCAATGCTCTGTTGTATAAAACGTCTTCCAATTAAATTGTTAAGAAAAATAAAATTTTATAAAATCATTTTTATTTGCTTGCAGTCTTGCAAAGAAACAGCAAACTTTAAGATCTGTTAGTTGAAAGAGTATAATTGTTTGTGAAATAATTATATATTCTTTTTATTTCAATGCGCTTCTATTTTTAAAAGAATTATCATGAATAATAAATTATTTTTGTAAATATGTACCTTAAATTATTGAATATGTAATTATCTTATTTTATTTTTTATAGGTAAGTCCCTCTTCTATTTCTTTGAATTCAGTTTCGGAAATTATGCCCACTGACGGTAATATTTTCATATTGTTATTCTTCTTGAAGTGAATAATTGTGTAAACAACTTGCTTGGTTGGTGTTTTTCTCCTTTATTCTTTTAGGTTGTTAGCAAAGTAGAGTGTCAAAATAAATGAAATATAATCGTTTTTTGTAGAAAATTTATTAAAAAAAAACCCTCATGTAAAAAGCATTTAAGATTTTTTGGTAAACACTTTTCAAATTAATATTTATTGGTAAATAAGCAGTTAATTAACACTAATTTCATTGTTTAATATAAATCTTTGCGTTAATTAATATTGCAAATTTTTTTAATCGCGAGACAATAATGACAATCATAATTTTTCTTCAAAGAAATAAAAAAAATATAGTTATATATATAACTACATTTTTATATATAAATGATGAAGAATTTATATATATAAATTCTTCATCGAAACTTACGACAAGAATTTTATTTATTTATTTATTTCATTTTTTTTTCCTTTATCTATTTTCTACCTTAGTATGAATTCAATTAAAATTATTCGATTTATAAAAGCAGTAAAATTCATGTACGCCAAGAAAAAAAATTACTTTTTATCTCTTCTAAACTATCTGTTTTTAATAATACAGGTTTCAACATCTCTACATATTTTGAAATGAATTAATTATAAAGTTGTAATTTATTATTAACTCTTAAAAAATTTTTTTACCTGTGTTTTGGTGGAAAACAAAAGTTTAAATATATACTTCATTAGAAATTCGTAATATCTTAGTTAAATGTTTTCAGCTGATAAGATATAGAATTTTGAAGTGGAAAATATCAACTCGGGTAACATTTGACTATGATTCATATTTCAATCTGGAATTTCCGTTTCCTAAAAGCCATATATAATAACTTCAAACAGAATACTAATTTAACTAAACTAAATCAAGCTTCATTTCTAATTAAAATAATTAGCGATGTGATTAAAGTTGTGATACATCAGATACGAATTTACTTGTTCAAGTGAATCTTCATTTATTAATTAAAACATCTCAAGTGATCAAAGCTACCATCTAACTGATTATTATCAGTGAATAATAAAAAAAGCAAAAGTGAAAAGAATAAAGACTCAAAGCGATTCCTTGTTCTCTGGCTTGTTCGCCGATCGGATCTTTAATCTGTAAGCTGGGCTAATGTGCGGCGGCTTGTCTTCAGGCAAGTCCATTAGTGAACGGATGCATTGTTGCGATAACCCCTCGACGACCCCGTCCGCATTTCATTTGTCATTGAAACGGACACTCTGTGGCTGAATGAATCCGATAGTATCAGCTGGGCATCAGGTTTATGCAAAACAAGCGTCAACCCGTCTGTTTAAACTGTTGGAACGAAACTTTGTTTCTTTGCTTTACGTCCATTAGTTGCATACATTAAAGAAAAGAAAAGGCAAGCCATCCTTGTAAAAGCATATTGATAGGTTGTTCAGAAAGTGACATCCTTTTTAAATGGATTAGTCAGCGAATGAAAGAAAGAGTTTCACTTTTGAAGAAAAGAGTTTTAAGTTCTTCAGTGAGATACATTAGTGCGATGTTATCTGTAGAAGAACATGTCTGATTTGCTGTTAGAAGTATTAATAATTGTGCGCTCTGAATTTTATCTAGATAAAAAAAAATGCATGTACGTATCAGAATCTTAAATATTCGTTATATATTATTCGAAAAGTTATACAATGTGTGTATCGTTTTAAAAATTTTATAGGCAATAAGACTTTTTTAATAATAACTATCTTCGGTAACCCATTGTTCACTACCTCCCATAATAAAAGTTTTGACTTAATCTGTTTACTTTGATAAACAACGTAAAACTAACACAACGTAGAACAATTTCACTACTTATATTAAATTAATTAGTGAAATCGCTCTAAATTGTTGAAGCTTTATCCATGCTCCCCCCTAGAAAATGTAAGACAGCGGAGAGGCAGGTAGATGATCATTGATAAAATATATAGGGTTCGTGCCCTTCCATATGAATCAAAAAGTAACAAAAATTGGTGTAGAAAAAATGACTGAAGAATTTTTCTCATAGAGAATATGCATTGAAAAAGTGTTTTCGAGATTTCTTTTGATAACTAATTTTTTGGTAAGGATGATAAGGGACAGGTTACATTTGATGACATATTTAGAGGCCACAAGCTTTCATATGAAACAAAAACCGGCAAAATCAATTTAATGACTAGGACTGGAAGCTGGTTCTTTGGATTTTAATACTTATTTTAAATACGCACTATTCGAGACAGTTATACCAGTTAAGGGGACGTTGGGTTTTGAAATAAGCAAAAATAGACGAAGACATGAAATATTATTTTTATTGTTTCATCACCAAAATATATGTTTATATTCAACTAATTTCTCTTATAAAATGCTTTGTTCAATAAAATGAATATTTGAAGGGCCTAGAGACGGTTTAAGTCAAATGTTAATTTTAATTCCGAAAAAAAGAAATAGAATTTTTATGAAAATTCAGTAAAAGTGCATTAAAATATTTCTAAAGGTTAACATTTTATTGGAATTATAAAATCGTACAAGGCTGTGTTTAAAATAGATTTATATTGAGCAAGAAGGAAAAAATAACAGAAAAGAATTTAAAATTAAGTCACCTGGAATATTTTAAAATTTTTAAGAGTTATTTATTTTTTAATTTTTTAAAAATAACATTTCATTTTAGAAAGTATTAAAAGATTAATACATTTATATTTTTAATACATATGCCTACAAAATTTCATAGCACAAAATGAATAATTTACAAAAATGCCTGATAGTGTCCACCGTACCCTTAAAAACTCACGAAATACCATTAATCAAGAAAGTAAGAAAGTTTTGAAAAAAAAATCACTTTTCACCTACATTATTGAAACTTTACTATAAAAAAAGACGATTGTATGTTTGAAAGCTACTGATTCTGTTTATATTTATTCACTTCACTCATCTGATTGTAACTATTCAATTTTTAGTTTTGCATATGTGTTAACTATTTATTTAATTTTAACAATTTAAAAATGCAGTTGCTTCATAATAAAATACATATTTCTGTAAAAAGAATGTGATACTCGTAGTGGTGATATGATTAGGAGTTTTAAAAGCTTATTAATATTGAAATTCTCATTTTTCCTTATTTTATTAATTTTTATCTCGCCATGTACTGTGTTGAAAATGGTAAAATTGCAACCAAATTTACTTGAAATGAAACTGGAAAATAGCAATCAGAATCCTAATTTTCATTAGCTCTTTTTTATTTAATCATATTTTAAAGAACTTTTCCAAATACATAAATCAAGTTTTAAAAACATAAGCGCGTTTATAATACATTCTCTAAATTCATATCATATTTATGAAAGCCAGTAGGTAGAGCGATAGAAGACTTTTCCAAGCCAGTGTTTTTGTTTAAAAGCGGGGATGGTAGTAATTTTTGAGTTTCGAGTTAATGAAAAAATCGTTCACGAGATAATAATCTTCTTTCGGATTACGTGACTAAATTATTCAAAACGTCGGTTGAGAATGAATACAGAATGAATTACTTTGTTTATGTAGAAAGGATTTGTTAAATATGTCTGCTATCTTTTGTGCTAACTGTTATTAAGATGATTAACAAAACCGCCAATTGTGACGCGTACCTTATATATAATTTCTTATCTTCATTCCGTATACTACCTTTTTTTTTCACTTTTACTGCTTATTGTTACGAATAAAATGATTAATTATTCAGCGTAATATCTTTAGGATTAATGTTTTGTCTACTTATTGTATAGAATTCTTAATATCAAACATCCTCTAGCGTTATTTTCAGCTTCTGAAGGTTTGGCTTTCTTTAAGAAATGTATAGAATTGTTTGTGTTCTGTTGTTAACCATAAGATATCTAAATTAGTGGAATCTACATTTGTTTATCTTATTTCATATAAAATAGGCTTGTGGTGGTATGTAGATTATTATGATCTGTGCAGGAAGCAACAGGACGCATGTTGTTGGAAGCATTTCTTTAATAATCACATTCACACACTTAAAACAAACACAGAGACAAAACATTCGCGCGCGCGCTTCACAGTTCAGAATCACATCTCCTTCTCATTACAATCGCAATGCATTATGGAATGACATGGAATGGCCTAAACAGACATCGCCATCTAGTATCCAAAAGAGAAGATAAGTGTAATGCAACTGCTACAAGCTGCATTTTTTCAAAAGATTTTTTTTTTTTTTTTGTACTATCATCAACTCTAAGAAATGAGAGTCTTTTGTTTCAAACATTGTAGCATATGTTTTAACTAGTTAACTGTTCCGACCTCTTCGGAAAATGCGTGTTTAAATTATGTCACAAAAATTTAGCGATGACGAATACACTTGCCTAATACAGAATGTGTAATATAAAATTTTATTGTAATAAAATGACTTTTATTTTTTTCATTTCAATAATAATTATTTATTTACTTTATGTTAGGTTAAGTATACGGTTTTTGCATACGAAGGAAAAGAAACAAAAAGTTGATTTGTTATTTTATTTTGATGTTAGAGAATGTTATTAAGCAAAAGCATGGCACAACACTTAATGGACCAATTCATACTATTTACGTTTTTTTATAATAATTATTAATAATCTTTTATTTGTCCCTTTGATTTCGATTTGGCCTCAAAATATATTAAACATCATGAAATTTACGAATATGTTTGAGTTTTTATTAAAATTTTAATTTAAGCTGCAAATTGTCACTACTTATTACTCCTGACGAATAAACTCGTCATAATGCAAAATGTTGTATTTTTTCCATGAAATGTATACTCGTCAAAAACGGTTAACTGTTTGAAATTGATTCGTCTGTCTGTCTTTAAAATTTCCTATTAATCATACGAAAGCGGTAAATCGCACACAAAACATGCATATAAATTGCATGAGTATAAATTTTAATTTGAATAATGAAAAATATTTCTGTAAAATGTACTTAAAGTAATTTTTAGGAATTTATTAATTTTTTTAAGAAATATATGCTATTACAGTTGATATTTCTGAAAAGTTTTCTTTTTTTAACTGTAAATTGATGTAAAAATGGTATAGCTGTAAGTTTTTTAAAACCTTGAAGAAACTATGGCTACATTATTTTATGTATGTATCTCTGTTCACCAATATCTCATAACCCATTACCGTAATTTTTTAAAGACCCTTAAAAAATAAAACTACGTAGATTTTTTAAATTTTATTTGTGCACATGTTAACCAATATCCCATACCCATTATCTACTATTTTGAATTATCCATAACGTTTTTAAAACCCTGAAACAAATATAAAAACTCTGTATCTTTATATATGTACTTGTTCACCAATATCCCATACCCATTATCCGTAATTTTGTATAAACCAGGAATGAAAGTTTAGTTTGCTTGCCACAATGTAATATTTGAGTCCTGAAACTTAAGTGATACTGGATATTCAGAATTTGTGGAATTGTATAAACAATACAGATGATTATAAATCTCATCGTGGCTGAAAAATGATGGGAACTGATCATACAATATTTACGCACTAATCCATCGGTGTTTGAACTGCGGAAATTCGTGAACTTTGGAAATACTCCATAGCTTTCCTGTTAAGAATTTCTGAGCTATGGATAGTTAATAATTCAAGGGTGGACGAAGATCTTAGGATGGATTTCTGAGGCGAAGTTTTAATAAATTTTCTCCTGCCAATTATCTAGACGAAGCGTAGTTTAACGATTTCTTGGTTGGCTTCCGACTACAACGAAATTAAGTCATAAATTGAGGAAGTTGTTAAATTTAATTGGAGCGGCCCGGCCGTCCATTCTAATCAAGGTTTAAAAGTTAAAATATGTCCAGTAGATTAGAATATAGAGGAGTTATTTTCATTTTACGTAAAGACGAATATTAAAAAAAAAAGGTATGCAGTATAATTGGAGGCTTTGCTAATGATGCAGTTGTGAAACTGATTATTTTACATTTCATTAAAAAAAATTGAAAACGAAGTGTGGTAAAGTTCATTAATCTCTTGCTTCAAACAAAATGATTAAATCAAAATTTTTCATTGAAAGGAATTCAATGTTTTTTCTATTACCTTGAATACTAAATATGAATCTGGTGGTTTTAAATTTTTTTTTGTAAATAAAAAGAATATTCTGGAATAATATTTATCTGTTTGTGTCCATCTGAAAACGATGATTCAACAAATGTGAATTGTGATGTATCGAAATTCTTTTCCAACTTCGCAATAGACAGCGGTAATAAAATACATGAATTGAAACATTTAATTGCTGCTATAAATCTCAATTTAGGATTAGATCATAAGTGCTTCTTATAAAAAATACCCAAAAAAAATAATCACAATATTGTAATAAATTGCACGGTAATGTACTATATGTTATACAATTTGAGAATGTGACATGTACCAATGTCTTCTGATCAAAAATAAATGCTCCTATATTTATTTGCTTAAAAACTGTTCCGATTCCTGGCTGTATTAACAGCTTGTTAACAAAAATTATCTATCTGCCGTAGACTTATTCTATTTGAATAAGGCTTTAGGATTAGGTCATTTGAATAAATCACGTAATCTGTCGTAAATCAATATTTTGGACAGATCACGAATTTTCACGAAGCTGAGTTGTTCAGTATATTGTAATATACTGTGCTCATTGATAACTCTTCTTAGAATCCTGTTGCACTTTTAAAAGGACCTTTCCTAAAGAATGTCAATCGCTACAACTCGATCCATTCGAAGTCTTATAACTCTTCCGCGTAAAAATATCGATGCCGTCTTCCATCTTAGCTCTAACCTAATTCCGGGCCACATTCTAATCTTCCCTCCTTAGAAGACTGCTATTTTCATTATCCCCCTGACTGATGGGTGGGGGATGTCGAGGAATTGTTCTCATGTAATGGCAGCTCTTCGCCAAGAAGTGTCCATCAGGATCCTTCCCCTTGCCGTAATTAAAGCGTTCAATGGACCATTCTGCTCCGGGAGAATGTTCTTCGCGGAATCCTTCCTTCGCTGCAAATTCTCTGGATCTCAAGTGCCCTTTTTTCGATCTAATTAACAAACCTGCGTCCTCTTAAATACGCTCTAGAAAGCAATGAATGCACCCCGTTGATGCCGTGGCTTCGTCGTAGAATGGTTCTGGAGCATGGCCATTCTGGCATAGCAGCTAAATGTGTTTAGCTAGTGAGATTTGTTTTAGTTACGGGTTTTCAGAAACTAACTATTTTACCAAGTTTCAATGACATCTTGAGATTTGTGCTTTTTAAGCGATGTTAGCAATCATTAGCGGTGAAAATCGTATGGAACTCATGTTTAAATTTTCTGTGAACCCTCATAATGCTGCTGTTTCTGGAAATAAAAGTTTATATCTGAGAAATCCCAGGAACATTGGATACTGTTCTAGGTCATGACTTTTATCGAATATAAAATGACTTTATTGCAATTAAAAGCTTTACACTGGTTCTACGAATGCGATTATTTTATCGCCGATGCCATTTCACTTTTTTGTACTAAAGTAGTAATGTCTCCAAATGGAATATATTGGATAATTGTTTTATGGCAATAAAGCCATATTTGATTATTCTACATACCAGACGGAATAATAATATTATTTAAATATTTAATTCTTGATTTTCACTAATAATTAACCTTAAATAAAGCAAAAATCAGAAAATTACCTTTTGAACATTCTTTTTTTAAATTCTTGCATTGTCTTTCTGATCTAAATTAAAGAAATTCTGTAGTACCTATTATAAATAATATTGTCACTCTGCATTAATAAGGTAAATTATATGCATACGTAATGAAAGGATAATATAGCTGAAACCAAATGAGGAAATATTCGAAAATTCTTGATAAATCTGAGAATTATAAAAGTTAAGTTTGAAGTATATTTTATTTTAAATTCAAGCCTTACTGTACAGATTATATAGCCGCAAAAAGCGGATAAATTAATGTACACCGTATTTCAGTTGGCAAAGTATCTAATTTGAGATTGGTTGGTCCGTGGTTCGAATCCCAGCTACAGCTTTTTATCCAAAGACCGGAGTTCTTCTATTTAAACTGTAATATATTGTTTATCTATTAAGATCTGGAAACTTTCTTAAATATTCAAATTGGATTGTCCTCGAACATTCTATATGTGTATGAAATCAGAGGTCTCGTGCTGTTGTGAGTTACTTCGTTCTAATATCTGATTGTTTAAGCTAACAGCGTAGTTTTTAACATCTCTGTGACAATATTCTAAGCCATGATTTACGATTTGAATTGACAAGTTGTATGACGTTTGTAACTAAAATTTGAGAAAAAAAAAACCCTTTTATTCCGCCAAAGTAAACATTATTCTAAAATTGGTTAAAAAAAAAACCCGAGAATAACCAAAAAGTAAATTCGATAATACCCTCCCCCTTTCTATGAATATTATACTTTTTCTACACGAAAAAACAGAAGCATTATTTATTCGGATATATCTTCAAATGAGACTAATCTCAAAATTTGTGCAAGATCTGATTGCACATCATTCAGTTGGCACACATTTTGTCTTTTTAATTTCCAATCAACTTATTTATGGGTCATCGAAGCGAAAAAAAGAAAAGCAAAGGAGAGAGAGAGACAGATCGCTTCAGCTTCATCCCGTGAAGGATTTCTCCTTTTAAAAGAGCCCCATTGAGGCGCAGATGAAAACTTGATCGTCTCAGCTGGAAACCCCTTTTCCCGTCGCTTGTTAGCGGGAGGACGGCAATCTGTCCTTCTTTGTCGAAGGAGTGATCATGGCCAATAATCACCTGCAGACCCAATCACCGGAGATTTATTCTCAGCGCTTATTGAAAATGGTGAGGGCAATCTGTGTAGTGATGCTGCTGCCTTTTTTTTTTTTTTTTTTTCTTTCTTTCTTTCTTTTGGAATGTGGAATCGATGCGTCATTCTGATCCGCTCCGATTAATAGAAGGCGTACGTTTCAGTTGTGTTTTGACGCGATCGGCCATTACGGAGGCTTTCTATGCTTTTTGCTACTTTCCAAATTTATGGGCTTTGATTGGAAAAGGCCGCTTCAGATACTTAGTCTCTTGCGCATAAAATCAATTGGATTCTTCTGCGATGAGTTTCCCTGCCTTTTTTTTTTTTTTTTTTTTTTTATCTGTCAGAATAAAATTGTTCCCATAAAAAGGCTGGTGATTTGAGGACTGAGAATATTTACCGCAGTGTTCTTGCATTCTATAGATGTTGTTTTCTGATCTGTGGATATGACTACTTTTTCATGAGATTCTGAACGTAACTGTGGCATTTAAACATTTTGGTATTTTGAACGTCTACTTGTCGTTCATTGGAATTGTTCATTTGACATTTCAATTGTATATCAGCATCGATTTTATATCTAATATTTTTCAATGAAGAGTTTCGTTTTTTGGCTTTTTAGCTTTTTCATCCAAATAAATATGGAAATATTTATTGAGTTAAATTATTTTTGTTTTTATCTTATGAAAAATAATAAAGTATATTTTGATTTAAAAAGCCGATTTAATTTAAATTATAATTTTAAAAAGTCATTATTTTAAACATAGATCAAAATAGTAATAATGGATCATAAATAACTAGAAAAAAATATCTTTTTTTTAAACTTATTCCGTGAATATTTTGTATTCTGTTCATTTAATTAACTCCTAATTTTTTTTCAAAACTATTTTAGAAGTTTTTTATAAAATATGTATTATTTTAACATTAAACTATATGATTAAATCTGCATGAATTAAACAAGTTAAATATTCATTAAATATTATTTCTTTTTGCTTCGAGGGTTTTCAAATATTTATATTTAGATTATTCAGAGCTGAGTATCAGTTAATCCATAGATTCAGTATTGTTAGTCATGTGCCCAGTGATATAGCGATGATATATGGTTCTCGATGCTTGATATTGTTACACATCTATTATATTGTTTCCCAGTGCAGATAGTTTTATGCAAAGGAAGATATATTTACAATTGCAGATTTATGTTGATATCTCTATTAGAAATCGAGACCGCAGATTCTACTAGAAATTTTTTACTCTATTGGGACTCTATAGAACTGCTGCAACAAAACTTAGCTCACTTTGCGATCAACACTTCTAAAAGATTTCTATTTTGCGCTGAATTATTTTCCGTTTAGTGATTGCTTGTGACATTAGTGTCTGCAAAAACTGTTCTCTATGTGTGCCTAGGCCTCTATTATTTTTACTACCTGTGTCTCCTGTTTTTCGCAGAATTAAGCATCATTATTCTTTATCGAATTTGTTGGTTTCTGGTGTGTTCTTTTCGTAATACATCAGACTTCTGTAACAATATTATTTCATCACCACTCTCTTTATCATGTATAGCAACCAACAGGTACCATCTGAAAGCCGTAGCTGTTGGTAGCGATACGGCGTCGTCGGTATTTGTGAAGGTGATTACCTGTTGCATCTTTTATTCCCCATCGTCCTTTTCAGTACCTAACACCCATGAATAGGCTCTCTCATTATGGGCAAATAAATAAACAAATCATATCCAGTTTTAAAAAAGTTTATGAATGCATTAATGTTCTTGAGCCTATGTTGAACACTATAAATAGACCACAGGCATCATTTCCTCCTTTACGCACTTCCCGCTATGTCATTTGCTTCTGTAATGTCCTGTGTTCGATAAGAAATGGTACTTAAACATGAGACATAAAATTAGCCCTAAATGGAAACCACGCTTTAGCATATCTTTGTAGGTTAATAGTAATATAAGAGCTTGACACAAAGATTTAGCACTTAAAATATCAACTAGATGTGTTTATGACAGATATTCATTTGGAATATGAATTTACAATATTAATACAAATCAAATATACATAAATGATATCATCCTCGTCTATATATTTTAAATAATAAGAAAACCAAAGAACCATCCCCCTATTCCCAAGTAGTTCGCCAGTTTTTATTTGATGTGAAATCTTTAGATCCATTAATATGTCATCAGTGGTCGCCTATCTCCTACTACTCTTTATTTTCAAGAGGAATCTAAAAGACGCTATTTCTCAGTTCATTCACTATAGGGGGAAAAAAACTGACAAATTCCTCATCCACAACGAGTGTACCAAATTCGTTAACTTTTAGCTCATTTGGACAATATGACCTCTCGATATTTCATCAATGGTTATCTGGCCCATTCGTTCACTATTTTCGAGAGATATCCGTAGTAGAAATCCGCTAAGTAATACTAATTCACTACCAATTATTGGCTATGGGGCATTAAATAAATTGAATACATAATAAAGCATCTTTTAGTCCAGAATTTTTCTATAAAAAGTATTTATTCTAGGTAACCCTCAAATGCGAATAAGACGTTACTTCAAATCTTTTTCGGTCATATTCTTATTCGTCCGTTGTTTAGGATGAAATTACCATGAGAGAATTCCAACGAGTTTCTCCTTTTTGCACTTAGACCCCCTGAGATGTGTGATTCCAGTCCTATATTTGGATTGAATCACCACTTTTACGACCTGTTCGAAACGACTTCGGAGGGGGGGGGGTGCTAGAGAACCGATCTCAAAACAATCAATGCCTTCCCCACATCCACCCCAACCCTTGTAAGGGATCTTAAGAGAATGAGGGAACACACTGACAAGGGAAAAAAAATCCCACCTGCGATTGAAATTGCAGACGATCCGCTGGGACGGAGGGCTGCAGAAGTGGTGGAATAAAAGTGATGGATTGGATCCTAAGGATCTATTCCCCTCTTGACCCTTATACATGGATGGGGGTGAGTGGGATGCGTTTCACCTGAAAATGGATTTGGACATCCATTAAGTGGAGGAATGGACATTGCCGGATTCTTCCACTTTTTCCGAAGCTGTTGTTGTTTTATTTTCTTAACTGACTCAAAAAGGGGAAATTCACTGCTGTTGAAAAGGGAGAAAGATTCTGGCGATTTTTTTTTAGAGTTTTTAGAAGTGTCGTACGTTTTCAGTGTTGTTGAAAATGGAAGTGGATTTTTCGTGCTAATATCCACGTCGGCTGTTTGCTGTAGTGCTTTTATGCAGCGGGAAGCAATCTTCTCAAGAGGTCATTTTCTTCTGTGGAAATCTCGGGAGAATAACTTATTTCAAACTTAGAAGATGAGATGGAGCAAAAGAGCTTGTATTATTCTTTTTAAGACTTTCTTTCAAATCCATAAAACAGCACTAAAACAAAAACCTGAATATCGTGTGAAATATGACTTTTGGGACTTTAGTACCTGTAGAGAATTGCAATGTTTTTCGAGTGACATTTTATATGAAGTGCTATCTTAAAATTTTTAACGAAAAATATTTTTTTAGTTGCATATACCGTAAAAAGACTATTCAATTGTAAAAAGAAGTTGATTTATGGAAAATTGTTTAGATATTTATTTTTAAAAATAACTGATTAGATATTCGTGAAATAGAGTCCATGCTTTAATTCATTACTTCAAAGTTGCGTGCAAATGAATAAATCTTAGATAGGTGTCAGCAATGCAAAAATGTTGGTTAACCAAATAACCGTATTTTAATTACCGAATAGTTAGGAATAAATTGTGACGAAAACTCATTCAGTGGAAAGATGAATTTCTCCACCTTGAATGAACGCGAAATTATTGAATTTTACTTATAAAATTATTTTGATGTATACAGAGATGCAGCATAATATTTTTACGAATCTGTAACATTGCTTCGCTCCGAAGTTAGTCCCTTTGTCAGGAAGAATTTTTTCAAAGAACTCTAGCGAATGCCGAATGGATGCCGGATCAATGATGCCTGATTTGGCGACAAACTTGTCAACTAATTAGAGATGAATTAGAGTTATAAATGCAATAATATTTTGACATTTCTAATAGGACGAGAGATTCATAGTTTTTTCTTGAATATTCCATCCAGGTATATAAGCAGAGGTACGCATATGAAGAGAAGTAATCAAGTAAATTTTCTCTTTAGAATGTTGATTTTCAGCAAATTCTCTTTGAGTACTGTTACTGATTTTCAGTAACGATTTGCTGCTTGCAGGTGTATCTTTTAATATTTGCAGGGACTATCTTAGTGTAGTACGCTTCAGCTGTGTTTTGATTTGTGTTTTTGCGTTGTTTTTTGTGAATAAAGCATTGTTATCCGTTAACGAGCTTTTTTGGATTTCCCATCATATATTGACTAGTCTATTTTCCGTCATAATATTTATTTTAGAAAGTTTTTATTAGTATTTAAACATTTTAATAATGATAGAAGTCAGATCATGAAACGTATTGTTTTTGAATAAATTGGTAGTGTAATGTTTCATTATTTACTCCTTTATCAAATAATGTCATCTTGAAGCTTGCTGAACTGACAATACATAATTTTTTACATATATAAACGTAAGTTAAATCATCTGAAGATTGAAAAAAAAATGGTAAATTCTTTATGGAAGGACGTCCTAATTTTAATTTTTATTTCCAAGAAAAAATATTGTTGATTTTATTCTATTAAAATCTTTTTTTAAATAAAATTTATGGTAATTTTTATTTATGCCTTAACAATAAATTAATTAAAAATTATCTTCTTTTTACATTAAAAAGCCAAAAACCAATGAGCTAAAAAATGTAAAGAGACCCTTTTTGTTTTGTAAAATAATTGTTTTCTGTATGTTGAAATCTTTGAGGTTAAAATAAGATTTTTTTTTCCTTTTTTCATTCATTAGCAACTTGTTCGCCAGAAAAGTTATTGCCAACGTATTCTTCCCTACATGACTTGTTGTCCCAGTTTTAAAACGCTGTAGAACTTCACTGGACTTAAAAATCGCTTTAAGATTAACGTGTAATTAAACAAACGTCTAGGAGATGTTGAGAATTTTTTTTTTATTTTAAAAAATAAGAAATTTTTTTTTTCTTCCTTTTGGTCTTCGTATATTTTTCTTGAAACGCTCTTTTTTGTCTTTTATTTCTTGCTCAAAATCCATTCATTTCAAAGTTTCAAATTTAAGTGCTTAATTTTCTGGAAAAGAAGAAAGAAAAAAAGTTTAGATTTTAATCATTGATAAATTTATTCCTTCCATCAAGGAAAGGTTAACTCCACTGTTTCGTTGCAATTGCTTTATTTTTGCCAGAATTAATAAACCGTGTTTGAATACGGTTCTTAAACGCGTCTCCATTTTAAGAATCATGTTCTACTTTTTTTCCCCCCTTCTTTCTTTCTTGTTCTTTTCTTTTCAAAATCGATTTTCTTTTTAGATTATTTCTTCTTCCGTTAGAGATTAAGTAAAGTTCTAAACTATTTCGGCCGCATGTGGATTCAATCAGGCAGAAGAATTAATTAAGGTTGTTCCTTGGCGAACTTTTATTTGGTGGGGCCTGCTAATAATTAATTTATTAATTAAATTAAGACTAAAAGGACGTTGGTGCATTTGGCGGACGTTGGTGCTTTTCCTTTCAACGTTTTTTTCTTCCTACCCCCTTTCGTAACTCTTGCTTTGGGATCAAAAATAAAGGTTTGGGAAAGGGGAGGACACGGGGGTCGTGTTTCTAAGACGATGAATTAATGAGATGGGGGTCCGTTAAGCTGTCAAAGTCAGATGATATTCGTCGACAGAAAATTAAACTTCTTCGGTTTTGTTCCAAAGCACACACATTGTTGTGATGGGTTGCAAAAATCGTCTGCTTCAGGCAATTTTCGTCTGCAGATGACAGTAAAGCTTGTAGACAAGTGTTTAAGTTTGTTTGGATAGAGGTATGCAACTCGTATTAAGACTTTAAATAGAAAGGACAGAATTTGTTAGACAATTAATTGAATATTTGAGAATTTCGAAATATAATCTTGAGACGTATAGCAATCAGAATAATCTATATTTGAGTTTTCGCTGTTTGTTTCTGATAGTCCTATGGTGTTTTTACTTTTTGTTGGAGTTAAATGGATTCTTTTTGAGTTATTTCCAATTGAGCTAATGGCGATTTGCCAAGTAAAAATTACCATATACGCAGTAGAAACGATTTTAACCTGATAACAGGGTAATTAACTTATATTCAACTATTTTCTCAATGAAATATTTCGTCATGCCCGGTTAACAGGTTAATACTATATTCATATATTTAAATTTGGAATTACAATAAAATAAATCCAGTCATCAATTTATAACTCTAATTTTTAAATTATTTTAAAACTTAAATAAATCGAATGTAAATCCATAGATTAAATATTGTTTATATCATAAATTTGGCATTAGTGCTATTACATTAACGATTCAATATATAACTACAATATTTTTTAAATAAATAAAAGAACAGAAGAAATTCTTGTAAATTTTTAAAGCTAAAAATTAATTGATCTAATTAAAAATAACTAATATTTTCAGCTTAAATAAAAAAATAAAACACTTACGCTTTTAATATTGATTGCTTTATTGCAGATGATCATTCCACTGTCATAATTTGTGAGATTCTGAAGAAATTCCAATAATTATAATGTAAAAAAATGGCATTATCGTATTTCTAAATGTCTTATCGTAACTATGCAAATTATTTTATTAAGGTCTGAATTAAAAGATACATAAATTTTCTATTGAAAATTGTTTTATAGTGTACAATTAAATGGTTATTGTGTGCTATAAAACAATGATTACTTGGAAGTATAGCACTATACAATAAGAATAAATTTAAATGCCCGTCTTTCTAAAAGTTCAAAATTTGATATAAACCTCGCTGTGAGATTTATTTATTTATTTGTTCTGGCCTGTATGATTCTGTTTTAACTCCAGGGAGAGGTTTTGAACTCGAATCCAAAAATAATTGATTTCATTCCGAAATTTACTTTTCTAGAATTTTTATTTATTGGAAACATAATAGAGAGACAAAATTCGAAACCAAACGGTAAAGTTGTGTTGAGTTTTACTGAAACATAGAATCATCTAAAAGTTTGTTATTATTAATATTATTTTATATTCAAGAATGCATGACTTGGTTTACGATTTTTTTTTTTTTTTTTTTAACATTTTACCTGATATACTTAGCATTGCTCGGAATTGAAATATTTCTCATGTCTTAAACTGATGACAACTGACAGTTTAAACAATTATTGCAAAAGTTTCATGAAGGTATTCTTATTCTTTAATAGTTGGAGAAAAAAAATTTGAAATATTTTTAACATAAGAAATATTTATAACACGTTTCGGCTATCGCATATAAAATCAACTACTGAAAGTTGTGTAGCGTAAATACCATATGCAAAAAAAGTAAAATTATGTATATTTGATAATAATACCCGACCGAATCCTAATAAAAAACATTTCTATCATAATTCATTTTTAATTAAAATATCTATTACAACAAAGAACTTTAATATATCGTAACTTCTCCAAGAATTAAAATGTAACCAAATCGATTTTTAAAAATCGCAGAAAGATGAATCGAAACCAAAATTATTTTTAAGTTAAAGATATTTTAAATATTGATAAAGTAAAGGAATATGATTTAAATTTCTTGCTTTTCGTGTTTTCGCTAATTTTAATTAAGTTTACTAAACAAATTCTGGACGCTGCCATATTTCATGCTTGCGCAATGATAAGTTAAATAAATTTAGTTTATAAAATATTTATTTATGAATTAATTGTCACAGAGCCTTCACCGAAATCTATTTTATACTTTTATAGTATCTATAGGCAAAATTTGAAGAAATCTATTTGAAAATTTAGATTTTTTTGTAAGGTAAAAAATGTTAGATGTTTCAGTTTGATTTACAATGATAAAATCTTTCACATAATATTTAATGGTCTTTAATGAAGTCTTTATTGTATATATTAATTTTATTAATTTCGGTGATTTTGAAAGATCATATTTCTATGATAGATTGATTTCACTGTAGCAGATATAAAAGCGCAAAATATTTATCTTAATCGTTTTGAAGCGCAAAATGTTAGATGGGTTTTAAAAAAGCATTGGTGAATTGATTTTACTATTATAAATTTAAAATCCCAAACTATTCATTCTCTTGAATAGTATTGTAGAAATGAGATACAGTGGTGTCACTATCATGTGTCTAAAAGCACAATTTTTATTCGCTTGAACAATATTGTTGAAATAGGATATAGTAATTTTACCATTATGAGTCTAAAAGCCCAATTTTTATTCGCTTGAACATTACTGTTGAAATGGAGTACAGTAGTTTTACCATTATGTGTATATCTAAAAGCGCAAAATATTTATTCACCTAAGCAATATTGTTGAAATGAGGTTCAGTGAATTCACCATGAAATGTCTAAAAGCTCAAAATAGTTATTCGCTATTAAATATCATTGCTGAAGGTAGATTGCGTGGTTTACCATTATACGTTTAAGCATTATTGTTGGTATGTGGTAGAATCTAAAAGCGAAAATGCTTATTTGTCTTTGGCCAATTCCGATGCTGTTTTAAGGCGAATAAATAAATATTTTCGCATTTAAACATCTCACGAGGAAAATCACTCTACCATGTATCAAGAATAATGTTTAGAAGAATAAATATTTTATGCTTTTCGGATTTCAATGCTATTTTATGGCGAATAAATATATTTCGCCAAAAGACATCTCATGAAAAAAGTTACTGTACCACAAATCAACAATAATTAAACGAATAAATATTTTGCGCGTTTAGAAGCATAATAGTAAAATTAATCTATCAAATGTCGATAATGCTGTTGCGAGTGTTTACCATTTCACATCTGAAAGCACAAAATACTTATTCAAAATACGTATACATTAATGACGAAACTTGAGTTTCTGTAGTCACTTTTCTTTATGCGAATCATTCGTGGCACAAGGATTCTTCAGTTTTTCAGGTCACGTAAACACCGACAAATTCATAAACAACAGGTTTAAAAATCTCATTTCGGGCACATACGCTGACGACACTTAGTACTATTTATCGGAATGAGCAATTAGGGGTACACCATCTTTGCGCAGTTTCCAGAGATTAATGGAAAGTTTCTGACATTGCAACAGGTAGCTTGTGGGGCCACCTCCTCCTGTTCTTTATGAGGAAGGTATTTCTCGATGGCCTTCGTATTTCACGAGGGAGACATCTATGCAATCCAGACGATAAAAATATGGCTGATACAGAAAAGGTTAGGAGAGGGTTGTCTTTTCGAAAGGTGTCATCTCATGTTCGTAAGTCGATTTCATTCTTTTTTTGGTGACAGTTTTGTGTGTTCCAGGTACTCGTACTTTTATCTCTTTGTATCAACTTTGATAGCCATTATGATAAGAATATAAAATTCAGTCAATTGTCGAAAGAAAAGGAAAGCGTATATTTCTGCTGCAGGAAGAAAAATAAGTAAAACATGCAACTTTATTACAGTTTTATGCAAATTGTAATAAAAGTTTGTAAAATATATTCTATTCTTTCCCGAGATGCATACTTTTGGCGAGGAATATTGCTTATGTGATTTTACTCATAGACAACTTTCATAGGGTAATTTTGCTATGAATATATAAAATTAGTTCTTTAATAAATGAAACATAACCAGTCCAAATCCAGTGTAGCATTTTTCTGAATACAATGTCTTCGATTTTTGAAATGTATTTATTTTATATTTTATATTTCTTGAAAAATTATTTGCAAGAAGTGATTTAAGAACAAAAATTTATACTTCATCTGTTCCGTTCGCTAAGTCTACTGAAAACAGTGTCTAGGTTGAAGCGTGAAAGAAAGAAAATTTTATTCTGAATGGTATCTGTAATCAGACTTAAAATGCTGTGTAGTTAAATTTCTGAGATTCTTTTGTATACTCAGGTAAAAGAAAAAGCGTACTCATTCGAAAATGTAAGTCTAGCCAAGGAAAGATCAACTGAGAAAAATGTATTCATCCCATGAAAATTATTTCATTTTTAAAATTCCTGCGTTAACAGTTGTTTGAGTTATCTCTGCTTAAAAATATTCAGACAAATTTAAGAAAGAAGATATTTTTTATGTGATTTTATTGAGGAAAATATAATTTTGTTGCTTGTATGTGTGGTTTATTAGTTAATTTATTGCAGAAGTATTTCCTTGTAGAACGAAACCTTTAGATATATTTTTAAACTCTTCAACTTATGAGGTATGAAAGTATTTAAGAAAAAACGATCTAAAAATGCGAAACAGTTTGTAATATATCAATTTTGTTTTTAGATGCCATGTAATATTTTCTTAAGATTTCATTTCTATTGCTAATATTATTAAACATTAAAGGATAACTTCGGAGTATCTCTTAAAATCTAATCCTTAAAGCAAAAATATGAAGTTGCATTCTAAATGGATTTTTTAATGACTTATATACCAACAAACACCAATGATCAAAATGCCATAAACAAAGGGTTTTTTTCCCTCCCTTATGGAAAAAGCAATGGAATGTTTCTAGAAATATTTCTTTTAAAATATGTATTTAAACGTAGTAAAAATATTTCGTCTACAAGAATTTACTTTTTTATAGTTACAACAACCGCTGTAATCTTTCCCATTCTATAAATCTCCAAAGAAAGAAGATTCGGCGCAATCAGTTTGAGAGTAAACAGAAGCGTGGTTCGTGAAAAGGTTTTAAACATTTATTTTTCAAACATTTGTATTTACACGGAAAGCAAAACTTTTAGTAACCAACATATTTTCCGAAAAGGTTAAGACCTTTTGCTGTTGCTCTTCGTTCAAAGTATATCCTAAAACGAGAGGGAAAATAAATAAATAAATAAATAAAACTTTTAAATTTTCATCTTTGAAAACTAAACATTTATTATTTCGCCAAACGATTTCGCTACCGCCATTTTTTTTAAAGAGAAGATGTGAATGGAAATTTGAATATACACCGTTTTATTTTATGGGCATTTCACTTTTGCTTAGATGTTCTCGATTCTAACTTTTTTTTTACAAATAAAAATTCAATTGTTTTCGCGTTCTTTTTGTTATAGAATTGTTCCTCATTGCCTGTATTTTTTTTCCACATTTGTATTCTTTTTACATAGTAATATAAATTGTGTATTGAAACTTAAATATATTCTTCCGTTACTTAGATCCTTTTGATCATTATGTGTAAGTGGACCGGATGAAAAATGTTTTGCATATCTATGTATATACAAAATTCTTATGCGTTAAATTAGTTTAATATTTCTAAAACTTCTGGGTCCGAGTTATTTCGAATTCTGATACGAATATTAATTTTTTTTACATCATGTTCTTTTATAGTGTATATTTTCTGTTCAATCGTGTAATATCTGTAAATAAAATATCTGTTTTATAGTGTATATTTTCTGAACAGTTTTATTAATAAAATCTTTAAAAAAATATACCACTTAGTTGATTCTACAATTAGAATAATTTTTTGTATAAATGATTTGCACGACATAAAATTCTAATCTTAAAAAGAATAACTATTCATTCTCTATTGTAAATAATATTTTTATAGCTAATTATACTTACTTGTATTGCTAAAAGTCACAGTTATATAAATTGTGTCTTTAAGAAAATTGGTGCGCGATTGAAAATCTGATTTTTACATCATCTTATCATTGATCTAAATTATAAAAAACTAAATGAAATTGACAAAATATCGGCCTTATCTACAATCTATTATCCTCTAATCAATTTTTATGTCAAACCTTATTTTGATTTAAAGGTTTTGAGTATTGCCTCCTACAATGCTGCATACAGGATCTTTTTCTATTTTTAAAATTTGGTAGTTGAATTGGGAGCGAAATGTTGCGAGAAATAAAATAAATGACTAAGATTTCGGTGATGTTTTAATTGAAAAATTTTAATAAAAAAATTTAATTATTTAATAATAAAATATTGAAGTTCTTATGATGTCGCATTTACTGTTTTACTTTAAAATTAAGATCATTTTAAAATTAATGATATTAAATTAGTGTATGTTGGATTTGAAATAAGCGCGATTTAATACATTTTTATTATAAAAAGAACGTAATAAATTTCAGCTCCTATTTTTATGTATGTTGAGAAGATTATATTTACTAGTTTTGTCCTGGTGAAGGACCCAGATTTAAAAGAAAAAATCCCTCATTGGCATAAAAAAAACCTGACAAAGGCACTTGCCTTCAAGGTATCCCCACTTTAAAATAAAATTAATCGATGGAATACCTCTACAAATAATCTTAGCTTTTTTATTCGGTCCACTTTAGGAAAGAGAGCAACTTATCTATTGTTCCAAAATACTGAGCCTTATAGGATCTGAATTATAGGATATACTGAAATTATAGGATAGAGGCCTATAATTTCAATATATTCGATATGTAACATACATCATTGGCTTTTATTAAAATCCATTTTTAAATTTGAAAATAATGTGGTCTGTGTTTTTCTTTTAGAATTGTAGGAAAAAGTTTGATAAGTATATGTATTTTATTCATAAAAGTAAGTTCATATAATAATAATGTTGATAATAGGAATAGAAAATGGTTTATTTCTTTAAAAGTTGCAAAAAGAATTCTTTCCTTTTTTCGTACGCCTTTTCTATCCTCTATATTTATAGTTGAATTTTCCTATGCATTAAATCAGTTATAGGAAATTCATAACTGCAATATTATTTTTGTGGCTAATAATACTAAATAAGATAATACCAAATAATATATAATACCAAAATACCTAATACCAACTAATAATACCAAAAATCTTAATATGTAGATAGGACTTATAGCTTAATTTTAAAACTTTGTAATAGTTAATGATAGATTAACTACAAATTACAAAAGTACAACCGTTACAAAAATTACAAAGTTTGATATGAAATTGAATTTGAAGAAAAATTACACCAGTAATATTTACTTTCTTAGATTTTCTAAATAATTATAGGTTCGTTATCTTTTCGTACGTATACAATAAATTCAATTTTTCAGCACTTTTAAAATTCTTTTTCTCACGACTTAACGTAAAGTATTTTTATTTTTCAGTTTAACTTCTCATTTGCTTGAGCTTTTAATTTTCACATGTATTTCAAAATTTGATTACTATAATTTGAATTGCCTGCTCGCAAGCTAGTTGTATGAATCGAGAGCTACCCTAGAATCGATATATCAACAATGTTTCTGCGATTTTAGCGCCCAAATAAGTGAAAAGTTTTGTTTAAAAAGATAAAAAAAAATTATAGGCCATTGCTAACCTTTCTTTGTCTTTGGCTTCTTTCAGATTACATTACATAAGTTTCTAGTAAGGGTTTGACATATTTCGTCAAATTTGTTGCCAAGATGAGAATTTTTGCCAAATTAGTACAAGTATGCTAAAAGAAAGCATTCAACTGTAAATCCACTGACTTATAAACCAAATTTGTAGTACACATATAGACCATCTATCACTTTGATGTTATTGGCAAAGCTTAGTGATGTTAGGGTGTTCGAATTTTGATCACCAGGTTTTTCAATGCTTGAAAATGTAGTATATGAATGGATTTCAATGTTTAAAAGAATTATACGAGGCTTTATTTCACAATTCTGAAAAGCAAAAATCGCATAAGCTCCTTCGAAACATGATGCGTACATGAGATAAAAATAAAAAAGCGGAGTCAAGTGTCAAGAATTCCATATTATTTTGATTCTAACAGGTTCATTTTGAGGGGGTGGGGGGAAGGACGAAAGAAACCCTACATTGCAGTAAATTTTTTAAAAACTCTGTGAAGCATTGATTTTTCTTATTTTATCCTGTGCTAGTATATCTGAACAGAAAAAAAAATATCATATTTGTATTTCGTGTGATTTTACAAATGCTATGTTTCAACTCGTTAAAATAACGAGAAAAAAAATGCCTTACATTCATTTCTTTCTTTTAGTTTAAAAAAAATACATTACTGCTAATCTTATATGCGCATGAAAATACTTCGATACCTAATACACAGTTTTCCTTCAGTGTCGTTTCTGTGCCAGAGCGCGGATCGGCTCTTTCCATAACTTCTTCCCTAAGCTACCATAAAATTCTTTCTTCTTTTTCTAATAAGACACTCGCCATTTGCTTGTCATAACGCGCCCATTATTGAAAACTTCCAAGAAATGTTCCGGCAGAAGCTTTTAAAGTTTTCCTGCTGGAACTTCTAATAAAACACGTTCCGGACTCGAAATCCCCTGCCGCGACTTTCCGGACAAGACGCTGTGTCAGGCAAAATCCGGCAGGCGCTGAATTCAGCTTATGCAAATGCTGGCGCAAAACAGACTTAAGTAGTCGCCGTTTTCTCACGCCTGATTGGTCGAGAAGAAATGCTAATGCTCTTCTTTTCCGAAAACGGGGCTTTAAATAGTGTTTGTGTGATTCAGGACTTAACGGCCGAGCCCTGCGAACGACGCTTCTGTAAGCCCCCAATTGGAATGCAAGAGGAAGAATCGGCCAGGATTTTACGATTGGTTTAAATAGTAAAAAGACACGCACACGATTCGAGAAAAGAAAGATTTTGTTGTTGCTCTGCAAATTCATACTTCGGGCTGATAACTTAGCTGAATATGATGCATTTCTATAAAAACAAATTTCTTAGCTTTATTTTTTCCCCATCTAGTTGCCCCATTTTGTACTACCGTTTAGGTATTTGTTCGAATTTAGATACTTCAAAAAATGAGTCAAACTAATATTTTATATAGATTTTTTTTTTTTGCTAGAAAATTATATTACTACAAGTTTCAGCTTTTCATAGCAACCAGACGGAGCAGTTAAAGTAATGAATGTCGGTGAAAGTTTATTAAAGTTAAGTTTATTTAAAATTCAAGCATGTGAACAGTGAAATTAACGATCGTTTCTATCTTTTATCTCCTTGATGGGAATAAGTTTTCCTCTTGCCTTTGAGTCTGCAAACTTTACTTCATTGTTTCGCATTCTATTGTCATTAAATCTACTTGATTTGAAATCTATTTTAATATGTAATTTTCTTTTAACATCACGAAATGCCAGGTATGCCAGGACACCAAAATCAAAAATTATTGGATGATTCCATGTATTTTGATCATTTTTATTTATTTTTACTTTTAAAAGGCATTTATTGAGAAAAATTGATATAATATATGTCAGTCAAAATATTTTACATCGTTTTCTACAAATTTTTCGCATTTTCGTCCAATAAGTTTGAATTATTATTATATAATTGAATTGTTATAAATTCGAATTTTTTTGGTTCTTTTATCATTGAATCGAAATCGCCACTCTTAAATAGTTGAAACCGAAATCGACAATTGCGATATAACGTAACAGCAACACCATAAGTTTCTAAAAGTGTTTGATGGACCTCAGCTGTAGATTTCTTCAAATCAAATTTAAAAAAAAAAGCAATGAATGTCGAAAATGCAATTGGAGCTTTCCATGATTGGGGTCGTTATACACTGAATAACTCAATAACACTAAATGGAAAACTTTCAAAGTGATACCAATTAAAGTAATAGTAAAGTGTTAAAGCCCAAAACCATTGTCGTTTATATAGATACTTCTCATGTTAACCAATAGATGTCGCTGATTATAATACATGCAAGTAAGTAATAAAACGGTTGAAAGAAGTATAAAAACACTATGAATAAGATTAATTCCTGCACCTGATTGTTTGATTACCATATTGCATACCAACTCAAAGAGAAAATTAGATTTCAACCTATACTTGTTTTAATCTGTATATTATTAGTTATTTAAGTATTATTTTAAAAAAATTTTGCCTTGTATTTTATATAATTCTATATCTTCTTTTGTTACAGGCAGTTTATGCATTGATACTGTTAAATTTTGCATCACACCCCAATTTTTGACCGTGTATAATTATAATCACTATAATTTAATTTTCCGCATGGTATCTAAATCTGTTTATAATCACAGTACAAATTTGCTTTTTAAGGGTTTTTTTTTTTTTAATTTGGAGAAAAAAACGATACACTCCATTTTGCCGTTTTGCCTCCATTTTGGTAAATTTTCAAAAAGCAAAGAAATAATTATAGAAGCTCACATTTTTAATAAAAATGGTATTTACTTTTACTTTCTCATAAGGAAGAATTCAAAAAGAAATGTTAAA
This sequence comes from Argiope aurantia, assembly GCA_026543865.1. Classification (NCBI taxonomy): domain Eukaryota; kingdom Metazoa; phylum Arthropoda; class Arachnida; order Araneae; family Araneidae; genus Argiope; species Argiope aurantia. The sequence goes on along the minus strand of JAPMOR010095361.1, from coordinate 381,685 downwards.
AATTTTAATCTCGATATTATAATGTTATCTGTGTACTCGATAACTGAATAACACAAATAATTAGACGAATGAAATCATTTGGTTATATCATTTTTTATGTCAAAATTGTAGCTGTATAACAAATTTTTCTCATATTTTGAATAGTTTGTCTGTTTGCCTGTGAACTAGATCAATAAACTCAGCATTTGAAATTCAGCGTATAATGTAATCATCAAAATTATAGATTATGAGATATTCAACTAATTGATCAGTTTTTTTTTCTTATGTATATGAACATAATAACTCAAATCTCACAAACATTGTTTTAGCAGTGTTTTTTGCACTACATGTTTTAAATCTATATTTGCTCACAGCTGCCTTTGGAATATCTTAAATTTATGCCTCTTTATTTTCTTTTTCCGTGTTGTAAAAAAAGTAATAAAATATGATGCAACTCTAGATTATCATACTTACTACTAAAAATGATTTTTGAGTTAAATCTACATTGATTAAATTTGAAATTATTATCTTTATCTAGTCTTAAATTGCTATAAATGTATTTTTGACATTTGCTGTTTGAACCATGTCTTAATTCTTTGCACCGGTTTCTATTGTAAAAGGTATACATACTCTGCCTTTATATCAAAATGCATTTTTCAATAGTTGCACAACATATTGTTGACATTATATTGAAACTTTTTATTTTCCAGTGTTAGTCTCTATAAACATATTTTGGCAGAAAAGTAAACTTGTGTGACTAAAATGTCCATTTACTTTTAGAAAAATATCTTATAGTTCGCTTTGCCATAATATAGCTTTCGGTATAGCGTTTCTCCTTAATAATGTTGTTTTAACGGACCTCATTTATCTTAAGCTTATGGAGTTTGATTCAAAAACTAAAACAAAATGAATCAAGAAACGCATTGAAGAACCACGAAAACTCAAAATTGCAATTCTGATCACAAGAAAAATTCTTGACGCCGAGAATTTCAAATTTCTTATCAATGGAAATGCTGAAAAATTTTCAAAAATCTCGAAAAACATAATCAAGCAAGCATAAATAGGGACATTTTCCTTACTCCTGAACACCCATGCTTACTACGTTGTATAAAATTCCCCAGACCGCCAAACAACTATTTCACGTTCCGAATTCAAGCTTTATCATCAGTAATGCACCTTACTAACAGATTTCGCAGTGCATTAGACTGAGTATTCCTTCTCAGAAATGCAATATCGCCCCCCCCCCCCCCCCCTGCATGCCTTCCTTTTGCTATTGGTGGATATAGAAGATTCATCAGTTCACTGTTCCCTGGGGTATACCTCCCCCCCTTCTCCTTCCAATGCAAACTTTAACTAAAAGCTTTCTGGACATTGCATCGGGGCTACTTTAATGACATAAAGAGGCCAAGATGTTCAATCGGCCGTTTAAATACGCACCGGCGCTCGCCTAAAAGGGTTTCCGCAATGCGGCCCTTAAGTATCCTCTGGAAGTAAGTTGATCTTTTAAAGCGGTAGTCCTGGTCAATCTATAGAGTGGGACTTCCATCATTTCGGAAGTCATGCATTATTGATGACAGCCAACACATGACCCCTTCCCTTCCCCAGGCCTTCTAAACTTCTAAAGCATGAATTCACTATCAATTTCGTTTTACCTGAGCTTCACTTCAACGAACAGCAAATGATGCGCGTCAGCTGCCAGTCAAAAAATGAAAGTGTTGAAGCAAGCGTTAGTGGAAGAGTGAACACATTTGGAGTAGTAATTCACTGTAAGTGGAATTAGTCAAATGAAATAGAAAAATACATATTGCGTCTAATAGGATACTTAAAGGACACGAATCATAAAATAAATCTCGTAAGATTGGGAAGTATATATTTTTATGTAACAAATATAAGGTGTTTGTAATATGGGAAACTTTCAACCAAAAAATAAAGCAACCTTTATGAAAATAAAATAAATATTTGCCATATATTATTACAAGGGGTCAATACTTGGACAAAAGTAAAATCCTTCACAAAAAAAAAAATCCCTTGTTTGAATCCCTGCCTGAGGGTGACCTTTGATAAAGTCATCTGACCGTAATGAGAAATGTAGGGTTTTTTGTAACAAATATAAGATGTTTGTAATATGAGAAGCTATCAATCAAAAATTAAAGCAATCTTTTTGGAAATAAAAGTAAATATTTACTCTAAAAAATAACAGACATTATTATCAGAGGTCAAAACTTGACGAAAGTCAAATCCCTTTCAAAAAAAAAAACCCTTCTTTGCATTCTTACCTGAGGGTGACCCTTGACAAAGTCTTCATACCGGATTCATCATTTCTTTCTTTTTTCTACCATTTAAATCATTTTTGCATTTAAACTTAATATTTATTTTTAATTTGGTATTTATAGTGTGCTAAATTTCAATAAAATCAGTAATGTTTTGAATTAACTGGTAGCAAGATATATTTCTAATTTGAGCATTTGGTTTTAAGTTATTTTACTAAAAGTTGATGTCTCTGCTTTGAAATCTGGCCAGTTTAATATGCTGAAGAATAAAATTGTGTCCTATTTTTGTGGTATTTGGCTAACAGTCAGTAAATTAAAGCAAATGTTCTATGAAAATAATATAATGTACATTTCTATTAACACAAATAAAGAGAAAAAATTTATTTGTTAAATTATTTAAATTTAATTGAAATTATCTGATGATGAATATCAGGCTATGTAATTATTCCAATGGGGAATTTTTGCAGAACTTAGACGACTTGAGGGACACACTGTATATTTTCTCTACAATGCATTGTCTACACATATTTCCATTTATAAGCTTCACATGCCTTTCCTAAAGGGCAGCAATGGGTATTTGGAAATCTCTTTTTAAATGCTTTTTGATAAACATTTGCAGAAAAGACCGATATATGGCAATAGCGGTACCAGAATTAGATTTAAACTGGCAACTTGGAAAAATACCAAGATAGCAGTTGTATAAATAGTTCTATCAAAATATTTTTTCTCGCCTTGTAAAAAACATATTGGTAAAAAAGGGGACTTTTATTTGTATTGCAAAATTATTAGAATGTGATTTGAATCATTAGGATATAGTTTAATTCATAATGTAACCATTTGACTCATTTTATTATTATTTTTTTAATTTCACGAAAAAATTAATTCAAAGATTCTTTTAACAACTTTTGAAAATTATATGCAGTTATTAAAAGCACAAACTTTTTCGGTAAAAAGACAAAAAAGAAATCATGTATTCAAGTGTTAAACAGTCTTAAAATTTTATAGATAACTTTCTCCGCAAAAATTCAACTTTATGAAAATTATTAATTCTGTTATATATAACTATTTCTTTAGTTTATGAAGTTATTAGGTTGCTTTTTCCGTTCGCTTATGAGATTTTCCGTTCGCTTATAAATTAATACATTTTTCTGATAATTTTGTCTTCCAAATGCATGCAAAATTACCTATCTACCTAGTCCACTGTTGATTTTTCTGTATATATATAAAAGAATATAAAATATATGTAAAATAATTCAAACCCTGAAGGTTATTAGACTAGGATGTAAACACCGTGAGGTAATGGTGTTTTTTTTTTTTTTCCTTGCTCTACTCTTTTACTTGGACTTCCTATTCAATGTTTGTTAGACTTTTCATAAATTAAACGATTTTTTTTTTACCTTCCCTGTTTTGGAGGGAGATATTCACACGCTCCGTCGCCAACACCTTTGATCCGCCAAAGACTATTTTCAGTTCAAAAAGGGGTGCATTCTGTCATGATGCTGCTGAACTAATAGAGCTTTGAAAAAATATTCAATGCAAAAATTCAAAGGAACTCCCAATGTCTATCCGTACTTCTATTTTTCACTTCTTTTGCTATAGATTTCCTTCCAAAGAAATCCTTATTTTTTATTTTTTTTAACACTGCCTTATTTTGCATAAGAACGTCTCCTTTGTCACTGAATGCATCCTCAGAGATAGTGTCGATGAAATTTATTCCGTGCTGTTTATCTTTCATCCTCATCTTCGGCCTCTCGGATGGTGATGGATTTCTTGTTCCTCTTGCTTCCACTTTTTTTTTTATTTTTATCTTTTGGTTGAGTGTCTCATCCGCCCTTCCCTTCCTCTCTACATTCTATATGAGCCACCCCCCCCCCATATATGTACTCCCTCCCCATCAGAAGCTTCCGTTTTGAAAGTTCCTCACTTCTGAAAAGATTAGCATCGGCTCAGGTCCTTTTAATACGCTCCATGCTTCTTTACGTTTGCTGAGCTTTGGATTCTTCTTCTTATTATTTTTTTCTTTTTATATTTTCATAAATGAAGTATATTTTGAAAACATTTTATGATTTTCATCCGAGATACCAAATAAAAGTTTAGGGTAGAGGGAGAAAAAAAAATATATGGAACTTTTCCATGAATGTGTGAAAACTTTAAAAAATATTTTATAAGCTTATAAAAATTAAGACGTGGGGGAAAAAATCTTCAAAATTATTTTGAGAAGAGTTGATAAAATAAATAAAGGGGAAAAATTCACTGTTGATATTATTTTGAAATTTTAATATTTCTTGTTGATGATAAATAATCTTTGTATTCACTGGGAGTGATTTTAAAGTCATAATATGTGTTAAAGATCTTTCAAAATATTTTAAAGCTTTGATTCGGCGTTGGTAAACTTTATGAATATTTTCGAAAGGACAAAACCCAACTCATTAAAACCTTTTTTTAATTGATGTAAGCTTATACAAGTTTTAATCTCACGCAAGAATTAATATATATATTTTAAATCTTGGAAAATATGTTGAAATTTACTAATTCATTTATGTTAATCGATTAATCTTTCTCCTTCAAAATACATTAACTTTTCTTGTTATTACGATGATTTTTTCTTTTCCCAAGTTTAAATGGACTGTTAAAAAAATAATAAACACAGTGAAAAAAAAATTTTTTTTTTAACTTCAAGTACTGTCCAGTCATGGTTACTTTTCTACATAATTGTCGTAATGATTCATGTTATTTGCCGTATCGGTATATCAGATTTCCGATACTGTCTTCGAAAAAAATTGCACCAATGTTAAAAGATTCTTAACGTTCTTTTAAAACTACTCATTAGTGTGAAATTGTTATTTTGGCATCTTAGCGAGTTCTTTAATTCAGAAAAAGGATTTTACTTGGCTCTTAGCCGCATTCGCCATAAGGGGGAATAAGGACACAATTCTGTCGCAATGGAAGATCTTATTCAATGAGTTCGTCAAGTCGTTCGGGGGCGGGGGAGAATCCTGGAATCCCAGGCAAATCAACCATCTAACTCTCCGACCCGCCCGAAGGCACACGGATTTAAAGCATAGAACTGAATGAACGGACCGCCGCTAAAGCAATTGGTGGAAACTGTGGTTGAGTCCTAAGGGCCATCACCGGCCACGGTACAACCCTTCCCGTAGGAAGTACGTCCCGTCATCGATGGGAGGAGTTAGATCCCCCACCTATTAGTGCTCCCCCCAGGGTGGCGAGATCCAACCACCATGCCGGAAGCATCTCATCCTCATTTCGAGGTGCCCCCCGGGGGTTGGAATCCCAGGCAAAGCAAACTACCTAGTTCTTCAATTCAGAGAAAGGATGACTATTTACTTAGCTCTAGGCAGCATTCGTCATAAAAAGGAACAAGGATGCAAAACTGTCACAAAGGAAGATCTTATACAATGAGTTCATGAAATCGTTCGGAAAAATAAGAAGGGGAAAAAAAATGGAGAATGTTTTGCCAGGGATTTAAACAAACTTGCTAGTTCTTTTCAGAGAATGGATTAAAATTACTTGGCTCTAAGTCACATTCATCATAAACGGAAACATGGGTATAAAACTGTCTAAATGGAGGATCTTATTCAATGAGGTCATTAAGTGGTTCGAAAAAAACAGCAGAAGAAAGGCAGAATCCTGGAATTTCAGGTAAAAAAAGCTAGCCAGTTCTTCAGTTCAGCGAAAAGATGAAAATTATTTGGTTCTTAATCGCGTTTGCCATAAAGAATGAAGGCAACAATAAAGAATAAAGACAATGTCGCAATGGAAAATCTTATTCAATGAGTTCATCAAATCGTTCGCAAAGAAAAAAAAATAAATGAAGATCTAACAATTTGCCTGCAATCCCAAGCAAAACAAACTAACCACCAGCATGTCAAAATTACGACTTTGAAAGTTGAATGTTTAAACATTCTTGTAAAATATTCTGTCTTTAAAAGAACATTTTAAAGAACTTTTAGATTAACGAAGAGTTTGAAAAAAACGTTAAGGCCATCTTTTTTTTTTTTTTTTTTTTTTTTTTTTTTGAAGAGTGTCCATGACAAATACCTAAATCTTCACGCCTATAATGTCGAAAAGTAACAACGATAGTTCAGAACTTTTAGTAAGGATTTCATTTTGTTTTCTGCACTTTTTAATGGTCCATCGGAACTCTGAAAACTTAAAGGCCCATTTATATAATTTTTTCTACTGTCAAACGATTCGTTGATTAAAAAAAATTCGCTTTCAGTTATGTCTGTTATTATTTCTATTAAAGAACTCCAAAGTGCTGGCTTTCAATGCGAGCCTATTTAGAAAGTGCCGAATTAGCAAATTAGACTAATTATATTGTATTTCATTAAAATATGGATCGTCATGCTCTTGCTAAGATTAAATATGTATAATTATCCTTTGAGTGAGGACTTTGTAATCAAAGATAAATGATAAAATTGTTTTTTTTTCCCTCAAAGATGAAAATACAATTTAATGATTTATATAAAATTTAGTTATGTATAGAAGTTCTAAAACACGCCGGCAATCGATGAAAAGTTAATTTCATTCTTGGGCCATATTTCTTTAAATTACAATAAATTTAATCCTATAGTAAAATACCAATCCAGCGACGACCCATTTTCTGAAGGAGATTCAAAAGAATAACATGCCTTTCTTAAATCATAATGAAATTTTATTTCGGCATTTATTCAACATTCCGAATTTAGTCAAGATTTTTTGCTCTGACGGAGCAGCATTTCCCCGAAGACACCGATGGCTCGGATGTTGTTAGATGGATGCGAGAGGGGTAGGATGCCCTGAAGTGGGTGTGACTCATCTCCTCCAAAGGAAGCCGGACGCGAAAATCGTGCGCATTTTTGCACCCTGCCCAGCATGTGAGATGTCATAAACTAATTGGAGCTCCTTTTCCGATCAAGAGGGCCCCGCCTAAAAGCCTAGCCCCGGGGCACTCTGTGCCTGTGACGTCAGGGGCCCCAATCTGATTACCAGAAATGACATCACACCACGGAAGCAAGAGGAATCCGGATCGTCCGCAGGATCGTGATTTATGAGTGGAGACAGGCACTTCTGAAAATCTGGAGTGTTCTTCAGTGGCTCTGGTACTTATTTAGTGTGAGGACGGTCACGCTGCTAAATTGTCTCTGGATGGATGGATATTTGGATAGTAGGGTTTATTGGCGCAAGAGCCAAATTTGGCCATGCAGCGTAAAACAGATAAGTGTATAAATACCTTTTAAAGGTGGAACATAAAAGTATTCAAAACCTAATATGCAAATAGATATATACACAATTTAGCCATAGAAACTCACACAAGTATGAAGAAAAGCACGATGTATAAAGGCTATCTTTACTTCATAAAAACCACAGAAGTGGTCTTCAAAAATTTCTCAAATACCCTCTAAAAAACTTCTCATGCCAAAGATCATCTTTCATGGCACTGGCGTACAATAGTTAAGAAATATTAACATTTGGCGTAAATTTAGCATTTTTACTGAATATATAGTGTCATCCTTGATTATTTGGCGATTAAGCCCTGGCATGCGTTAATAGTATCGAAAAATCGAATTTGTGTTTTAGATATATTTTTTTCAACTGACTGAAACAAAATTGCACTTGTAGTCACAAAATCCCATACCAAATTTGATATATTTAAGCCATTGTGTTTTTGAATTATTGCGTTTACATATTCCTGAATGTACAAACCGACAGACAGCAACCCATTGTTGGAGTTAGCTCAAAATTTAAGAGTCTACACTATGGATTTTAAATCTGTGAACCGAATTTATTTATCTAGCCTTCTTCGTTTTGTAATTATGTTGATTCATATTCGAATAGCTGGACAGAACTTCCTCTGAACAGATTTTATTCTAAATTTGACAGAAATATGCAAATGTGGCGCAAAGACCGTATACCAAATTTCAACCGTCTAGTTAAAAGCTAATTTTGAGTTATCTTTGTCACAGATAGACAGATGGACATTTCCCAAAAATGGGTTTTTCGAACTCTTGGAGGTATAATATGTGGAGATTCGTCAAGATCTCGAGTTCGAATTTTTTGACGATTACTATACTTTCTCTATATTACGTATACGAGAAAGTAACAAGAGTAAAACGATTGAGTGAAAGCCACAAAATTTCGGAGAAAAAGAACAAAATGAAACAGGTTAAGAACAGAACAATTGAAAAAAACAAAACAAAAACAAACTTTCAGCATTTATATTTTGTTGGCGTATTGGTATGTGAATAACCAGTTAACATACCAAGCAAAAGTTTCTTTCCTATTGAAGATATATTAACTTCCAGCTTAAAATTTGAAGACTAGGGATTAGCGACTCCTGATTTAAACGAAAACGGTCTTTACATCCTGAACTGTCTCTGAAAGGGTCATAGAAAAAGTGACTCTACTATAGTGATGGTTGCAGCTTCAAGAAACCACATTCCAAGATTGAAATAAAGTGTGAGGATGGTCACTCTGCTGAACTGTCTCTGGATGGATGGATGGATGGATAGTAGGGTAAAATAGTTGGATGGATTCTATTAGCTAAATAAAAAGAAGTTACCTTCCACTGAAAATATTGCTTCTCAAAGACTTAAGGAAATTGAAAGCAGTGAAGATTATTATTGTTAAGTTGTCATATTCGTTTATATTTGATTATTTAAATTATCTAAATAATAAATTATCTTCAAATGAAAGTATTGCTTCTCAGACTTTAGGAAACTGGAAGCAACGAAGAGCATTACTGAGAAGTTGTCAGATTCGTTTTTATTTGATTATTTAAACTACCTAAAAAAATCTTTACATTTCGCATAAATAGAAAAATCAATATTTAGGGAGTGTCATTTGGAGTAAGCCATAAACGTATATACTTGTGAATTTTGTGTGCGTATATACTTCTGATTAAGTATACTTGTAATGTGATATTCAACGTTTATTCTGGGATCTTAAAACGCTGGGGTAATTGTGGAAACCAAATTAATAAAGTAATTGACAGTTTTACCAGATGAATTTTTTATACCTTATTTTTCATGGAAAAATAAATAAAAAGTCTTTTTACGTTGTATAAACTCTTAGAAATAATTTATATGCTACCCTCTTAAATCCTAAATTAAATTTATATCCTATCCTCTTTTAATCTTTCGATAATACAAGATAATCATAAAATATTTTTTCATTATCACTGATACATGCATAAATCAAGAAGCATGAAAATTTAAAAATCCGAATAAGTAGTAAACTTTTTTCAATGAATACCTTTTCCGTTAATGATATGCTAATGTTGATTTAAAAAAATATCTCCTCAGGTGATGGATCGAAGTAATCAATAGAAAATAATTAGGGTGTGAAACAAGTTGCATAAAACTTAACATCATTTGCATGTAGGAGCGGTTACTTTTGTACGCATCCCCCCCCCCTCATTTAAGCAATTATTTTCTATCCAGGCAGTTAAGCGCGTCGTCAGAATTGTCATACAGTGGGAGAGATGTTTTTTATTGTTTCAAAAATTTCATTTGGTTTTAAGAGTTCTAGAAATGGAATGAGAAATTTGTAATTTGGAGAC